>CM019703.1:12434958-12627458 GCA_009760885.1 Achatina immaculata
TCGGGGGATACACATCATTTCTAGGAATGGAAACATAAATCTTCGGGGGATACACATCATTTCTAGGAATGGAAACATAAATCTTCGGGGGATACACATCATTTCTAAGAATGGAAACATAAATCTTCGGGAATACACATCAGTTCGAAGAATGGAAACACAAATTTTCGGAGATACACATCAGTTCTAAGAATGGAAACACAAATTTTCGGAGATACACATCAGTTCTAAGAATCTTCGATCGCAATCTTTGATTTTTTAAAATTATGTCTTTTTTATTAAAGGAGAGGAAAAAACCCCAATTTTGTTTCATGCTACATCCAAAGAAGGAAGAAGTATAACCCTATTGTTTCATGCTACATCCAAAGAAGGAAGAAGTATAACCCTATTGTTTCGTGCTACATCCAAAGAAGTAAGAAGTATAACCCTACTGTTTGTACTGTCTTTGACATCTCCGCACGCTTGGGAGTGATGATGTCAGTGGGGAAGTCAAGACGCTTTCATTTAGGCTAGGCGGAGCAGGCTACTCATTTCAACAGTTGGTTGCCTTGACAGGACTTGGAAAAACTGGACGACAGACAGATTTTAGTCCCTTTCGGCTGGAACCGAACCAACGACTACCAGCAATAGGGACATGTGCACTAGTAACTTCACCCAACTTTGGCGTCTTAGAAGAAGCTCCCAATCGAAGGGTTGGCGATTATATGTGCGTATGTGTATGTGTGGAAAGTCAAAGAGAGAGAGAGAGAGAGAGAGAGAGAGAGGAGTAAGGGAACGAAAGAAAACAAATTTTATTTCAAAGGATGAAGATTGGGCACGCAGGTCCGTCTAACATTTTGCCCTTCACAGCCCAATTTTCTTTCAAACCTGATATTTCAACATCAGTTTAGTCCATTTTCGCTTTCCACGAAATCGTCAGAGCAAAAAACCCCGTCGGAAAGCGAAGACTACCTGTATATGAAAAAATCTTTTTGACTCGCACTAGAGTTTTGTTTTCAGATATATTTTTCAATGGTCGCGTCCCTTGCTTTCCTGTTACGTTTTTGACTCCCCAAAGTATACTGATCTCTTCATGTAGCGTGTCTTTTAAAGAACGTTGTCCCCCCCCCCTCTCACTGCCTCCTTCACTGCGATGGGATCATGCGCAAGATGGCCACAGTCTCAAAATGATGCCTTGAGACTTTGCCGAGGGCTGTACCTTCTATATGCTGTCAGCCTCCCTAAACCTTTCTGTCTCTTGATGTGACCGAAGTATCTGGAGCTTTCTAATTTCCACGCTGTTTACTAGTTAGTTCACTGCGACCATCTAATCCCATCAGTGTCTCTTTGTATCTTTCCATCCTTGATATTCTAAGTGTCATCCTATAAGATTTATTATATTGACACCACACACACACACACACGCACGCACACACAAAAGGTGAATGAAAAGCTGTTGTAGCAGTCGCCCTATTTGTGTTGAGCGAATACAAGAAGATGATACGCATTTGCTTTGTTTCGACGTAGAAAAATTCTGTCAATGCTATCACTGAGGGGGGAGACATAAAATTATCGTTTCTTACGCTCCTAAAACTTTTGATTATCGCTAACCCAGAACATGTAAAATAAATAAATAAATCTTCGAAGAACAAGCATACGTTATTGCAACGAACGGACATGACTTTGAAAAGGGGACGTTACTGACGCATTAAAAACTAGGGAAGGGATAGGGAGGAGATGGGCAGGCTTGTAGAGAGAACGTAAAGAATACCGCACTGAAAACAACCCGGCATGAACTCAAGGGCAATAACTGTGTAAATGCCGTGTACTGATAGCACATTGTGCGTCAGAAACATGAAATTTGGAGATCTTGAAGAATGCAAGATGCCCAAGATCAAGCGTACCTTGGTTTTACAAAGTCGTCCTTGTCTTAACAAAATTTAAAAAAACGGATTAATGCCCTTTATTGTACGCATTTTTCCGCTTCTAAAAATAGCAGTGCTTATTACTTTGCGATCAATACACAAAACGTTAATATGAGCCATATTTATCTCTCTCTCCTGCTCCAAAAATGTTTTATACTAAAATTCTTTCCTCATTTTTTTCCTGTCAGAAAAACAGAACAATACTTTATGTGTTTAGTGGCTTTCATCTCTGTTTTAAGTTTCTCTTTTCAGCGCTTTATCTGTTAAGCTAAGACAGAAGAAAATGGCGGAAGAACACGTGCGTTTGGAACTTTTGGTATTTCACACAACAATATTATATAAGAGTAGTAGACAGGCGTGCATAGTGACATCAGACGTGCATTGTGACTAACGACGTGAAATGTGACAACAGACGTGCATTATGACATCAGACGTGCATTGTGACTAACGACGTGAAATGTGACAACAGACGTGCATTATGACAGACGAGGTGTGGTGTGATGACAGTAGGCGTGCATTATGATAGTAAACCTGAACTCTGACAGCAGATGTGTATGTTGAAAGCAGACGTGCATGGTGACACAGACGTGCATTGTGACAGCAGACGTGCATGGTTAAAACAGACGTGCATGGTGTCATCAGACGTACATGGTGACAACAGACGTACATGGTGACAACAGACGTGCATTGTGACAGCAGACGTGCATGGTTAAAACAGACGTGCATGGTGTCATCAGACGTACATGGTGACAACAGACGTGCATGATTAAAACAGACGTGCATTGTGACAGCAGACGTGCATAGTGACAACAGACGTGCATAGTGACAACAGACGTGCATGGTTAAAACAGACGTGCATGGTTAAAACAGACGTGCATGGTAACAGCAGACGTACATGGTTAAAACAGACGTGCATGGTGACAGTAGACGTGCATGGTTAAAACAGACGTGCATGGTTAAAACAGACGTGCACGGTGACAACACATGGGCATGATGGCTTCACTAACTGGGCGCATAGACTGGACACGGCACTAGAGCCAGGGACAGCGGATGGGCATGAAGACAACCTGACGGACAGGAAGACACAAGAGGGATAAAACTGGTTTAAGAACCAAATAAGGAACATAGAGCAATTCACTCAAACATCATAGCCACAAGAGAGATACATCTGGTCTAAGAACCAAATAAGGAGCATAGAGCAATTCACTCAAACATCATAGCCACAAGAGAGATACATCTGGTCTAAGAACCAAATAAGGAACAGAGAGAAATTCACTCAAACATCATAGCCACAAGAGAGATACATCTGGTCTAAGAACCAAATAAGGAACATAGAGCAATTCACTCAAACATCATAGCCATAAGAGAGATACATCTGGTCTAAGAACCAAATAAGGAACAGAGAGAAATTCACTCAAACATCATAGCCACAAGAGAGATACATCTGGTCTAAGAACCAAATAAGGAACATAGAGCAATTCACTTAAACATCATAGTCACAAGAGAGATACAACTGGTCTAAGAACCAAATAAGGCACATAGAGATCAATTCACTCAAACATCATAGTCACAAGAGAGATAAAATTGGTCTAAGAACCAAATAAGGAACAGAGAGCAATTCACTTAAACATCATAGTCACACGAGAGATACATCTGGTCTAAGAACCAGATAAGGAACAGAGAGCAATTCACTTAAACATCATAGTCACACGAGAGATACATCTGGTCTAAGAACCAGATAAGGAACAGAGAGCAATTCACTCAAACGTAGTCACAAGCACAGAAAAGAACAAGCAGTTGAGAGAACTGATTGACAGATGGGAAAAGACAGAGCAGACACAGTACAAGCGCCAGGCGGAGGAGAGCAAGAAAATAAACTTCTGGGTACACGCCACAAGCTACTCATGAAAGATATATAAGAGAAGTTTTCACACAGAGTACAAGTATGTATAAAATTGACAAGGTAGATAGAGACGGATTTCTTAGGCACAGATAAGGAAATTAAATCTGTGTGTGTATATTAAACACATGGTTTTATTATACGATGGTTTAGAGGTGCAAGATAAGAGATGTTTCAGAGATGTAAGAGAAGAGATTCAAGCGAAAAGAGGGATGTAAGAGAATTTTCAGTAATATCTCCATAAGAGAAATAGATTACGGGCAAAATATAGAACTGCCCAATGCGGCACTCAACCGACCCATATGGCTCACATGCCAGCATCAGAGTTGGCAAACCACAGTCGACTAAAATTCTCTTTCGACTTTCGACTGGTGTTCCCACTAACAGGTCTACCCTGGCTGAGGAGGTAAGGATAGCCGAAGTGTCCATGGTGGTGGAGTCTGCTAAAGAAGTACTGCACTTTTAGTTCCATTCAAGGAAAGAAAAAAAATAGCTGCCATAAGACGCTCCCAATCCGACACGATAGTGTGCTTCAACATTTTCACTGCGCTGGCACAAAAACATCAAGTTCACAGTTCCAAGAAAAGAAGGAGGAGAAGAAGAAGAAGAAGATTTTGACCACGATCCCCGGGCTTTCCTCTCTGATGTGGGTATTTCTGACATTCTATTGTTCCATTTATTTTTGTTCTCATTTTTTTTATATTAATTGCTAGCCCTGTATATGTCGTTGCTTCTTCTACCTGCATGACTGTACATCTGGTTGCTTCTTCTACCTGCATGACTGTACATCTGGTTGTTTCTTCTACCTGCATGACTGTACATCTGGTTGCTTCTTCTACCTGCATGACTGTACATCTGGTTGCTTCTTCTACCTGCATGATTGTACATCTGGTTGCTTCTTCTACCTGCATGACTGTACATCTGGTTGCTTCTTCTACCTGCATGACCGTACATCTGGTTGCTTCTTCTACCTGCATGACCGTACATCTAGTTGCTTCTTCTACCTGCATGACTGTACATCTGGTTGCTTCTTCTACCTGCATGACGGTACATCTGGTTGCTTCTTCTACCTGCATGATTGTACATCTGGTTGCTTCTTCTACCTGCATGACTGTACATCTGGTTGCTTCTTCTACCTGCATGACTGTACATCTGGTTGCTTCTTCTACCTGCATGACTGTACATCTGGTTGCTTCTTCTACGTGCATGACCGTACATCTGGTTGCTTCTTCTACCTGCATGACTGTACATCTGGTTGCTTCTTCTACCTGCATGATTGTACATCCGGTTGCATCTTCTAGTTGCATGACTTTACATCCGGTTGCATCTTCTACTTGCAATACTGTACATCTGGTTGTTTCTTCTACCCACGTGACTTGTACATAGCACACATACTTTAAAGTTACACTTTAAGTATACATCTGAGGGTCTCATTTCATTTCATTGCAGTCTCATGCGATATTTACTTGGTCCATAAATCGTCCATTTTAACAACCAATAACGCTATATCACTTCGGATTAGAGCTTTCCTGACTACAGAAATAACATAAAAGTTAATAATAAAAGAACTAAGTTAAAATATGTTTACAAAGAAAAACACAGCACAGAGATTCTTTATAAAAAAAAACACGCTGTTCTCATATTGACTGAGAGAATATGAAAATGAAGTTCAAAGGTTTCTACATGAAACTTCTGAAAGCCCTTAGAATTTTCCTCGGCGATATAAAAACGTAATGATCGACCACGTGTCGCAGAGATGAATCTCTCCTGGGAAGAAATTGTGGGCAGTGTCTTTCTAATTACGTCAGAGAAGATGCAGTAATATAGAGAGATAATTCTATCATAATTCCATGAGTGTAAGAATCTGAGAACCAAAAAAATCCATGCTACTTTTTGGGCTTGACCTGGGCACATCAGAAGGGAACCTGTGAAGGAGAAGGAATTAAAAATGGACAGGGAGTGCAGTTGTTCTATAATTGCGTGTTGGAGTTTGCCTAAAGCTGAAGATCATGGATGGCTATGAGTGCTGGTTTGATTTAGCAAGGAGAGATTCATAATTACTGCTATCATTCCCAGAGAAGGAGATTTCAGCAGAGGACGAGTTAGGTCAGTGGCTCTGGGAAAAGATTTGGCTTTCGCGCAGAGAACGAGTTGGACCAGTGTCTCTGGGAAAAGATTTAGTTCTCGCAGAGAGGACGAGTTAGACCAGTGGCTCTGGGAGAAGATTTGGCTCTCGCAGAGAGGACGAGTTAGACCATTGGTTCTGGGAGAAGATTTGGCTCTCGCAGAAAGGACGAGTTAGACCAGTGGCTCTGGGAGACTACGCGACATTTTCCTTGGAAACGAGAAGCATGTTGCAGCTGGAAACTGAAGCGGACAGGCTTCAGATGTGGAGACAATTTCCTTGTCACAATCCGCATTACGCCAGAGAAGAGGACGTTTACGCGAGTGATCATAAAAGAAGACATAAATGATCATAATGTGCTGTGAGATATATTTCGACTTTGCCATTGTGCGATAGCGTTGCACATCCTCTGCTGTAAACTTACCGGCAGTACAGACAGGAAACTGAGCAGTATATATATATATGATCGCATTAACCGACATTCAGTCAATCGCATGTCCCTTGCGGAACTTTGCCTCCCTAACAGCTCTCCTGTAGGGCTCTCTGTTGTAAGCAAAATGCCCTGCTGGTGATGCAGATTATCAACGATGTCTTGCAGCCATCTTCGCTTTTGGTCTTCCTCTCTTTCTTTTTCCCATTATGTACCCTCCCAAGACGGTCTTCTCTAGATTATCATGACGTTTAATGTGTCCAAAATATTTCAGTTTCCTTTATTTAATCCTCTTTACTAGCCAACCTTCTATTACCGGTAAATTACCGATTAAAAAAAAAAAAGATAAAATCCAAAACATTTGCAGATCAGTTGCCGTAACCGGTTTATATTATCAAAACCATAGTAAGAAGGGAAGCAACCCACCAGCGAAATCGACTGTAGGATAATCGGGGTAGTAGGATGATGAAGATTATCAGTTTGCACGGAGGAGAATCAGCCAGGTTTGGCTTTGGTTCAGCGTTTGAGCATTTTGTCCAGGTTAAATCCCGCCGCCGATAAGAAAGATAAAATTTCACGCGAACTTCTAATTTCCGCTTTGGAAAAAAAAAATATAAAGTACCGAAAGCTGTACTGAGAAAACAGGTATTTCGGAAAGTACTTCATACAAGGTGAAAAGACAGGTATAAATGTATCGGTTTCAAAACAACAACAACAACAAATTCCTAGCGCGATAACTGCCTAATCAGTGACAGAAGTTATTTCTTTACTTAATTATTTATGATATACCATTCGTCTTATTTCTCAACTTACGATTTCATTGGAAAGTAACCCAGTCGTAAATCGATGAGCATCTGTAATAAGAAAAACTATTGAAAATACAGTAATGCCATAAACGTCCAGACAAGAATAAAGACCTAGTTCTGTTTTTTCCAAACAAAGAAAAGGAAAAAAAAAACCTCGTCCGGACGATTATAATGAGAAAGAACCGATTCCTAATGTTAGAAGTTTGATGTGACAAAGCCTGCAAGTGGCTTTCAGAGACTCTGATGTTTCCTTCACTTGTTTGCTAATCACGGATGAGATCTGTCAAAACTGATGTCTGGATCCATCGATCTGGGCCAAGTCGATTACTCGGCAGGCAGAAAAATTATTCCCGTTGAACACTTCAGTGGACTTGAAGAATTTACAGTGAACGAATCGACGCGCACAAAATAAACATTACAACAGCAATCAATAAAAAAAGCTCACACTACTTTATAACGGCGCGGCTAAGGAGTACAGTTCAGCAGAGCTTGTCTTTACACTGTATTACTCCCCCTTTCATTATATTCTCTTGTTATTTTATTGTATTTTAACATATATAGTGGTTGTAACCTCTGAAAAAAGTGATGGGATGAAAATAATACTTCTTCTTCTTCTTTTTCTTCGCTCGCTTCTACCACCAAGACCACCCTGTGATCCTACTGAATTTACACCTGTGGTCCTTGTTAAGTCCCGTGGTCCCCCATGTGTTCCCTGAGAGGACCACAAGAGGTTCAGAGGATCGTAGGGCTTGAGCCTGTATTCTTGGTGGGTATCAGAAGCGGGATTGCGTGACACCGTGGTTTTCGTTGCACCAGTTTAGTCTAGAGTTGGACTTTCTCACCGGAAAACCTCGACGTGTTTTGGATATCAGTGTATCCCCGCTGGGTGAGAGGTGGTAGCCCGCCCAGGCCAGAGTTGGACTTTCTCACTGGAAAACCTCGACGTGTTTTGGATATCAGTGTATCCCCGCTGGGTGAGAGGTGGTTGCCTATCTAGACTGCCCTGGTCCAGTGTCTCCGACTTCAGCATTTTGTGGTCGTGGCCGCTACCCTTCCTAGTTGTGACCAGGATGAAGCTTTTGTCCAGGAGGACGAATCCTCGCCACTAGTGACTTCCACCCCTGGGTTGAGCCGGTTTAGGCATATTTTCCCAGTATGAGAGTGTCTGGGACGTGACCGACCTCTAGAGCAGAGGTACTGTGACATGCATAGCCTTCAAGATTCACCCCTGGTGTGAGCCGGTTTAGCCATCTTTCACCAGTATGGGTGTATATCAGGCGTGACCGACCTCTAGAGCAGAGGTACTGTGACATGCATAGCCTTCAAGATTCACTCCTGGTGTGAGCCGGTTTAGCCATCTTTCACCAGTATGGGTGTATATCAGGCGTGACCGACCTCTAGAGCGGAGGTGGCGTGACATGCCTAGCCATCAAGTTTCACCTCTGATGTATGCCGGTTTAGGCATATTTCACCAGTGTAGGTGTTTTTCGGACGTGGCCGACCTCTAGAGCAGAGGTGCCGTGGTACGTGTAGCACACGCAGCGATACTACTGGACATACCAATTAAACTTCACTTTATCCTTTCCTTCACCTTTTCACGTCGGCGCCGCACAGCAACCCTTACTTCTTTTCCGCAGTTTCTTCCTTGACCGGAAGGAGCTTCACTCCACGCGCGGCTCCGAAGAGTCTCGCCAGCAGTACCTCTGGGTTAAGCTGGTTCAGGCATTTCACCTGATATAAGTGCACTTAGGACGTGGCCGACCTCCATACCAGAAGTGCCGTGATTTGACTGTTTGCTTCGCTTTATCCTTTCTACCACCTTTTCCGCAGTGGTGCCGCGCGGCAACCCCATTTGCACCTTTCTTTACTGGCCAAGAGGAGCACCGCTCCACGCACGGCAGCTGAAGAATCTCGCCAGCAGCGGTAGATGATCTACCAAACATGCCTCTCATCTACCCTACGTGTCTAGTTTTCAGGTGCCAGATATTCGCCTTCGCCCCTTCTCCTGTCAATTTAAACAGTTCTGCCACGAGAAGGCCAGGAGCTGGACTTGACTGCCAGAGGCTGTTTGAGACGCACGCCGTTGGAGCTGAGAGCAAATTCTCCACCACACCTCCGGTAATAACAGTTCTTAGAATCTACTTTTACTCTAAAATGTGAAGCATTATTGATATAAAAAAATATTTCTCACAATTTTTTCCTGCAGACTCTTGTCTTCCAATATTTTTTTTTATTTGCTAATTTTATTTTATTTTATCTCAATCTCATACATACATACATCTTTTAATTCTCCTTGTTGAGTAACTTATGTTATGGCTTTATAAAGTTCACTGTTAGTTGAAGAAAAAAAACTATATGTTCAGGCCAAAACATGCACCTGTGATCACATGACTGCTGTTCACATTTATTTAGAGTATCCCTTTTCTTCCACATATTTTGATTATCTGACTGCTCACATTCTTCTTCATCTCCCTCCCTCTCTCTCCCTCTCCTCTCTCCCCTCTCTCTCTCCCTCTCCTCTCCCCTCTCTCCTCCTCTCCCTCTCCCTCTCCCCTCTCTCCCCTCTCTCCCCTCCCCTCTCTCTCCCTCCCCCTCTCCCTCTCTCTCCCCTCTCCCTCTCCCTCTCCTCTCTCCCTCTCCCTCTCCCTCTCCCTCTCCCTCCCTCTCTCTCTCTCTCCCTCTCTCTCCCTCTCTCTCCTCTCTCTCTCCTCTCTCTCTCTCCCTCTCTCTCTCTCCCTCTCTCTCTCTCCCTCTCTCTCTCCCTCTCTCTCCCTCTCTCTCTCTCCCTCTCCTCTCTCTCCCTCCCTCTCTCTCCCTCCCTCTCTCTCCCCTCTCCCTCTCTCTCCCTCTCCTTCTCTCTCCCTCTCCCTCTCTCCCTCTCTCTCTCTCCCTCTCTCCTTCCCTTCCTTCCTTTCTTTTTCCTTCTTTTCCCTTTCCTCCTTCCCTCCCTCCATCTCTCTCCCTCCCTCCTTCCCTCTCTGTCTCTCCTTCCCTTCCTCACTCACTCACTCCCTCTCTCCTTCCCTCCCTTCCTCCCTTCCCTTCCTTCCTTTCTTGTTCCTTTTTTCTCTTTCCTCCCTTCTCTTCCGTTCCTTTCCCTCCCGCCTTCTCTTCCTTGCCTTTTTTTTCATTTTCTTCCCTTCCGTCTTCTTCTTCTTCTTCTTTGAGCAGCAGGTTTTGATGTATATATTGTCTTTCGTGTTCTGATTATATTGCTGGACTTTGAGTGATGGAGACTGTCACGTATAGCAGCACACTTTGGTCGTTTAAAGTTTTATCGATCTAATACACTTTCATACAGCATTCTTAACAGCCTGTGACCGTGACGAAGTTATCTCTCTCCCTTCTTACTTTTTATTCATAAATGCACTTTGCTGCTTCTTTTTTTTTTCTTTTGTTCGCTTCGCAACTTCAGAATGTCGCTACACGTGGTACATTATGGTTCACCATAAGACTGAAATCTTAACACATATAGTCACTATAACATTCAGATGGTTCGTTACTGAATCAAATTATGGTTCACCTTTTATGTTAACCAAAATAAATTCACAAGTATCAAACTGAGACATTTCCGAAAGAGTGCTACCAAAAAAATTTCAAAAATATAAAATCTTCTGCATTTTTCACTCTCTCTCTCTCTCTCTCTCTCTCTGAACCTTAAGTGCCCAGGGCACATGGGGCTTCCGCAAGGGTCCTCCACAAATGCCTGTCCTTCGCCTTTTTTTCTGCTCTTGCCCAGGTGAGCCCGCTATTGCTCAACATTCTTTCTGTTGTTCTTCTCCATCCAGGAGGTCTGCAGTCTGGCTGGGGACTTCCAGTGGCTGGCTTTCATCCACAACCTTCATGGGCTCAGTTTCCTGATACACATTTCTCCTTCCACCTGCATTTGTTTTTTCCCTTGCTTCCGTTTGCATTTTTCACGCAGTACTGATAATCACTTTTCATCTTGAAATGCTATTTTCTATCTGTCCTCAACTACTTCTGGTTGTAAACTGCTTTTCTATCTCCTGAATATCTATTGGCTCTACTTGTCCATCTTGTTTACACAGCGTCCGTCTGTCTGTCTCCATATTGTTGATTTAACCATTCAGTTTAGTATTGTCAATACTATTATAAACTGGGTGTATCTCTGTAACCTGCCTTTCCCTGGGCCTCATTATGTCTAGTATTTCTAAGTATCTACTTAATTCTATCTTAATACTACTAATACCTTGGGAGTGTTCCTATCCCACCGGTTCTCAAATTTTCCATCCTTTCTTACCTACTTTCTACGTATCAATAATAATCATAACTATAATAAAAATGCGGATAATAATAATGTCCTAATTTACAAGGCTATAATGATAATACAATCATAACTTACAAGGCACTAAGTTACACTTTCCGAGTCACTGATACTTATTGCCGCAGACAAGACACGTCTACATTCTGTTCTTGATCTTTTTCTTGCCAATTGTCGATTCTAAGAGCGCGTATATCGTCTACTAGATTGTCTCGCCGTCGTCATCTAGGTCTACGTCTTGGTTTATCAACTAATGCCTGTATATTTAATAGTACTTTTGCCTCGGTGTATGTTGTCACACCTGTAGTTTTAATCTGGTCTATTGAGCTCGTGCAATAAGCAATGGATTCCGACATCAACTCCTTTTTTTTTCTTTTAACTGATTCCGAATTCTTCATAATATTACATTTATGCCAACTCTGATCAAGACTTTCCTTAAAAGTCTCCAAGACTCTCCTTTAAAACGTCCACGACTCTCCTTTATATTTTTATTAACTATCCAAATCCGATCCCGAAGGTTTCATAGTTGTATACAAGTGTTACAACAGAACAGACTCTGATTATGCTTCAAAGTGTTTGTAACCCCAAACTGAAGATCTATTTTTATTTGCCTGTTTCATTATCCATCCATCTTGAATGTTAGACGTAATCTTTCACATTCAAATGGGTTTTTTTTGTTTGTAATTATTTAAAAGAGTTCATATTTCGAGTATATAAAAGTTGAATTCGTTTATTATCTATTTTTTTTCCTAACGGGAACTAATAGATCATAAATCTACTCTCTCTCTCTCTCTCTCTGAACCTTAAGTGCCCAGGACACATGGGGCTTCCACAAGAGTTTTCCACAAACGCCTGTCCTTTGCCTTTTTTTCTGCTCTTGCCCAGGTGAGCCCTCTATTGTTCAACATCCTTTCTGTTGTTCTTCTCCATGTCTCTTTTGGTCTATCCTTACTTCTCTTCCCCTGTGGTGTCCATCTTAGTGCTATTTTTGGTAGTGAGTTGTCAGTCATTCGGAGCACATGTCCCAACCATCGCCAGCGTCTTTCCTCAATAATTACTGTCAGTGGCTTCATCTGCATTTCTGCCAACAAGAAGTTATTTCTTATGGTGTTTGGCCACAATATTTTTGTAATTCTTCGTAAACATTTAGTCTGGAAAGAATTCAACTTGTTTTCTATGGTTTTTGTGATTTTCCAGCATTCACTTCCATAGAGTAGTACACTTAGAACATTACTCTTAAATATGTAACACAATAATTGGTGTATAAGTATACAACTATACACTAAACACTGCAGTAAAGCTGTGATACTAGAATGTATAAAATTGGAAAAAAGTAGGAGCAGCTTTATTACTTAACGATTACAAAGTTGTGACGTTTCGGCGTGAGCCTTAATCATACAAAAACATACAGGACGAAGAAATAGGGAGAGGAGATAAAGTATAGATTTACATGGATACTGTAAAAAAAAAAGGTACTTAGCTGTAAATTGCAAGGATTCCTGACACACACCACCAGACAAGCCACACCTTGCAATTTACAGCTAAGTACCTTTTTTTTTTTACAGTATCCATGTAAATCTATACTTTATCTCCTCTCCCTATTTCTTCGTCCTGTATGTTTTTGTATGATTAAGGCTCACGCCGAAACGTCACAACTTTGTAATCGTTAAGTAATAAAGCTGCTCCTACTTGTTTCCAATTTTATACATTCTACTCTTAAATATGCTGTTTTCGTATTCATGCTTAGGTTTTTTAGATTTCATAAATCTACTGGCATGTCTTTTATAGAGATTCAAAGTAAATCTATGTAAATATTCGAGTGTCATATTTCTTAGGTCTGCCAGAATTTGTTATTTAATTGCATATACACTCTTATATGAATACCTGATGGAAATCATGCACGGAAACAGGTTTGTCTATTTATTTGATGCCTACAAACGCAGCTCTATCTACTTATATGTATAAATAATTACATAAGTTTGTTTACGTATGTTTATGCTGCTTACGTATGTTTATCTACTCATTTGTATTTATCTACTTATTTTGTCTACTTATTTGTATGTCTGTTTATGTAATTCTGTCTACGTATTTGTATGTCTACATATGTATTCGTTTAGATATTTGTATGTGTACTTGCAGAGTTCTGTCTACTTATTGATATGTGTATTTATATTGATTAATGTACTTATTTGTATCTGTATGTATAGAGGTCTGTCTACTTATTCGAGCTGTGTTGTATGTTGGTTTATCTATTTATTTGTATGTCTCGTTATACAGATCTATCTACTTGTAAGTGTACTTACGTAGATCTGTCTACTTGTCTGTATGTAGACAAACGTAAGTCTGTCTACTTATTTTTGTGTCTAAGATCTAAGTAAACGCTCTAGTACACATACAGTAATATATCTAGTCTTTGGACAGAATGAAATGCTTGTCTCTCAACGTACCAGTACGTGTGCTTTTCAGTGTGAATAAATTCTGCCTACTGTCTGTATCCATTTGCGCCCATGAATAGATGTCCATTTCTCTGATATCCACTTATAAAGGAGGATCTGTACGTAATTTTTCACTCCATTCTTGTGTACAGATATGAACGGACGTCTATTTTTTCTCCCTGCCAAAATTCGTAACGAAAGCAAGCAACAAAAAACCCCCTCTTCGTGCGATTCACAATGTGTAGGGCCCCGTCTGTGGAGGCTTTCCTGTCAGCAGATGTCATAATTATTTCCTGTCTTGCATCTACAAGAAATACGTCTGATACAATTTTCTCATTACGGCGCCATTTATGTGCTGAAAAGATATGTCCGCCTCTTTCGGAGTTTCTGCCAACGTTTGTCTGAGTACATGTACATATCGGTTTTTTTTCATGTCTGTGTACACGTTCTGTTGTCCGTCAGATGTATCTGTTCTCTCTCTCTCTCTCTCTCTTTCTCTCTCTCTCTCCTTCCCTGTTGCTAGTACCTCCCTACATGTCTTAACATCTGAGTCTGCAATTTTTTTTTGCTCGTACGTAGTAGAAAATACATCATGAACGGTGATCATCATGAACAGTGACCATCATGAACAGTGACCATCATGAACAGTGACCATCATGAGCAGTGATCATCATGAACGGTGATCATCATGAACAGTGACCATCATGAACAGTGACCATCATGAACGGTGATCATCATGAACAGTGACCATCATGAGCAGTGACCATCATGAACGGTGACCATCATGAACAGTGACCATCATGAACGGTGACCATCATGAACGGTGACCATCATGAGCAGTGACCATCATGAACGGTGATCATCATGAACAGTGACCATCATGAACGGTGATCATCATGAGCAGTGACCATCATGAACGCTGACCATCATGAACAGTGATCATCATAATCAGTGACCATCATGAACGGTGACTGATATTTCTAATACTGTAGTGTATATGAAGCTTTATTTCTCGAACAATTACTTCTGAGAGCGAACGTTAAGAGTGTGAAGGTTTAGTATACGTTTGTTTGTATAGACTGTGTTGTTTCATTGCTCAGGGATAAGATTATTTAGAGAGTTAAGGTGAGTAGAAATCACAAAAACGTGTAGCGGGATTTTCGGCAGTAATAATTACATGTGTACTTGGTTCGGTTAAAAAAAACCAAAACTGAGAGACCGTTAAAGCTCTCTTGTGATGGTACAGTGTAACTGGGATAAGTAATTAAATGGAGTAAAAAATCATTTTCTTATTAATTTTCCTGTCAGTTTTGACTGGTCCTTCTTCATGTCACATTTCCTTTCACGAACGTTGTCTCTCTCACAGTCTCCCTGAATGTGATGCTGTCTTCAGCAACCTGACCAGGGTCTCTCAGCGACACACTCAGACTTTCAGTCATATCTCGAGTCCACCTGCTGCCAGGTCACCTCTTTTCTCTTTTGCCGGGCACTGTGCCTTCTACTTTCAGTCTCTCCAAATCACTGCGTCTCTTGATGTGGCCGAAGTATCTCAGCTTTTCTAATTTTGATAATATTTACAAGCCCGTTTCTTCCGACGCTTAATCCCATCAAGATCTTTTTATCTGATTTTCTTTCTGTTCGAGAGAAGGGCAGTATAATCGAAGCATCGAATTTCTGGAATCTGGTGGGGCCCCGATGTTGAAAGAGCCAAACTTAGTTATTTCCTGATCATTCTTACATTCTTCACGACGTTTTCAGCGTGGATGTTAAACAGGTTGGAGAAGGGATACACCCTTGTCTTACTTCCGTTCGAACGCCAAACCAACCGGACGTTTTGCCATCTACCCTCACTGCTGCTTGCTTTGACTGGTTATATTTCCGTTAACATTTACGACTGCACAAGGTTTAGGAACCAGAAAAAGTG
This sequence comes from Achatina immaculata, assembly GCA_009760885.1. Classification (NCBI taxonomy): domain Eukaryota; kingdom Metazoa; phylum Mollusca; class Gastropoda; order Stylommatophora; family Achatinidae; genus Lissachatina; species Lissachatina immaculata. Next base: position 12,450,765 of record CM019703.1, read on the forward strand.
ATGGCCCAAGCAATTCTTCTTGTTTCCACAAGACTTAGTCCTTGCGTTGTGACTCAGAATTAATACAAACGGCTTCCATGTCTGCATGCCGACCTTCAAAGTTCCTCGGTCTCAGCGTGGGGCCCATGATGCTAAAGCAGACTTACGTAATGTCTGCACGCGGCCCACAATATCTGCCCACACCCCCCCCCCTCCCTAGTCCTCACATGCTTCCAGTGTCCACAGCTGAGCCACAGAACCGTCTCACTCGATCGCTCTGGCGATTTTTTTCCTTCCTTTGCCTGGCTGTAATGTTCATACTCATCTGCTGCACCTGCTGTCCTTAACCGTGGACAGGTTTAATAATATCTTGTCTGTCTTCTGTCTCCGTCTGCTTATCTGTCTATCCAAATTAAATTTTCCATCTTTTCTTCGTCAGTAGATCTAGTTTTTTTCCCTGTAACTCTCGCCACTGCCTTACTTATTCGACGGTATTTGCAGCTGTCAATCTTACATGACATACAATTCATTCGTTCTTAACAAACTGCCGCGCTTTCAGGAAACCCAATTCCGTGCCCTGTTTTACAAAGCTTGCGAAGAGGTTTCAAAAATGTACGCTCCTTGGCAAGATATTGGTCGTAATGTGAAAAGTCCTTACCAAGAAGGACTTCTAAACGCGCATGACAAAGACAAGCGACAAACAGATGGGGAAATGACGGAAGAAAGGAAACTCTAGAAGAGACAAACTTTTATTCTACAGTCATAAGAGAATTTTCAAGAGGTTAACAGAGTATTGTGAGAGTAAAGATGACATTCTGGCAAAACGAAGCAGAAACCTGAGTCAGTACAACGGAGCTCTGAGTCAAGAGTCGATAAAACGAAGCACAAACCTGAGTCAGTAAAACGGAGCTCTGAATCAAGAGTCGATAAAACGAAGCAGATATCAGTCAGTATAACTGAGCTATACATCAAGAGTCTGTAGCAAAACGAAGATTTTAGAGCCAATAAAACGAAAGACGTATAAAAGTCAATAAAACGAAATAGATGTCAGAGTCAGTGAAACTGAGTACATGTCAGAGTCAGTAAATCTGTCTGAGTTAGTATAACGGACTTTGAAAGAAATTTTAAGAATTAGCAATCTGTAGACGGCCATGACCACGCCCAGTCACCTGCTGACTTACCTACGCCATCTTTTCAACCTGAATAACAGGATGTGACTCCTTCTGTCATCCTGATGATGGTGGAGTGGGCCGAGAGATTAGCCTCCAGATTCCACCTCCCGGGATTTGAGCATATTGTTGTAAACCTCCACGTTCAACACGATACTGGTGCTTAAAGATCCATATGATATTGGTGCTTAAAGATCCGTATGATATTGGTGCTTAAAGATCCATATGATATTGGTGCTTAAAGATCCATATGATATTGGTGCTTAAAGATCCGTATGATATTGGTGCTTAAAGATCCATATGATATTGGTGCTTAAAGATCCGTATGATATTGGTGCTTAAAGATCCATATGATATTGATGCTTAAAGATCCGTATGATACTGGTGCTTAAAGATCCATATGATACTGGTGCTTAAAAATCCATATGATATTGGTGCTTAAAGATCCATATGATACTGGTGATTAAAGATCCATATGATACCGGTGCTTAAAGATCCATACGATACTGGTGCTTAAAGATATATGTATATATAGCTTGCACAGAGTTAGAACAGACCATAGGCAGAGTAGAATAGAGCATGGGCAGAGTAGAACAGAGCATGCGCAGAGTAGAACAGAGCATGGGCAGAGTAGAACAGAGCATACTCAAAGTTAGAACAGAGCATGGGCAGAGTTAGAAATGAGCATCGGCAGAGTAGAACAGAGCTTGCTCAGAGTTATAACAGAGCATGGCCAGAGTAGAATAGAGCACGCGCAGAGTAGAACAGAGCTTGATCAGAGTTAGAACAGAGCATGGGCAGAGCAGAACATAGCTTGCTCAGAGTTTGAACAGAGCATGGCCAAAGCAGAATAGAGCATGGGCAGAGTAGAACAGAGCTTGCTCAGAGTTAGAACAGAGCATGGGCAGAGCAGAATAGAGCATGTTCAGAGTTAGAACAGAGCATAGGCAGAGTAGAATAGACCATGGGCAGAGTATATATATTTACATATATATACATACATATGCATACCTACATATATGTGTATGTATATACACACATATATATCCATACATACACGATATACATAAGTATTTATAATACATATACGTACATAATACACATACATATATATATGTGCATAAACATACACATGTATAGATATACACACATATACAAATACATACTTACACTTATTCATACATGTAAACACATACACATAAACATAAATACATGTTAAGGAGACATATAGTCCATCTCAAACGGATAGTGACAAAGTCTGAAGTTGTAAGACGAATATTACTTTATAAGTTTTAAATGAGTTGGTAGGGTATTCCACAGGTGGGCTGTTGAGTAAGAGAAGCTTTTTTTTAAACACGTCAAGCCTTGGTTTTAGAAGAATACAATTACTTAAGCGCTGACTGTGTTTTGGACTGTATTTGAATAATGACTACAAATAAGGTGAAGCATTGTGCGATAAAATTTTATGAATTACTCGTAACTTGGTTTTGTTGAATAGAAATCTCTTCTTAAGGGGTAGAATGTCAAGGTGTCTGTTCTTATTTGCAATATGTGTTGCATGTTTGTCATCTATAAGCTTTACTGCTCGTTTTTTAAGTGAGTTAAGTCTTATTGTGTTTGACATGGAGCAACCATCCCAGTAGTCCAAATATGTTTGTATTTGTGATATGTAGTATATTTTTCTAGTGTCTGTGTTTCATTCTGGCAAACTGGTAAAACTTTTTGTGCGATGAATTTCGTTAGATGACGATTTCAGCTGAGGTGCTTGTCAATCATGAGACCTAGAGTTTTATGTTCATTAACATTCTCTATCTGTGAAGTTCCAGCGTGGATCTGTAGTGTTACTATGTTAATTTGTTAATTTCTGTCATGTAATGAACATGGATTTTGTTCTGCTTGTGTTTATGGCATTCTGTTGTTGTTGCTCCAGTTAATTAGATTGTTTATTTCAAACTGAAGAGATTATTACAATCATTGTCACTAGTGTCAGCTGTGCAGTCATCAGCAAAAAGATCACAAAGACTATTTTTTAAGATGAAATGGAAGGTCATTGATGTAGATGATGAGAAGCCGTGGGCCAAGAGAGGACCCTTGTGGAATACTATTATCAACCAGAGATGAACTTGACTTAAGAGCTTTTGAGGCAAACTACTGCTGTCTCTTGGAACTGGAGGAGGAGGAGGAAGAAGAAAGAAGAGGAGGAAGATGAGGATGAGGAAGAAAACGAGAAGAAAGACGATGACGAAAAGAAGAAAAAGACAAAGGAGGAGGATGACGACTACGACGACAACAAAGACAAGAAGAAGAAGAAGTGTAATAGAGAACAATGTATTTAACATTTAACATCTCAATGTGTTGTGTTTCCCACTTAAAATGGGCTAGATATCCTCAACAGCTCACTTGCCCGTATATTATCTTTTTGCCAGCTCATTTCTCTAAAGTAATGTTGAATGAATGAACCAGAATGAAAGATGAGTGATGAAGGGCAGAATGTTAGACGGGCCTACGTGCCCACATTTTCTCTCTTTTGAAATTAAGCTCGCTCATTATGCCAATCTGAAATGTTCTCTGTGAAGATACGAGCTTTCAGTTTATCATAACTTCCAATTTGGCTCGTCTGTGTATATTAGGAGAACATTTTGGTTTCTTTTAAACAGAGATTTCATGGTTTGATACTGAAAATTTATATTCCATATGCTGAAATATGTAATCCGCCAATAAATATTTCAAAAAGCATTAGATTTATCTATAATACTACTCTCATATACTACTATATATAATACTACTCTCATATACCATAATAAAACAGTACTTGGATATATAAGGAACAAGGGTCATGATCGATAGGTTATTCTACACAGTCAAAGCATCTGCATAACAGATAGCTAAATCGATATCAAATATGGGAGATACTGGCTCGAGCTAGAAATTATAACTGACTTGCAAGCCATGGATATATGCACGACAGCTGGAGCATCTAATCTTCGCGTGAACATCTGTTACATTGAGGCCGACATTTTATAAGAATGTATTCGCGTCTTTGGGTGTACCTCGACATTAAATAACATTGTTTCTTATATATCCTTTCATCTTTCTTAGCCATTATTTCATCTCAATGCTGGTCATAAACTCTTTCCTTACTTGCGTCTCTTAATGGCTTTATTCAATCTTCCAGTTCTCTTCCCGGAGGTCTCTTGTCTTTTTTTTTCCTTTTATGACGGATCAATGAGCATATTTCTTGGATAACCACGATATATGCTGTAACTGCTTTCTTTGCTCTCTTTCAGTATCGTAACAAATCTTAGTTATTCCACTCTGTCAATTTCCGTTATATTAATGATTGATGGAGATGTGTGCACAAATGTTACTCATTAGAAGAGATTTGTGGAAAAGATTTTATATCTTGAGTCTTTTATGTTGTTTAACAGAGCACGCTTAGAGTAGAACAGAGCATGGGCAGTGTTGAAAAGAGCATAGGCAGAGTAGAACAGAGCATGGCCCCAGCAGAACATAGCATGGGGACAGTAAAATAGTGCATGGGCAGAGTAGAATAGAGCATGGGCAGAGTAGAATAGAGCATGGGCAGAGTAGAATAGAGCATGGGCAGAGTAGAATAGAGCATGGGCAGAGTAGAATAGAGCATGGGCAGAGTAGAATAGAGCATGGGCAGAGTAGAATAGAGCATGGGCAGAGTAGAATAGAGCATGGGCAGAGTAGAATAGAGCATGGGCAGAGTAGAATAGAGCATGGGCAGAGTAGAATAGAGCATGGGCAGAGTAGAATAGAGCATGGACAGAGTAGAATAGAGCATGGGCAGAGTAGAATAGAGCATGGGCAGAGTAGAATAGAGCATGGGCAGAGTAGAATAGAGCATGGGCAGAGTAGAATAGAGCATGGGCAGAGTAGAATAGAGCATGGGCAGAGTAGAATAGAGCATGGGCAGAGTAGAATAGAGCATGGACAGAGCAGAATAGAGCATGGGCAGAGTAGAATAGAGCATGGGCAGAGTAGAATAGAGCATGGGCAGAGTAGAATAGAGCATGGGCAGAGTAGAATAGAGCATGGGCAGAGTAGAATAGAGCATGGACAGAGCAGAACAGAGCTTGCTCAAAATTAAAGGAAAGCATGAGCAGAGTAGAAAAAAGCATGAGCATGAGTAGAATAGAACAAAGCTTGCTCAGAGTTAGAACAGAGTATGGGCAGAGTAGAAAAGAACTTTTTTCAGAGTTTGAACAGAGCATGGGGAGAGTAGAACAGAGCATGGGCAGAGTAGAACAGAGCATGGGGAGAGTAGAACAGAGCATGGGCAGAGCAGAACAGAGCTTGGTCAGAGTTAAAACAGAGCTTGGTCAGAGTTAAAACAGAGCATGGGGAGAGTAGAATAGAACATGGGCAGAGTAGAACAGAGCATGGGGAGAGTAGAACAGAGCATGGGCAGAGCAGAACAGAGCTTGGTCAGTGTTAAAACAGAGCATGGGCAGAGTAGAATAGAACATGGGCAGAGTAGAACAGAGCATGGACATAGTAGAACAGAGCATGGACATAGTAGAACAGAGCATGGACATAGTAGAACAGAACATGGACATAGTAGAACAGAGCTTGCTCAGAGTTAGAACAGAGCAGGCTGAGACGCCACGTCACTATCGATTGTGACATTGTCTACCCGAAGCCGTACGCTGTACAAGCTATACCTGGGTCACAGAAAAGCTGATACTGTGTTATCGTACGGGAAGAATTTGATATCGATTTATAAATAGGCCGCTGATCACGTTTTTCAAATAGAATTAGTTCACTGAACAAACTCTCTTTGATTCAGTTTACAAATAAGATTTTATTCGCATTACAAACGCCCAGTGCTTTGATTTACGGTCTTGATAACATTTTATAAACTTAACAACGAAAATAGCGAGAATAATAACAATGATAAGATTCTTCCGTATCCATCATCTTCTTTCTCGTCTTTATATGGAACAGCGCTCACTTTCTAACTGGTTATCATTACACATATTCAGTTTTTTTTTTCATCTACGTTCATCCATTTTATTTATTTATTTATTTTCCTTGTTCCCCCTACTTGCGTTTTTCTTCGTATAATTTCTTTTTTTTCCAGAACTTCATTATTTTCTCGATTTTTAGAAAAAACCTGCCCCTCAATCAACGAAATTAGTACAAGATATCCTCAGCTCATTCCATTTTCCTAATCACATTTTTCTTTGCTCCCACATTCTCAGATTCCCGTCTTCTCCTTTGCTGCATATCTCTCTGTAATTCTTTTATACCGCTTCTCACGTTCTCTGAATGTATAAGGCAGCACGTGACCGCTAGAGCACGTGTCGTGTGCATCGCAAATGGGAATTAGATTTAAGACGGGAAAATAACGCTAGTCTCTAATATCCATGCCGATTTAATGGAAATTATACGGAAAGGTGAGATTTGGACATTGACAAATTTAGAGTCTTAATGAACGCTCTAGGATGATAAATGGTCGCAAAAGTGCATGGGTGGGGAGGGGGTGGGGGAGGTAGTGAAATTAAACGCACAAATGTCTGCGGTGTTCAAGGGACATACAAATCTGATATTGAAACAAAATTTGAGCACTAAGAGAACAGTCTATTTTCATAAGAAGAATAGCTAAAGAGAGCAAAATAGCTGAGAAAAACAATCTACCAGGATAAAACATGGGAAGACGCTGTCCGATTTGGTAGTCATTGATCCATAGTTGACACCTAGCGAATCATAGCCGACCAAGACCCTGTCCCATTTCTTCCCTGGTATTCCAGTAAACAAACATAGCCTAGCTATGGGGCATAGAGATCGCCATGGTCGTGGATTCTGCTAAAGAAGTACTGTACGCCTCCTGTTTCTTCCTCTCTCTTTCTCTCTCTCCTTCTCTCTCTTTCTCTCTCTCTCTCATTTCTCTCTCTTTCTCTCTCTCCTTCTCTCTCTTTCTCTCTCTTATTTTCTCTTTGTTCTCTCTTTCTTTTTCTCTCTCTTTCTCTCTCTCCTTCTCTCTCTTACTCTTTTTTTCTCTCTCTTTTTCTATCTCTTACTCTCTCTTTTTCTCTCTCTTTCTTTCTCTCTCTCTCTCTTACTCTCTCTTTTTCTGTCTCTTACTCTCCTATTTTCTCTCTTTCTCTCTCTTATTTTCTCTCTCCTTATCTCTCTCTGTCTCTCCCTTTCTCTTTCTCTCTCTATCTCTCTCTCTCTTACTCTCTTTTTCTCTCTCTTTCTTTCTCTCTTACTCTTTCTTTTTTTCTCTCTTTCTCTCTCCTTACTATCTCTTTTTTCTCCTTCTTTCTCTCTCCTTACTATCTCTTTTTTTCTCCTTCTTTCTCTCTCTCTCTCTCTCTATCTCTTACTCTCTTTTTTCTCTCCCCCTTTCTCTCTCTCTCTTTCTCTATCTCTTACTCTCTCTTTTTTCTCCCGCTTTCTTTCTCTCTCTCTGTCTCTCTCCTTCTCTCTCCTACCCCCAAGAACAAAATAGAAGAAGAATAAAAGACACCAAAAAAAAAAATTAGAAACTAGGAATGTTTCGTTTCGCTTATTTAGCACATTTTTAACTGTTTTAAAGACATATTTTCTAGAATGTAACAGAGACTGAAAAAAAACCTGCCATAACCCACTCCCAATCCAGAACGATGCTGTGCCTCACACCTTTATGCCATCGGCTGGAAAGAACATCAAGCAGTTCTAAGGAGAAGAAGAAGAAGAAGAAGAGTGCAGTGTTCTTTCCTGGTGTAAGTGAATGGGAATGTATGATGAAGGCTGGGGTGGGAGAGTACAAATATCGGACTTATTTACATTCAAATGAACACGTCGTATTTGCGTGATACGGTACTGTAACTAGCACGCGATAATTAGTTTAAGACACAGAAGAAGCTGATGTAGTGGGACTCTGTGCGATCAGTGTGCTTCCAAGAGAGCCGTGGAGTTGTAGAAGATATGTGGATACATCGAGCACTTCATTATGAGGCCTATAACTGCGAAGATTTTGAGAACCTCTCCAATAAAGGAACAATACACAATGCGTGTATTTTGTCATTCTTTTTTTTTCCATAAAGATTCTAACATCATGTACTATACGTTAAAAATATACATTTGCACAATGCACTGGATTTATTTATTAAATTCACAACAAATTTAGGTATTCTTTTGTAATCTCTAGAACGCTTTACGCGCAAGGATAAATTCATCCGTTCTCAGCCAAGCCCCGATAGAATTAGCGAAATATCATAGGTTCTCTCCCCTTGTCAGCGAGTGAAATACTGCCCGTAGGCGCATACTCATTATAGAACTCTGGCTCACATTTTTCTCAGACATCGGAAAGTGAGACGTGATTATAAACGAGACAGCCAAACCTAATGACAAGGCAGCATGTCGTAGATGACATTTGTTAAGCCTATCTTTCGTTGAAGATTCCCTATGGAGGCTATTAATTAAGTCTGTTTAAAGAAAAAAAAGTTTATCTGTCGAATATAGGTTAAGATACAGAGAAACTAATCAAAAGTTTTAACATAAATAAATGGGGGAAAAGACCCAATCAGACCCGTCTGTACATACCCAGATTCACTTACTGGGTTCATACAGCTCTTGGTTTAATTTGTCTGGTTATTCATCTTTCCTGTCAAAACAGAACTCAGAGAGAAAGCAGCTGGATGATAGTTGCACATCCATGTTTTCTTCATTTATTGTCTACCCATTAGTAGAAATGAGAATGATCTTTTTATTTTAAATCATCCAGTCCAGGGGTCCGCAGGTGGTGAAGTGGTCAGTGCCCTAGTCTCTCGTGGCAAAGACCAGTGGTTCGAATCCAACTGGAGACGTCGCCGTCATTTAACTATAGAAATGGGTAACTGGTTTCTTTTGAGGACGGGGAGGGAAAGGCGACTATGCATGATGTTGACCAAAGGAAAGGCGACTATGTATGATGTTGACCAAAGGAAAGGCGACTACGTATGATGTTGACCAAAGGAAAGGCGACTACGTATGATGTTGACCAAGGGAAAGGCGATTATTTATGACGTTGACCAAAGGAAAGGCGACTATGTATGATGCTGACTAAAGGAAAGGCGACTATGTATGACGTTGACCAAAGGAAAGGCAACGATGTATAATGCTGACTGAAGGAAAGGCGACTATGTATGATGTTAATCAAAAGAAATGCGACTATGTATGACGTTGACCAAGGGAAAGGCAACTATATATGATGTTGACCAAAGGAAAGGCGACTATGCATGATACTGACCAAAGGAAAGGTAACTATTTATGGTGTTGACCAAAGGAAAGGCAACTATATATGATGTTGACCAAAGGAAAGGCAACTATGTATGATGTTGACCAAAGGAAAGGCGACTATGCATGACGTTGACCAAAGGAAAGGCGATTATACATGATGTTGACCAAAGGAAAGGCGACTATGCATGATATTGACCAAGGAAAGGCGACTATGCATGATGTTGACCAAAGGAAAGGCGACTATGCATGATACTGACCACATTATCCATTCTAGTGTACCGACAGGTTAAAGGAGGAAAAAATGGACCCTAACAACATAACCTCCAAGTGCCTCCAAGAGATAATCTCTCTCGTTCTTGTTTTTTCCAGTGTCTAAGACAGATGGAGCTGCTGGTAGCAAGAGATAATCTCTCTCGTTCTTGTTTTTTCCAGTGTCTAAGACAGATGGAGGTGCTGGTAGCAAGAGATAATCTCTCTCGTTCTTGTTTTTTCCAGTGTCTAAGACAGATGGAGCTGCAGGTAGCAGGAGATAATCTCTCTCGTTCTTGTTTTTTCCAGTGTCTAAGACAGATGGAGGTGCTGGTAGCAAGAGATAATCTCTCTCGTTCTTGTTTTTTCCAGTGTCTAAGACAGATGGAGCTGCAGGTAGCAGGAGATAATCTCTCTCGTTCTTGTTTTTTCCAGTGTCTAAGACAGATGGAGCTGCAGGTAGCAGGAGATAATCTCTCTCGTTCTTGTTTTTTCCAGTGTCTAAGACAGATGGAGCTGCAGGTAGCAAGAGATAATCTCTCTCGTTCTTGTTTTTTCCAGTGTCTAAGACAGATGGAGCTGCAGGTAGCAGGAGATAATCTCTCTCGTTCTTGTTTTTTCCAGTGTCTAAGACAGATGGAGGTGCTGGTAACAAGAGATAATCTCTCTCGTTCTTGTTTTTTCCAGTGTCTAAGACAGATGGAGGTGCTGGTAGCAAGAGATCTCCATGTTTATTTAGCTCCCTTTACTGTTTTTCTTTCAATACCTATCAGTCGAGAACTAATGTACGTGAACATGTACACAATATATATATATATATATATATATATATATATATGATTGTATAAATATAAAGTAAAATGAATAATATAGTAATCTTATGCACAGTATCTCTGCATCAGTTGTTGATCATTTGTTACTGTTATTTATGAAAGAGCAATAACCACGTAGTTCGTCTTCATAAAAGTATATAGTAATTGGAAAATTTTATTATTTTTCATTCATTCATTCATTCATTTGCATGTCCCTTGCGGAACTTTGCCTTATTAACAACACTCCTGTAGGACTCTCAGTTGTGAGCAAGATGCTCTGCAACCGATGCATCTATTTGCAGATTATCAGCGATGTCTTGCAGCCATCTTAGCCTTGGTCTTCGCCTCCTTCTTTTTCCTATTATGTACACTTCCAAGACTGTCTTCTCTAAATTCTCATTACGTTTAATATGTCCAAATATATTCAAGCTTTCTCTGTTTAATCACTTAGTCAACCTTCTTCAGTATTACCAGAAACTTTGGGAAATAAGGGGAAAACTGGGATTTCAAACACAAATGACACAATTAACATCACTACTGTATATAGACCAACAGGCAGCAGTAAAAATAAATGGTGAAACACGAACTTGGTTTGAAATAAAACAAAGGCTCCGTCAGAGTTGCATACTGTCGCCTTACTTATTTAATTTGTATACTGAAAATATAATGAGGAATGTTAAAGAATATGTAGACAAAGAAAATTATGATGCTATAACAATTGGAGATTATGAAATACCAGAGATTAGATATGCTGATGACACAGTATTACTGTGCACAACACAAAAAGGAATGGAAAAACTAATTATGTCAGTCCATAAGAACAGCGAAGAGCAAAACCTATATCTTAATGCAAAGAAAACTAAATTGATGACAACTGACAAAACAAACATGAAATATATATCAATAAGGAAAAATTGGAAGAGGTGGAGAGTTTTGAATACCTTAGATCATTACTAACTAATAATGGAAATACAATGAGGGATATTAAAAAGAGGACATCTATCGTTCTTCAGAAAGTAAAACAACTAAAGAATCTGTGGAGAGGAACAGACAGAACTACAAAATAAGATTTTTAAGGGGATGCATCTTTCCCATCGCAACATATGCCTGTGAGACCTGGGGACTCAACAAAACAGCTGAGAAACATATATATGCCTTTGAATGTAAATGCTGTAGAGGAGAAGGTTGGCCAGTAAGGAAGATTAAACAGAGAAAACTTAAATATTTTGGACACATTAAACGTCATGATAATTTAGAGAAGACCGTATTGGAAGTATACATAATGGGAAAAAAGAAAAAGAGGAAGACCAAAACGAAGATGGCTGCAAGACATCATTGACGATTTGTAAATGGATGCAGCAGCAGCAGGCCATCTTGCTCACAACCGAGAGGCCTACAGGAGTGCTGTTTGGGAGACAAAGTTCCGCAAGGGACATGCAAATGAATGAATGAATGAATGAACGTCTGTATTCGAGAAGAATTTAAATTCTTCTGTTTAACTGAGTTCAAAACACCAATGCTGAGATATGGTCCTTGCGGAAAGTTTTTGCTTCTAACAAGCCCTGCATCAGAACGTCCAACTGGAATTGTAATACATGAAGGATACTTGGAGATCAGGCTTTGAAATTAAGCGCCGAGCTTAATTTATGACTTTAACACATGCGTACTGTTTTCATAAGGAATTAAGCTTTGGATTATTTGTCAGTTTTTTTAAACTGCTGTTTCAGTCCATTTTTGTAGTGAAATCATTACATTAATAACTCTAAATCCGGCCGAAAGAAAAGTTTCGGTGTTTTCTTCGTACCTTTTAAAAAACTCCTCACAAATACAAAATCATACTTTGAAATATTGTTATCAAAGTTCAGAAATTATTAAGGAAAAACAAGACAGAGGTGGCATTTAGTGGAAGAAAACATAATGACATTTCATAATCCAGATTGAATTCCTTAGTTTTCTTTACCTTCTTCGGAAGAAGCTTGGAAAGAAGAGAAGAAAAAAGCAGATTAATTAGAAAATGAAATGAGGAAAAAGATGTGTACAAAGAAATTAAATGAAAACACTGTTTAAATTTTGTTTTAAAACTGCTTCAGAAAATGAGAACGGAAAGTCCCTTTAAATGTCCTCATGAAGTAATCTGTCGTGGCGAGAAAATGTTTAGTGAAAGGTCAAAGTAAAACCCCCGTTTCCATGACACTAAGGCATATCGAGGATATGATGTCAGGGCCCTATTTCCAGAACCATAGGGACATGACAGTCTGATGTGGCTAATGTCACGCATGGCCGCATTTGCCTTCCCAGATTTCTCTTGCAGTCATTTTTAGAGGCTGGCTGAACCCCGGGGCCTTTTTTGTGTGGCGGTGTCAGAAAAAAATCCTCACTGCTGGGATCTGAACCCGGTACAATCGGTCTAGTGGACCAAGCGCCTAACCACTCAGGCAGACAATGGAGATGACATAAGCAAAACCCAGAGAGAACATGTGTTACTAGGGAGAAGCACTTGTTTGTAGGTGGCACTTTAATATGAAGTGACCAGATTTAAATCTGAAATGTATGATGTGCTACAGAATTCTCATGCAGATTTATTGTTCCTACAATCCTCCCCCCCCCCCCCCCAACTGCTTTATGTAGGTATTCTGAATGGTTTTAATGTCTGCATATAATACAGGATGGCAACACTGGAAAAGAAATTGGAATTAGAATTGCAAAAGTACCATTCAAGACTCTTGAGAACATATGGCATTCAAAAGTTATAAGTACACAACCCAAGTTAAGATTATACAATTCAAAAGTAAAATCTACCCTCAATTATGCATGCGAAAACTGGAAAACTACTAAAGAAACAACAGATTAGGCTCTTTTGAAAACAATTGCCTAAGGAAAGTACTCGATATAAAGTGGAACGAATTCTAGAACAATGCAGAGATAAGACAGATTAGAGAAAAAGAACTTGTCTCATGCGTGATTAGAAAAAGGAGATGGACATATGTCGGTCAGGTGATGGAAAGAAACAATCAGAGAATTCTAAAAATAGGCTATCAAGTGGAACACAACAAGCTGAAGAAAAAGAGGTCGACCACGTGAAACTCTAAAGAGGACATTGTTAAGAGAGGCCAGTTTAGTGGGCATAACATCCTTTGATGAGGCTCGCCAAATACAGGAAAACTTGGCGAACTATCATGCACGCCCTGTGTGACGTTTAACGGTAAGGGAAGGGTGTAAGATATATTACTTAGTGATTGATTTTTTTTTATTTGGGTGACTTTTTTGTTTGTTCTGGAGTACTCAGCCGCCATTGTGTGACTGTTGTTACCAGGAGAACTGTCTCCCTTGAACTGCTAGCACGAGACTTCTTGCAGCCGACGTAACTTTGGCGTTTGTGGCCGTACCACGAAACTCTTTTCATCAACAGACCAGCAGATGTGCGAATCTGTTTCTCACTTTCACATACAAATCTATAACTTCCCTAAATTATCATGACATTTAATATTTTCAAAATATTTTAAGTTTTCTCTATTTAATCTTCCTTGCTAGCCAACCTTCCTTTTCTTCAATATTAAGTTATTGTGGTATGGATATATTTGTTCGGTTTTTTTTTGTCCATGATATTTGAATGACTCTCTATTTACATTCAAGAGCATTTATGTTTTTCTCAGCTGTTAAGTGTCCAAGTCTTGCAGGCATATGCTGCGATGGGAAAGATGCATCCCCTTAAAAAATCTTATTTTTGTAGATCTGTCTATTCCTCTGCACAGCTTCTTTAGTTGTTTTATGTTTTGAAGAGCTACAGATGTCCTCCTTTTAATGTCCCTCATTATATTTTCATTATTAGTTAGTTAGTAATGAGAGATGTTGAGCAATAGAGGGCTCACCTGGGCAAGAGCAGAAAAAAAGGCGAAGGACAGGCATTTGTGGAGGACCCTTGCGGAAGCCCCATGTGCCCTGGGCACTTAAGGTTCAGAGAGAGAGAGAGTAATGATCCACGATATTCAAAACTCTCCACCTCTTACAATCTTTCCTCCTTGATGTACATTTCATCTACATTATTTGTTTTATCAATTGTCATCAATTTAGTGTTCTTTGCATTAAGGTTTTGCTCTTTACTATTCTTACGGACTGACATAATTCCCCTGCAGTATTCCTTTCATCTTTCTAGAATTTCCTCCGTCTCAGTCAAGGCCTTCTCCTTCTTGTCATAATTATAGTTAACTTAGTGTTTAATACCTTTCTCAGCATTCAAGTAGAGAGATAATGACCTTGCATACTTCAAATGTTTCTAAGGACTGTAAAAGACGGAGGTGGGGTGGGGGATAAGCTCTCCACTCCAATTAAATGACTCAAAGGCGTGTGTCTCAAATAGCCTCTGACAGTCCAAGTCCAGCTCCTGGCCTTCTCGTGGCGGAACTGTTTAAACTGACAGAAGAAGGGGCGAAGGTGAATATCTGGCGCCTGAAAACGAGTACTTTGGGTAGATGAGAGTCTTGGTTTGTAGCTCATCTAGGAGAAGGAAAACTCTGATTTCAAGCCCCCTGCTGCCTTGTAGGATAGGCTCCAGCCAGAGTCAAAGGCTAGTGGAGTAAATCATAAACAGACCAATGGAAGGCAAGGGGAAACCAACACTGTACATTCCCATGAACAATCATGACAATCCACAATTCTTTGAATCATAGACGACGTTAATGGATGTTCCAATGGAACCACCTCGTCCGGTAGGGAGAATCACGTGCGACAGGTAATGCCAGTTCGTCATACAACTACTGTACACAAAGAAAACATAAGCAACACCACAGTAATTGCAACATAGAACATTAGAACATTAACAGAACTTGGAGAACTGGAAAACATCAAACAAGAAATTAAAAGAATGGAAATTAACAGCCTTGGTTTATGTGAAATGAGATGATGTGGAGCAGGAAGTAGAGATCAGAAAGACTTCAAAATAATATATTCTGGGGGAAACCAGCGCAGAAATAGAGTTGCATAATATTGGATAAGAAGACAGCAAGAACTGTGAAAGGCTTCTGGTGCATGTCGGACAGAGTGTTAATGGTTAAATTATAGAGCCACCCAATAGACACAAATCTCATCCAAGTATAAGCACCAACTTCAGAAAGCTCTGATGATGAGATAAAAGAATTTTACAATAACCTGGACATGGCAATGAAACAGTGCAAACCATGGGAAGTAAACTTTGAGCTAGGTAAAAAAACGCGAAAGTAGGGACTGAACAAGACAATGAAGCTACTGGCAAGTATGGACTAGGAATCAGAAATACTAGAGGAGAGATGTTGATTGAGTTGGCAAAAAAGAATAAAATAATAATAGGAAATACTTGGTTTCAACAATACTCAAGGCGATTATGGACATGGAAAAGCCCAAATAGTAACATACGTAACCAGATATATTACATTATGATCAACAGAAGATTCAGGAACTCACTAACATCCGTGAAAACAAGACCAAGCGCAGACTGCAACAGTGATCACATCCCAGTTGTAGGAAAAGTCAGAATGAGGCTAAAGAGGTTAATGATAGTGGTTAAAAGCAAAGAACTAGATAGAGAGTTGTTACGGAAAGATAAACCAATACAAGAATAATATAGGACAATAGCACGTAATAGATATAGTGCTATAGAGAAGATTGAAACGATTAATGAACAATGGAATATGTTCAAATACTCTATTCAGCAAACATCTATCGAAATCCTACCTCCAAATAAAAGACACGCTAAACAAGAGTGGATGACAGAAGAAGTTTTGCAACTAATGGATGGGAGAAGAAGTCTTAAGGAAGGTAAAGATGAATATGACAAAATAAATAAAGAAACAAGATACAAATGTCATCAAACTAAAGAGGAGTGGCTAAATAGGAAATGCAGTGAAATATAGACACACCATAATGGAAACGCAAAAGACATGTACAAATAAATAAAGGAGTTAACAAACAAAAGGACATAACACAAGACTGGTTGCCTGAAGTCAAAGGAGAACATATGGCATTCAAAAGTTATAAGTACAGAGATGAAATAATGGCAAGATGGAGCGAATATATTAGAAAACTTAATGAGGACAATAGAATCGAAATAGATCTACAAAATAATAATAAAGAGCCTCACATATTAAAAGCAGAAGTGGAAGAAGCCATCAAACATATGAAGAACAACAAAGCACCAGGGCTGGATAAAATCATCAGGAAGAGTTGGAAGCATTAGGAGTGCTTGGCATAGAAATAATTACCAGATTTGCTGAATGGCATCTATAACAGTAACTATCTCCCATCAGACTTTTTGCATTAAATTTTCATTGCCCTACCACAGAAACAAGGTGCAGTTGAATGTGAAGACCATCGAACCATTAGTCTTAAGAGCCATGTTACCAAAATCCTGCTTCGTATTGTCATGAGAAGAGTCATGAGCAAAATAAAACCAGAAATCGCCGAAGAACAATGCGGCTTCGTCGAAAGAAAAGGTACAAGTAATGCCATATATATATATATATATATATATATATATATATATATATATCATGAGAACATTGATGGAGAGATCAGTAGAAGTAAAGATGGACCTATACTTATGCTTCATAAACTACTGTAAAGCATTTGATAAAGTGAGAAGCACAGAAATTATAAGAATGTTGGAGGACATCAACATAGATGGGAAAGATCTGAAACTTATCAAAAACATATACTGGCAACAATCAGCAGCAATGAGGGTCGAGAACCAAATAGGAGCATTCCAAGATATAAATCTGAGAGTGACAGAAGGATATGTTCTATCTCCAGACCTTTTTTCCTTGTACAGCGAAAACATAATGAGAAATATAGAGAACATGCAAGGAATATCAACTGGCCGGTACAACCTTACAAATTAAGATATGCAGACGACACAGTTCTGATTGCTAAAAGTGAAGGGGAGCTACAGGCTCTTCCGGACGTCATGGTTCGTGAAAGAAAAATAAAGGTCTCAGCCTGAACAAAAAGAAGACTGAAGTTATGGTCATCTCAAAGAAAAGAATACCACCAAAATGTAGCATTACCATCGATAGCACAGAACTGAAACAAGTTGATAGATTCAAGTACTTAGGAACGATTATAACAACTGATGGGAAATGTCACAACGAAATAAAAAGCAGACTTGCTCAGGCCAAGTCAGCACTGAATAAAATGAGAAACATCTTGTGCAATAAAGATCCATATCAATGTAAACAAGATTCCGAGTACTTAAATGTTATATCAAGCCAATTTTGTTTTATGGATGTCAAACATGGTCCATGAATAAGAGAATACAGCGAGAAATGGAGGCCATGGAGATGTGGTTCATAAGAAGGATGTTGAAGGAACCATGGACAGCTAAAACCAAGGAAGAAGTCTTAAGTGAGGCTGGAGTTAAAAAAGCAAATTACAGCAAAGTTCAGAGGGAGACAAGCGAGATTTATAGGACATTTCCTGAGAAGAAGAAAATTGGAACACACTATGGCAACTGGATAAATTGAGGGAAGAAGAGACAGAGGAAGACAGAGAGAGAAGTTATTGGATGGAGTGTCAGTGTGGCTAGGAAGAAAGTCACCGGCGGATCTCATAATCAAGTCTAAAGACAGGGAATTGTGGAGAGAAATGATCGCCTACGCCACGCGGCACGGCCCAAACGTCCATCTCTAGCTTTCACGCAGTTGTTCCCCCGCCAAAAACCACCAGCCACGACCAGATTAACAAATCACATGACCAAAATACCACAGTTCAGATGATCACGTGTGTTGTAGCAAGGCTTGAGCAGCCATGTCAAAAAAGAAACCCATATACTGCTATACTAGCACATTCATCGTTTCTTTTCCTCTCTCTCTCTCTCTCTCTCTCTCTCTCTCTCTCTCTCATGGTGACAGTTCGATATACAGAGTATCCGTCTAACAGTAGAATATAGTACAATGAATATTTTCCCATCAAAATGGCGCAGAAATACTAAGATGCTCAATCATCACGTGATCATACACGTGCTCAAGTATCCAATGGCGTTTACTGCCTCCATAATATTCCATGCACTCCTATGAAATGTTAATACTTCTTTATGATCTGCTATCAACTTTCGACTTCAAGCTTTGGACACCCGATGATATGATGAACAGCTTACACAGATACATTACATACAAAGATTAAAGAGCTTTATTCCAATGGGACTGCATCGGAGAAACACTGTGAGCGAAGCTCTGTATTCCCTTCACAAGTTTCTGCTACAACGGCCTGCTAACCGCAAACCTTGAGAGATGGAGCTAAACCAGCAGGCAGGGGTCCTTTTTTCATGAAAGCTATAATAACAGTTTCACTCTGAACACAGCTAATATCAGATCTTCAGATGAACTGAATAACTCTTATCAGTAACAATGCGAATTCCATGCACGAAAAAATAGATAGCCTGTTTTCACTGGTTAGTAAAATAGGACTTGAAATTGACAAGAACAAAACAAAAATAATGAAAATTCCCCTTAATCAAAATGGAAAAATACAAATAGAAGGGACAGATATTGAAGAAGTCAATCAGTCTGCATACCTTGGCAGCTACATAGACCAGGATGGTGACACCAGAAAGGAAGTTAGAATCAGAATTGCAAAAGCAGCATCGATCTTCAAGAATCTTGAGAACAAATGGAATTCAACAGTTATAAGCACAAAAACCAAGTTAAGACTATTCAATTCAAATGTAATATCCACCCTCATTTATGCATGCGAAAGCTGGAAAACAACTAAAGAAATAGACAAGAATTTAGACTCTTTTGAAAACAAATGTCTAAGGAAAATACTAAGCATCACATGGAACCAATTCAAGAACAATGTAGAGAAAAGACAGATGACTGAACAACAACCAGTCTCATGGGAGATCAGGAGAAGGAGATGGACATATGTTGGTCACTTGATGAGAAGAAATGATTAGAGAATCCCACAACAAGCTATCAAGTGGAATACAACAGGCCAAAGAAAAAGAGGCAGACCGCGTGAAACTCTGAAGAGGACATTGTTAAGAGAGGCCAAATTAGCAGGCATAAAATCCCTTGATGAGGTTGAAAGACTCGCCGAAGACAGGAAAAATTGGCGAACTACTTTGCGAGCCCTATGTGATGTTTAACAGCACGGGAAGGATATATAAGAAGAAGATGAATTGTGTAAAAAGTTTAACAAAGACCTTAAACTAAGAGTTGCGAACCATGAACCCTTTATGACGTCCGCGGTCTTTATAGAAGTTTTGAATGAACGAAATGAACGTAATTTGCTTATAAATCCCACAGAAGCCAAAACATCAATGACATTTATTTACAAAATGAAGCTTAAGCGTTTTGAAAACAATTACTAAAAAAAAAAGAACAAAACAAGAAGAAGAGTGTGGCCATAATTTGATGAAAAGAACTGACAAGAGGACGGCCACAGTGTGTGCACAGTGGCTTTGGAGGTGGATAAATCTGAAGAAGAAGAAGAAGGAGATAATAAGGATGAAGAAATCATACAAGGCTGAAGAACAGGATGAGATAGAGAGAGAGAGAGAGAGAGCGAGAGAGAGAGAGAGAAAGAGAGAGAGAGAATCTTAGAAATACAAATATTTATAGATGGATGGATGGATGGTATATTAAAGCTGGCCGGCTGGCAAGATGGATGGATGGATGGATGGATGGATGGATGGATGGATGGATGGATGGATGGCTGGCTGGCTGGCTGGCTGGCTGGATGGATGGATGGATGGATGGATGGATGGATGGATGGATGGGCAGACAGTAAAAAAGCAAGACAGACAGAGAATGTTAACAAGAAGGCAGGAATAAGGCCTTCTCTGATACGTAAATCTGACTTCTAAGGCATGGAATACCAAACTCATAAAGTGCAATTCCCAATTAAGCTGGCTACAAAGTTGTTTTTAGAATCCATAACCGCAGGCAACTACAGCATTTACAGCCATTCCTAATACAGTATATACAGGATCCGGCATAAAGCACAGCTCGATTTTTAAAATGGAAAATAAATATGCGCTTTACATGTTTTTGGTTAAAAAAAAAAGTTAAATGAAACTCAGAAAAGTGGGTAATTTTATTATTACTGACAATCATATTTAAGTTTTGAAAATTACGCCGGTTAGATGACTGCCATTACATTTGATACATTCAGCCAGGCGTCTGGAAAATTCCTGTTCAAATGAATATTTTGAATGTAGTGTCGGATTCGATCTTTTAGATCTGCAACTGACTGTGATCGACTAGCATACACCGTGTTCTTGAGATATCCCCACAAAAAGAAGTCTGCGGCCGATAAACCCGGTGACCTTGCCGGCTAATGAATATCTCCAAATCTGGAAATAAGAAGATTGGGAAATGCTTGTCGCAGCAAGGCCATGGACTGACGGGCTGTGTTGAGCAGTTGCTCCATCTTGTTGAAACCATATTAGTCTCTTATTTCTTCTGGGCAAGTCTGGAATGAAGTATTCAGTTAGCAAATGCACATAAAGATCACTATTAACAATTAGAGGATGCCAGGTGCCAAAGCGTTCGTAGCAGCTGATCGCTGAGGGCTACTCAGCAATGCGATGCGGACTTCTTGAATTCGTTCAGGTGTCTGTTGAGTTCTTGGACGACCAGTAGACTTGCTATTAAGGCAATTAGCGGTTTCCTTACATTTTTTTATCCACCTCAAAATTGTTTGTCCTCCGATCGGAAACATTATCACGGGGATGCAACTCAAAACGACGACGAAACTTTCGTTGTACAGTAATAGACGATTCTCCACTTTTAAAATAAGTTTCAACGGTGAATGCGCGATGTTGTGTTTGCCAAGAAGCCATTGTTAAAAATGATCGTTTGTCTGCTTCATCTCTGACGTCATGTTTTTTTTTTCACACGTATTCAGTTTCTGCGCACTACGTCAGTTAAATCCAGCTACGCTTTATGCCGGACCCTCCACTTACTGCTGTGTATTTGTCATTAAATGCCCTAAATGCCATCTGAACATATTAATTCTCCCGCAGTTAGATTTTATGCTACGAGGAGCACGTGATACGAGGGGTGATTGATAAGTTATCGGCATAAGGTACAACGGATTATTTGTGGACAGCTTTTTGGGTTATTTCTCAACATAGTCCCCTCGCAAATTTATGCACTTAGTCCAACATCACGATCGGCAGAAAAATGGCCAAGATTGTCTCTTGACATGTTGAGACGCTACCGTTTGTGATCAGCTCCAAGACGTTTCGGGACCCATCGAGCAGAGACCTTTGTCATTTGAAGATCATTATGAATAATGGCATTAACACATTCATGGGAGATGCCCAACTCAGTAGCAATGTACCGCTTAGTTAGTCGTCGATCCTTCACTATCATGTCATGGATTCTCCCAGTGGTTTCATCGGTGGTTACCGTTCTTGGTCTTCCTGGACGGGGATCATCTTCCACACTCTCCCTTCCATGTTTGAATTGAGCTGCCCATTTCTTCACTGTGCTGTAAGAAGGCGCACTCTCCTCTAGAGTCTCTACTTATCCTCATGGATCTCCTTCGATGATAAGCCCTTGGTGCAGAGGTAGCGAATGACTTCTCGATGAGAAATTTTATCCATTTTCTCAATTTCTGCCACCACTTCAGTAGCCTGTAAAAAATTGGTTGCAGTTAATTTCTTGAAATTTGATGTTTAATCTTACATTAACCTGATCTACAAATGCACCTAATATCAACTGTGTGTTTCAATGGGAAAAATTGTTTCGGTTCGAACGGAGTCAAAAGAACGAATTAAGTTCGTGACCCGAAGCTAAAAGTTCGAAATTTGAGCTGTAAGGTGGATTTGTCGTAAGGTTTGCATTGTCGTGACGTAGCACGGAATTTCTGACCAATGAACGACTGTATATTCTCAAAGGTTCTGTGACAAACTTGAAAACTACTCACGCGCTGAGTCAACCCTGAAAGGAAAAATCTTCTTTTGTATCACGACAATGCGAGGCCACACTGCAATGCACGAACGAAGGAAATTGGGACAAGCCTGAAATTCATACTTGTTCCAAACCCTCCCTACTGCCCAGATTTTGCACCATCTCACTTCTGGCTGTTCCCTAAATTGAAGTAGACGTTTAAAGGTCAGCATTTTTCATTGGATGCCACAGTTGAAGTTGCTGTTCACGCGTGATTCAGACACCAACCAGATACTTTCTTCACCGACAGAACGAAACAGTGGACATCGTGGTTGGAAAAATGTGTATGGCTTTAAACGGAGACTATATTGAAAAATAAGTTTATAAGCTTAAAGTGTGTAAGAGAAATGAATTTGCTTCATTTTGATACCAGTTTTATCACTTTATATTGTCAGAAACTTATTGTGGTTAGCGAGGTAGGGGTATCCCCTATCAAAGGAGAAGTAAGACGCCTCCTTACCTCCGTCAGTCTACGGGACACCCTTGGGCAAGGTGGAGTACCCGTATAGCCCCCCGATCAGGGTGACGTGAAGCCATAGGAGCAGGTGGTGGATGGAATGGGAGAGCAGCTGACAGATAATGTTGGTTATGGTCACCATTCTCTGATGGTAGGCAGATGATATCAATGTAGGGACAATGGCTACGATAAATGACTAGTACAGTCACTGCCCGGAAGGAAATTAATGGTAAACTATCTTCTGGAAATATACCAAGAAACCCAAACATCATGGAATACAGTTGTACACCCTTATCAATCACCCCTCCCAAATATTCTTGAACGATATTCAACGTCACGGGACAAATTCAATAATCGTCCATAGGTCGAATACCAGATTACCTGAAACTTCTGTTCTTCAACATTGTCTGAATATCCATTTCGTCGGATTAAAAGAAGCCAGAAAACAGTAATGACATAAATGGACTGCACAGAGTTTAATATTTTGTAAACTAATTTTTTTATACAAAGAGTTTAATATTTTTACTATTTTTTGTATTCACTACACAAACACAACTTTTGAAAAATACCCTTAAAATGGCTCGATTTTGCACATAAATTATGTCTGCCCTAAACACTGTGTGGGTGTCAGCGCGCCCATGCAAACTTTTTTTTCTGCAATTAAATTAGCTGTCCTGATGTTGTCTACAAATGTTTAAACATCATATACGTAAAACTGCAATGACAGGTCGAATGTAATAGTTGCATACGTAAGCTCCAACAGGTTGTTACACACATGACCGTCAAATCTTCAAGGTGAAACATAATTTACATTATTTTACGCAAGATCGTTTCTTAAGACAGATTTAGCCAAGATGTAATTTGTCACGTCTATTTCAAATGTGAGTATTGTTTCTTAAGACGGATTTAGCCAAGATGTAATTTGTCACGTCTATTTCAAATGTGAGTATTGTTTCTTAAGACGGATTTAGCCGAGATGTAATTTGTCACGTCTATTTCAAATGTGAGTATTGTTTCTCAAGATGGATCTAGCTGTATGGGGAACGTGTCGAGTTACTGTGAGCGACTGGCAGAAGTATGACGTCAGAGATTGGAGAGAGAGAGAAAGAGAGAGAGAGATGTCCATGGCAACCAATAGCAATGTGTGTCAGTTTGAAGACCTATAGGGACCGTCTATCTCTCTCTCTCTCTCTCTCTTGTGTGTTCTATGGTGGGGTGAGCACTCTTTACTAGGGCCGTGTCGTGTTGTGCTGTCTTTGCATCCGTGGATACCAACCTGAACATTCATCTTGAAGCCATGTTGCTGGATTTGTTATGCACAGACAGAATTCCAGCCGTCAGCTTCACTTATCTGGATTAGCTAAACACCATCTCCAACTATGCTTCACATCCAGGCTCGTACAAAACCTCATGTTAGCAACCAACTGGTACAGGCATCAAGCAAGTCCCGGATAATCTTGACATGAGGATTTTATTAATGGAAATGATGGTAATGCTGATGGAGATGACAATAATCCGACTGCCGGCAGGTTACCCCTGCCATGTGGCGAGTCCATTCTTACTACAAAAGTCAAGAACAGATATAATGTCCATATACACCACAGAGATATCACACAAAGCGTCCACACCGGTTCACATTCAGACGAAGACTAAAATCGGTCAAGCTTTCTCCCACAGTTCTCAGTCACGGGATTCTTAAACCACGTGACCTTCTCGTTCACAATAAAGCCCCATAAGGCGAGAAATGCCCTTTCTGTAGAGAAAAAAAAACAACAAATTATCTCCCATACTGCTACAAGTTGCACAAGCTGATGCTGTTCGTTAGTATTTGGGCTAAGACTCATAGGCCTGCATTATATACATCGAGTAAGGGTGACAGTTGAGGCAATAAGTGACAGAGTGTTCGGTAACTGATGAGAGAATAAACTGACCTGACACTGATATGTGGGATCTAGTTTTTCTGTGACATCTACATGGTGTGCTCTGTAGAGAAGCGCCCCAGGCAACCAAGATGTGACACATCACGTCTGTTTCAAATTAAGTGTTATTTTCTCGGCCTCTTTTCTTCTCGTCCGTTTTAATTTAGTCTCCTTTCTTGTTATTCTTATTCTTATTTTTTTTTTTTTGCAGGGGAGGGGCCTCATACAGTGCTGGATGTAGACTTTCTGAGGCCTCAAGCTATATAAAACTAGGCGCCCCTTTCGTAAAAATGTACGTCAGAAGGTCCCACGGATTTTGATGCCCTAGGCCGTGACTTGTTTAGTTTATGCCTAAAACTGGCATCATGTTCGTAAAATTTTCATATTTTTTTTGCCCAAAGAAGGCTATTGTTGGCGAAACAAATAGTACTATTTCAAGTTCCTGCTTGGGAGAGCGAAACTTACTATTGCATTATTACTTTATGTGTGTGTAATGTTCTTGAAGTATACGTAAAATATATCAGAATTTAACGTTAACATGTTATTTCGTTAAGAAAAGTATTGCCAGTCAGTGTAACAGTGTATTTGCCGTCCAGTGTGTAGAAGCTCACGCATGCTTACAAGGCAACGCCCTGACTGACTGTTTCACACATCGTTTTGTTCTTCTAAGCAATGTTTTGTTCTTCTAAGCAATGTTTTGTTCTTCTAAGCAATGTTTTGTTCTTATAAGCAATGTTTTATTCTTGTAAGCCATGTTTTATTCTTCTAAACAATGTTTGTTCTTCTAAGCAATGTTTTATTCTTCTAAGCAATGTTTTATTCTTCTAAGCAATGTTTTGTTCTTCTAAGCAATGTTTTGTTCTTCTAAGCAATGTTTTGTTCTTCTAAGCAATGTTTTGTTCTTCTAAGCAATGTTTTATTCTTCTAAAGAATGTTTTATTCTTCTAAGCATTGTTTTATTCTTCTAAGCAATATTTTGTTCTTCTAAGCAATATTTTATTCTTCTAAAGCAATGTTTTATTCTTCTAAAGCAATGTTTTATTCTTCTAAACAATGTTTTATTCTTCTAAGCAATGTTTTGTTCTTCTAAGCAAAGTTTTGTTCTTCTAAGCAATGTTTTATTCTTCTAAAGCAATGTTTGTTCTTCTAAGCAATGTTTTGTTCTTCTAAGCAATGTCCCCTGAACGTTGAAACGCCAGGTACCGCCTGCAGGTACAGTGCACGAGGGAGTGCGTGGAAACCTTGTGCGACGGTTCTTTAAGACAGTGATTGCGACACTTGAGAATACTGAGGACTGGTTCGTGAGACTTTGAGCCGCTGGGATTGCTGAGAGTTTTCGTATCGCCCGAGAGAATGCGGCCATGTACCGTTGACAAGAATGGAAGTACATGTTATCCAACCTGTCTTTGTCCAAGTAAATTTTCAAGTGTTTTGTTGGCTCTGCTGTTACAGTCGTACTAAGCCACAGGAATTTATGTTCTTTATGTCTTGGCAACTATAAGAAATAACATCTTATTAGCAGAAATGCAGATGAAGCCACTGACAACAATTATTGAGGAAAGACGCTGGCGATGGTTGGGACATGTGCTCCGAATGACTGACAACTCACTACCAAAAATAGCACTAAGATGGACACCACAGGGGAACAGAAGTAAGGGTAGACCAAAAGAGACATGGAGAAGAACAACAGAAAGGATGTTGAGCAATAGAGGGCTCACCTGGGCAAGAGCAGAAAAAAAGGCGAAGGACAGGCATTTGTGGAAAACCCTTGCGGAAGCCCCATGTGCCCTGGGCACTTAAGGTTCAGAGAGAGAGAGAGATGTCTTGGCAAGCAGTTTGAGATATTACTTCATACCGCTCACAGACTCATCATCATCATCTTGTTACATGCATTAACTTTTTTTATGTCACTTCAACGAGCGACTTCTCCAGGTTACTTCACGTGTGTTATAAAACGTTTCTGTATGAGACGTTGAAACTGGTGTGTAATTTGAAATGTGTGTTATAGCCATATTGTGGAGTTGATATCTGGTTCATTGTACTTGTTGAGACTGAAATAGTTTCTTAAGTTGATCCCACAGATGCAACGATTGTCATGCTGTGGTGATCACACAACTGCACGTAATAAAGAATAGCACTCGAGGCCAGTTAACCACTCATGCATACACTACTGCAATTCAGCGAAACCATCAGACGATGTTTCAGTTATAGAACGTATAATTTAATGATGTAGCACGGGTGAAGATGGATGGGTACGACTTGATGAAGAAAACGTGTGCACATCACATATCAAAACAGATGTCACACAATAATGAATACAGCTCTGGGCAGGTTACTAAAATAACTCTAGTTACCGCAATGAGAATTTTCATTTCAGCCCTCACAAGCTACATTCCTAGCTAGAATCACAACTACAAAAAAATCGCAACTACTTTATGCAACTTTCAAGCCCAGACTAATACGCAAGCTTCAGAATCTTGCTCATACCATCAACACAAAATTTCAAGGTTCCAGTACGAAAGGCACGGCACACTTCTATCCAAAGGGCGACTACTAAGGAAACTAAACTTAACATAGATATACCAGGGGCGTTAAATCTGAAAGGAAAAACACAAAATGATTTCTTTTTGCTAGCAAAATCCAGCACTGGGAAAAAACCTGGTTGACAGTTTATCTGGCAGGACTTAAGATAACTGTTGTCTGTAACTACAACCTTATTTATGCATGTGAAAGCTGGAAAACAATTAAAGAAACAGACAAGAAATTAGACTCTTTTGAAAACAAATGCCTAAGGAAAATACTCGGCATCAATTGGAACGAATTCAAGAACAATGCAGAGAAAAGACAGATGATTGAACAACAACCTGTCTCATCGGTGATCAGGAAAAGGAGATGGACATATGCTGGTCACTTGATGACAAGAAATTATCAGAGAATCCCAAAAGAAGCTATCAAGTGGAACACAACAGGCCAAAGAAAAAGAGGCAGACCGCGTGAAACTCTAAAGAGGACATTGTTAAGAGAGGCCAAATTAATAGGCATAAAATCCCTTGATGAGGCTGAAAAGCTCGCGGAAAAATTGACGAACTACCTTGCGAGCCCTATGTGACGTTTAACGACATGGGAAGGATATCAGACATAAGATAAGAGCTACAACGTTACTTACGAAAATCATCTTACTGAAGGTGAGAAGCCCTGGTCGTCTTTCCTTCCCAAGCCGCAGAAATAGCCAAGAAGCCATTTCTACAGAAGAGTAACTGAGGCATCTCCGACCGGATTCGAACCTCCACCTTTCGCCATGAGACATACCCGATAATACATTGAGAAAAAAAAGGATCTGGCAAATCAATGATCAATTACCGAGGGCCACTCTTTCAAATATTGTTTTCATTATGTCTGAAACAAAGAACCTGATGTGTGTGTGTGTTATTTTTTTGGGAGGTGGAGGGGGGGGGGGGGGGGAGGAGGAACAATTTGAAGTTTGATTCACTTTTTTTTCACATCATTTCACTGATGCTATCTCACTGGATCATGGGACATGCTGTCCCGTGCATTAACTTTCCTCACGTGTTTCCGGGTCTCGGGATAATTTTTTTTTTATCCTGGAAGAGCAATATTTTCCAAGCCTGCGCTTTTAATTCTGTAATCTGGCGCACTGGCTGACTCCTTCCTCTGTTGGTGCTTTAAGGGGAAAGGGGTGGGGGTGGGGGGCCAGATGACTGAAATGGACACGAATTTTAACCACTGATGGGCCTTTAAACAGAAGAGAATGGGGTTAAAATACGTATAGTTTAGCTATGTGTATGAGCTATGTATATTAGCTCTTATGTATATGAGAGTATCCCGCCAACTGGAGGTCTGAAACAACGTATATGACAGACATGGATAAGAGGCTGTACGGTCAGGTCCAACAAACAGGTTATGATAAGGAGAGAAACACGAGAGAAGACGAGTTATGTTGTACACACGTCACCTACCAACGTCTTGGTAGGTGACAATGTCATGAAGATTTTGAAGTGAAATGGGTTAGTGGTCGATGCGGATCAAATCGGCGTTCTCCTTCTTCTTTTTCTTTTTCTTCTTCTTCTTCTTCTTCTTCTTCTTCTTCTCATTTCTTAGTGAAGGGTTGGAAGTGAGCGAATACATGGCCATGCGACTCACCGAACAAAATGCTGCACGGATTCTGTAAAACCGCCGCTTTCCAGTCAGAAAGGATTCTCCCTGGTGCCAAAACGTACGTGCTAATGATGACGATGGTGATGATGATTAAAAAAAAACAAATGTTCAAACTTATCAGATGAGACCTAAGATGTTTTTTCTCTAGCAACTCAACCCGTCCCAGGAGCACATCGACCCTTCCCCTGTTTCTTAAATCTGTCGTAATAAACTTTATGTTATCATGATTAATATGATTATTTATGTTAAAATCGAGCTCAGCTTTTGTTTCCCGGCTATAGTGACTGTATCTTCTCAGATTTTCTGTGCTGGTTCTGGCAGCCCTGTGTGATGACTCTGACTTCTTAGCTTTTGTTTGTCGGCTCTGATGACTCTGTCTTCTCTGCTTTTATTTGTTGGCTCTGATGACTCTGACTTCTCAGCTTTTGTTTGTCGGCTCTGATGACTCTGTCTTCTCAGCTTTTGTTTGTCGGCTCTGATGACTCTGTCTTCTCAGCTTTTGTTTGTCGGCTCTGATGACTCTGTCCTCTCAGATTGTTAGCGCACAATTCCCATCAGGTAAATCTGATCACTTTTCAACCGAGACATTTCGTAAGTGATAGCACAGAAGAATAAGCATGAAGAAAAATTACCCGGAAAATGATGTACGAGATATAAGCTAAGGTATCACTGATCTGTCATGGGGGCACATAAAGGATACGGATTTAATGTCTGTATTTTCCCTGACCTTTCCGGACGCCTGGTCGCCTCTCCTTCCCAAGCCGCAGCAGAATAAGCCAGGAACCCATTTCTACAGATGAGTAACTGAGGCATCTCCGATCGGATTCAAACCTCCAACCTTCGCCGTGAGAAACTAGTGCACTAACTAATTGGCTAATCAGGCGCCCTGGAAGATAAGGCGATATGAGAATAATAGTTTTTTTTAAACTGAACACAGATAAAGGTGTTGAATTACTCTGGCAGAGGATAACTTGACATATATATATTGACTTTGAACTGGTGACATGGCTTGCTGGTATCCTGAGCGAGAAATTAAGTGGGGGAAGGGTGGCTCCAGGCGCCTGTGACCTATTTAGGATCCTAGCCGGACCTAACCCAACTGAAACAGCTTTTACCTCACTCTTGCAGCCCATTCAAGATTACTCTTATCTACAATTTCTCGTACGTACAATTTCTCATTGAAAGATGATAATTTCGACTATGCTGGTTTCTCCATTTATCTCACTTCATGATGCTTAGATACACGGGTTCTCCTATCTGCGTACCCTGATAGCTTATGTCACAGATGTATGCCACTTTTTTTTCTTTACATAAAGAACGCGTTTAAGATTATCAGAGTCGGCTCCGTCATAATATTCATCAGGTAAGCCTCGTCAAGTTATCATTTTCTCTCTTCTTGATCAGTTTAACAATTCTTGTCACCAGAGTAACATTCTTTCCTCTTCTTGTGGCATTCGGGTGTCTGTCACATCTAACAATTCAAAAACCACTGCTGACAAACGCAATGTCAAAAATCCTCTCGTCCGTAGGTTACACGCCGGCTGGATGAACACACCCCCAGTCCAGACACTACATAAAAGGTTCCGTTAATTTCACAGCTGAACTCCTCTATTATTAAGAAGGGTCTTTAAAATGCACGTTAATAAATCCAAGTTCTTTGTGCACGGACGTCCCTGTTTTAGAACCCCTGTGCCACAAGATCCATCAGACCTACGATTTCATTCGGTGCGCCTTCTGTTTGCACCAGGTTCTCTGTATTCACGTTGCTGGGGAAAGGTTTTAAAAAAAAATAAAATTTAAGAAATGAATCAATATTTATTTTGAATGAATTATTGTTTCCTGCACGAAATCAATATTTATTCTAAATGAACTTTTTTTTTTCTTTCCTTCTCGATTCTGACATTAAAAAAAAAAGGGCTGTGTCAGCTAATAGCTCTTGGCACAGGATTGCAAGTATAAAAAAAAAAAATTACAGAGAACTGCAAGACAAGAAAACTTCGAGACAGGATAGAAAAGGATAAAGGTCAAAGAACTATCACAAATCTGTTCTACGTGATTTCGAAATGGAGAAATAAATAAAACCGTCACATTTCTGTTCTAAATGATTTATTAATTTTTTTTTTGTGTCCTTTTTTTTCTTCTGTCGAATGGCCATTCAAAAAAAAATCTAAGAATGTAATTTTTCATCTACTTTTCGTGGTATTTTTTTTGGAGTGTGTGTGTGTGTGTGTGTGTGCGTGCGTGCGTGCGTGCGTGCGTGCGTGCGTGCGTGCGTGTTTTGTCTTTGTACGTGACCCTTGAAAAAACGCATTTGGGGAAATATTGAATTGTTGCAATTTCTTCATTTATACGTGCTCGTCTTACTTTCTGCCATTCTTGTTTACTCACTAAAACGGATTTGCGGAGATACTGAATTATTGTATGTTCGTGGCGAAGTGGTTAGTGCACTGGTCTCTCATGGCGAAGGTCGGGTGTTCGAATCCGGCCGGAGGCACCCCAGTCACCCAGCTGTAGAAATAGGTACTCGACTTCTTCTGGGGTTGGGGAAGGAAAAGGCAGCCAGACGTGATACTGACCATATCACTCTCTAGTGTGCTGACAGGTCAAGGAAAATATGGGCACTAACACCATATCCCTATGTGCTTCTATGGCATGACAGGGTTACCTTTAACTTTTTTTCTTACCTTCATTTATACGTGCTTTTCTTATTCTGCCATTCTTGTTTCCTCACTAATTCTATTGTGTGTGTGTGTCTGCGAGTATGTGTGTGTGTGAGAGAGAGAGAGAGAGAGAGACAGAGAGAGAAAATGAAGCATACACCTCCATCTAATCTACGTGATTTATGAAATAAATCATAACCGATCACAGGTTTTCTCTGTGCTACCTCACCACCACCACCACCACTACATCATCATCATCATCATCATCATCACCATCACCATCATCATCATCACTACTGCCTTTCTCGACAGATAAATGCTCTCCAGTCATCTTGGATTTATCCATTCCTTTTTCCAAGGCAAAGTTTTAGATTTTCCTCTCCGCGTTTCTGTAGCGCTACGTCCCCCCCCCCCACCCCGCCAAGGAACAGAACGTTGGCCCGCCTGTCCCCCAACTTCCGAAGTCGCCTCTGACGACACACTTGGAAGCTGGGTGTGGTCCTATTCTTTTCTACTCAGATTTAAATCTGGTTCCTGGTGATCTACCTGGGCTCCCGTGCCACATAGTAAGGTAACACCAGGACTGTTATGTCATGAAGACGTCTTGGGGGGATACGGTGTTGGTCCCCTTATTTTCCTTTTCATGTTGGCACACGAGGGGATGACGGGTCCTGACCTTGCCTGCTCCCTTTCATTCCCCGGCACGCAGAAGAAGCCAGATACCAATTTCTTCAGCTGGGTCAACTGGTACGCCTCTGGTCGGATTCGAACCACCGACCTCCGCCACGAGAAATTAATGCGCTGGTCACTTCACCACTCAGGCACCCAAATGACACGTGGCGAAATAGAACTGCCACTTATCCATTACTTCAACTGAGACAGACGGATGCTAACATGGCTTCAAAAGAGGAAGATAATTACCATAAAAGGATGGGCAAAAAAAAAAAAAATCCAATTATCTTCCATCTTAATGATTTCTCTTCCACAATCAGACAAAAAGTCCTTTAATCTCCAACTCCACATTTACTGACATCTGAACATCCTGGTATTTTCTTTTGTCCACGGTGAACGGAGTTTATGGGGGGCACAAACAAGAGGAATAACTGCTTAAAACAGGAAGATTACTCCGCACCTTTTGTTGTCGTTCTTGGATTACGAAACCGGAAGTTGAATTTTAGGATTAAGGGTTGTCCTGAAAGTGGATTCATGAAACATTTCATGTGAATTCATTGTGTGACGAAAGAACAGGAAAAAAATCAATAATTTAGTTTAGTAATTTGTTTTTTTTTATATTTTCTCTTCATTGTTCAAAGGAAGGTTCAGACATTTTGTGGAAATTTAGGAGGAGGATAATGAAGAAGCAGAAGATGAAAACTGATTAAAAGATGATGAGGTTCTTTGATGCAAAGAGAAGTCAAATGTTGATTAAATCTGCCATGGGAAAAACTGTTAAGGAAAACAATGTCTACAACAGCAAGCCATATGTTTACTACAAAATGTTGTAGAAGATAAAAACTGGCACTATTACTATTCTCCTCGTTTACTAACATTAGCCAGAAGATAGTGAAAAGGGGGGGGGGGAGAGAAGCTGAAGGAAAAAAAAGAGCATGAGGACATTGATGTTTATATATCTACTGCCCTGCCGGCTGTGGTTGGTGATCATGCTTTCCCTCAATCTTCTCCTCCGAATATTGATATTATACGTTGTGCTGGCCTTCTCTGTCCGTGCCATCTTGGTAGTCCCTCCAGCATTTTCTATCTCTGTCTCTGACATGTTGTTAGTCCTTCCAGCTATTTCTATCTCTGTCTCTGATATCTTGTTAGTCCCTTCAGCTATTTCTATCTCTGTCTCTGATATCTTATTAGTCCCTCCAGCTATTTCTATCTCTGTCTCTGATATCTTTTTAGTCCCTCCAGCTATTTCTATCTCTGTCTCTGATATCTTTTTAGTCCCTCCAGCTATTTCTATCTCTGTCTCTGATATCTTGTTAGTCCCTCCAGCTATTTCTATCTATATCTCTGATATCTTGTTAGTCCCTCCAGCATTTTCTATCTCTGTCTCTGACATCTTGTTAGTCCCTCCAGCTATTTCTATCCCTGTCTCTGGTATCTTGTTAGTCCCTCCAGCTATTTCTATCTCTGTCTCTGATATCTTGTTAGTCCCTCCAGCATTTTCTATCTCTGTCTGTGCCACCTTGTTAGTCCCTCCAGCATTTTCTATGTCTGTGCCACCTTGTTAGTCCCTCCAGCATTTTCTATCTCTGTCTGTAGCATCTTGTTAGTCCCTCCAGCATTTTCTATATCTGTCTGTGACATCTTGTTAATCCCTCCAGCATTTTCTATCTCCGTCTGTGTCACAGATTTGAGTAGAAACCTCCAACCCAGAGGGAAGACAAAATACCAACTTGGAAGAGATCACAAAAACAAAAAAAATACCCACGAGGCTAGAGGGGGAGGGTAGCCATAGTGATTTACTCTCTGACTGTGAGGGGACGCAAGAAGGCAATGCGTGAAGACAAAAATATAAACAGAGAAATCATCATCACCATCATGTGCCGTGCCGACTGGCGTTGGTTATTATGCTTCTCCAGAGTACACGATCCTTCATGCAAGCCATCAGCTCAGTTGGTGATCTCCTCTCATACCATCCCGTCAAACTGCTAAGTATCATTTCTCCTGGTCTTCCTCTGGATCTTCCTGTTGTTATAATATTTTCAATGCCCCCTCTTCTCATTGCATGTCCTATGAAAGTACATTGTCTCTCTCTTATTTTTTTAACAAGATTTTTTTGTCTCTCCAGCTCTTCTCGTACATTTTTCATTAGTTATGTTTGCTGTCCAGAGGATTCGTAACATTCTTCTAATAAACCACATTTCTGCTGCTTCAAACCATTTTTGTGCAGACCTGCCCATTGTCCACGATTCACTTCCATATAACAAGATAGGTTCAATATAGCATTTTAGGACTCGTTTTCTAACATTCATTGATAAGGATGTGTTGATTAATATGCTTCTCATTCTCCGAAATGCAGTCTTTGCTTGGTCTGTTCTGTTCCTAATTTCTGTTCTGCATTTCCCATCTGAAGTTATTACTGCTCCAAGGTACTTGAACTTCTGCACCTGCTTTAGAATAGTTCCGTTTAATTTTATACTGCATGCTGGTGGATTCTGTTTCTTAAATATAACCATAGTCTCTGTCTTTTTGATGTTTAAAGTAAGGCCTTTCTGTTCACTTCCTTTAGAGACTTTATTCAAGAGATTTTGCAGGTCTTGTTGGTTTTCAGCTATCAGTACTGTGTCGTCAGCATACCGAAGGTTGTTAATAATGTATCCTCCAGTTTTTATGCCTGGTTCTTAGAATATCCTCGCTGTACAGAGAAAATAGGTCTGGAGATAGTACACATCCTTGTTGCACCCCTTGTTTTATAGGTTGATATTTCCCAGTTCTATTTTCAATTCGAATTACTGGTTCTTGCTGCCAGTATAGATGTTTTACAATCCTCAGATCTTTGCCGTCTATAGTGATGTCTTCAAGCATTTTAATAATTTCATTATGTTTCACCTTGTCGAATGCCTTGGTGTAATCAATGAAGCATAAGTAGAGATCTTTCTGTACTTCTAAAGCTCTTTCTGTTAATGTTCTTATGGCATAAATGGCATTGTGTGTTCCCTTTCCTTCAACAAATCATCTGCTATTTCCATTTTTAGCTTTTTTTCCTTGCTCTTCTTAGAATAATTCTCAGAAGTAGCTTCGTTATGTGACATGAGAGGCTGATAGTCCGGTGGTCATCATATTCCTTTGCACCTGGTTTCTTTGGTAATGCTATAAGCGTGGATTTAAGCAGGTCACTGGGCATATAACCACTGTTGTAAATGCCATTCAGTAACAGATAATGCACGCAAAAAATGTTTACCGATTGTGATGGAATCCGGAAGTAGAATTTGCAGAATACTTTTCTTATTGATAAGATTACGGTCATTCACATACTACACAAAGTACATGATGCCAGGTAAGAAAGAGATTAAGATTAAATCTAGAATTGTACCACCTTGAAATTGCATTCTGTATATGAAATCTAGAGTTGTACCACCTTGAAACTGCATTTTGCGTGTTATGCTTGTGACGTATCTTCTTGTGTCGGAGAAACGAAGAAGATTTAAAATGGATTGCTCCCCTTGGAACTATTTGGAAGTATTTCTATTTTGTATTAGACACATGGATGAGAGAGATGTCTCAGGTAAAACAGACATTTTCATTAAGTAATTTTAGAAGTAACGACTTAAAATGTTGGAAGTGAGCCCCAAACTACATTTCTTCGTTCGTCCCCCTCCACATTTCATGTGGATGTCGTCTACTTCTCCCCTGTACGCACGAAACGAACTTCCTTCATCATCTACCTTGATCTCTTTTGCATCTTTCCCGCTGTCACAATGTATTCTAGACTGCCTCGCTGTAGAACGTGTCCTATGAGAAATCCACTGCTACAGTGATGTAGATGGGTAGTTAAAGTAAAGAGGTGAACTGTATTTAACTTGAAATTACAGACAATTACCGATCTTTAAAACACGTAACAGCCAATTACTAAATACGGACATACGGTAAACCTGTTAGTGAGAACAAGGAAAAAAAGAATGGGGCCGTTTCTATGGCTCTGCGGCATATAGACAATATAATGGAACTGCCATTCATTGTACTAGAACTCTAAATAGGAATATGGTCAATATCACGCTCTTTATTTTGTTATCTACCTTCTAGAAAGAGCCATGAAGGAAGTGAGGGTGTGTGCGTTGAGGGGTTGGGGGTGGGGTGGGGTGGGGTTGACTCTAGTTGGAATCAACCTGCTGACAGTCTTCACGAGGGACCATCTTTCTCCCAAGAATACACAAGTGCCCAAACTTCCTGAGTGGCCACGAGTGTCAGATCTTCCTGCTGCTTTATGCCTGTTAGAGAAATTGTTTGTCAAGACTTTCTTCTGCTTTCAAGAATTTTGTTTTATAAATCCCGTACGTGCTTTCTGGAAGTTGAGATCCATTCGAGAAATTTCATTTCCAAGTGATTTAGTAAAACGGATTTAGATGAAGAATGAATTACAACAGCACATGGGAATTTCAGACAAGCAGGTGTTCTGTCTTTCAAATAAAGTATTCCTTAAAATGTAATTTAGTTTTCTTTTGCCATAAGAGAGTAAGAGCGATTTTAAGGAGGGAGGGAGGGAGGGAGGGAAGGAAGGAAGAGAGAGAGAGAGAACAGAGAAGGAGACAAATCGAAAGCTTTACTTTCAGAAGGTTAAACAACGGAAACGCAAGCCGGTCTGACATTCAGCTCTGTACCTATAAAATTTCAGCTCATTATCAAATATTCAACATTATTTTATCCGGACTATACGTATCTGCACATATTACGAGAATAAAGGACATTTAAAAAGACAAAACATATCCGCACATTGTGAAAAAAAAACGAAAACGACATTTTGAAAAAAAAAAAAAAACGAAAACGACATGCTGTGCACAATAATTATTCCCATTATCAATCATATCCATTATGACTCACAGCAGCTCTCTAACTAATTACTGTGCAGTGCTATCACAGTATATCATGCTGTACTTTTGTTGGATATCACATACGGCATAAATTATCAACAACGTTTCTGTTAGTACATTCGTAAGTTATCACACTGTCATGAATATGACAGATGAATTATGAAATATGTCTAAAGCTGTTGGGATGTATGTCTTAAAATAACGTACAATCACAATTAATCGTCTAAAAGATATTGAAATGTTTATAGATTGTGGGAGGGCCTTTGACGGTGTCAACAGAGATGCCCTGTGGAAAATCCTAGAATGTATAAAATTGGAAAAAAGTAGGAGCAGCTTTATTACTTAGTAATCGTTAAGTAATAAAGCTGCTCCTACTTTTTTCCAATGTTATACATTCTAGTATCACAGCTTTACTGCAGTGTTTAGTGTATAGTTGTATACTTATACACCAATTATTGTGGAAAATCCTGGGATGACATGGCCTCCCCGGTAAGACAGTGAATGTAATCGGGGTCCTATACGAGGGTTTTCAGTGAAAAGTGATCTGTGGGGAACATACCTCAAACAGCTTTGGGGGTACAGGCGGGGGTGGAGCAGGGATGTGTGCTGTCACCAACATTGTTCATCTTGGCGGTGGACTGGTTGGTGGGGGAAGCAGCATCGGACGGACGCGGTGGATTGTGGCGGACCCTTGACACAGTGCTGGAGGACCTTGACTTTGCGGACGACGTTTGTCTACTGTCGGGCGGCCACAGAGAAACGCAGGATGAAATAAACAGGCTGGCTCGGAGTGCAGACAACATGGGACTGGAGATCGACGTGGGAAAGCAGGGCTGGTGAGGCAAGGTGTGAACGGCGGAAATGTGCTCGGAGTGGATAGCAAGTTGGTGGAGGAGGTTGGCGAGTTTGTGTGCCTTGGCAGTGGAGTAGTGGAAAATGGAGACAGCACAGAGGACACTGGCGGCGGACTTGCTTGGGGCAAGCCGGGCTTTTGCGGTGCTGCAGGCTGTGTGGAGGTATAGAAGGCTGGGCATGAACACGAAAGTCGGGATGTTTAAGAGTAATGTTCTGGGTGTTCTGCTCTGTGGAGGTAAATGCTGGAAGATCACCAAAACCATAGAGAACAAGTTGAGTCCCTTCCAGACTAAATGTTTACGAAGAATTAGGAAAATGTTTTGGCTGGACACCATAAGAAGTAGCATCTTGTTGACAGAGATGCAGATGAGGCCACTGACGGCAATTATTGAGGAGGGACGCTGGCGATGGTTGGGACATGTGCTCCGAATGACTGACAACTCACTACCGGAGATAGTACTGAGATGGACGCCACAGGGGAATAGAAGTAAGGGTAGACCGAGGGAGACATGGAGAAGAACAGCAGAGGGGATGTTGAGCAGTGGACGGCTCACCTGGGCAAGAGCGGAAAAAAAGGCAGGAGATGGGCATTTGTGAAAAACCCTTGCGGAAGCCCCATGTGTCTTGGGCACTTAAGATTCAAAGAGAGAGAGAGAGAGAGAGAGAAGATATTGAAAAAGTTGCAAAGGTTTACAAAAGAATATCTTTCCTGTGTTCTAGATAGTACGTGTGGATATTTCATAGGTGAGTAACAGAGTGTGCAAAGTTTTTCTTTATTAAATCATTCCTTGATTTTTGTTGACGATATTTTTTAAACTATGTTTTTTAGGAGGGGGAGGGGGGGGGGGCTACATTTAAATAATGGTCACAAATAATGAAGAGCACCCTAGCTTTTATGAATAGGAACCGTTGTCTGAACGATGTTCGGAGATGTTCGTGCTGAACTAGTCTGTCCTTGACGCTTGTTCGTAAGACAATATACTGTTTGTTTTTCGAAGTGAGTAAAGTTTTTCATTCGTGGACTTATATTTGCTACTTTATAATGTGAGTGAGTACCAGGCTACACTTGTTTATGTGTGAGCTTCTAATGTCTACTTGTGATTTGGTCCATGAAACGCTTCATTTTTTTTTTTTGTAAACTTTCTGTGCACTGAGTTTTCTTTAAGGTAGTTCCATTGCAGGCGTTGGTCAGTAATTAGATCTAGCGTTTTATATTCACATGCACATTCTGTATGTGAAGTTAAAGGTCAAAGTTGTAAAGTGTAGTTTCTGATGTCATCAGGAGCTGCATGTTTCTTGTTGCTAGCATGGATTTTTTTTCACTGGTGTATATCAACATATCATGGACACAAAAAAATAACAAATATATCCATACTACAAGAACTTAATTTTGAAGAAGGTTGGCTAGTAAAGAGGATTAAACAGAGAAAACTTAATTATTTTGAGGACATTAAAGGTCATGAGAATTTAGAGAAGACAGTGTTGGAAGG
Organism: Achatina immaculata; assembly: GCA_009760885.1. NCBI lineage: Eukaryota > Metazoa > Mollusca > Gastropoda > Stylommatophora > Achatinidae > Lissachatina > Lissachatina immaculata. Next base: position 12,490,230 of record CM019703.1, read on the forward strand.
GTACATAATGGGAAAAAGAAAGAGAGGAAGACCAAGGCGAAGATGGCTGCAAGATATCGTTGATGATCTGCAAATGGACGTATCAGTAGCAGGGCATCTTACTTACCGAGAGGCCTACAGGAGAGCTGTTAGGGAGGCAAAGTTCCGCAAGGGACAAGGAAATGACTGACTATATATATATATATATATATATATATATATACATACATATGAGAGGGAGGGAGAGGCAGATAGACACAGACAGTGAGAGACAGACAGACAGGAACAGAGAAGTAAAGAGTGACAAAGAGAGACAGGCAGACAAGCAGAGAGAGACAGAAAGAGAGACAGACTGAGAGGGATTAGACAGACTGAGAGAGACAGACAAATACAGACAATCAAAGACAAAAAGAGACACGGGGAGAGAGGGAGAGGGAAGGAGGGAGAGGGAGAGAGAGAAAGAGAGAGAGAGAGAGAAGAGCATTAGAGATGGAGCACTAGACTGATAAATTAAGAGTATAATTTTCAATACTTTTTTTTCCACAGTGTGTATTTTGCGTATATTTTCAACGCATGCTAAAATACGTGTATCCCTCTACTCGACCTACGCTTTCCTGGGTCGATATTAGTCGTACGTCGCATGCCTTTCAACTTGAGAAACAAGGGGAAGAAACCAACTGCTACAGACAGCGAAACAAAACAGCGCAACTCAAATGAGCATCAGAACTGTTAACTCTCTTCAGCTTTCATCCACAGTACGAAACGTTTTAACATTTGGCCGTACTATATAAATTTAAACGTATTTTTATTCGTCCTTGTAACTAAACTTTTTAAAGACGTTGATGTGGTGGATACCCTTCAGATCCAAAAATAATATACTATGACTAAATTTGTTGCGTTATGTGCTCTGTGTGTGTGAGTGTGTTTGTGTGTGCGTATGCACTTGATAGTAAATCGCAGCAAAATTGATGTATTGAGTGAGAGTTGATATTGCGCTCTATGGCAACTTCAGCAACATAGATGTATTGAGTGAGAGTTGATATTACACTCTATGGCAATATCAGCTACATAGATGTATTGAGAGAGAGAGAGAGAGAGAGAGAGAGAGAGAGAGAGAGAGAGAGAGAGAGAAAGTCGATATTGGCCTCCATGGCAATCTCAGTAACATACGTGTTTTGAGAGAGAAAGAAAGAGAGAAAGAGAGAAAGAGAGAGAGAGAGAGAGAGAGAGAATGCGTCGATACTGCCCTCTATGGCAGCCTCAGTAACATAGGTGATTTGAGAGAGAAAGAGAGAGAGAGAATGCGTCGATACTGCCCTCTATGGCAACCTTAGTAACATAGGTGATTTGAGAGAGAAAGAGAGATAGAGAGAGAGAGAATGTGTCGATACTGCCCTCTATGGCAGCCTTAGTAACATAGGTGATTTGAGAGAGAAAGATATATATATATATATATATATAGAGAGAGAGAGAGAGAATGCGTCGATACTGCCCTCTATGGCAACCTCAGTAACATAGGTAATTTGAGAGAGAGCGAGAGAGAGAGAGAGAGAGCGTCGATAGTAACTACATAGCAACTCTCAGCACTTCTACTGACCTGAGAAAGATATCAGCCATTGCTGAACGTCACTGACCAGGCCCACCTTGTGAAAAATGTGGACGTTAACAGGGGAAGACGGTCAGATATTGCTGGTATAATGGCGAGAGTCTTCATCAACTGCCAGAGCAATGCACACTTAATAAACTAACGGTTTTTGCTTCGGGAAAGCTCTCACTAGTGGCGGGATCCCTGAGCAACAGCACTGTCCGGGTCATGAACCCATTTAGAAAACACGACCCGGGTTATAAGCGGATCTAAAAAACCAAAGTGCAGTTCCCGTGAAATGGTTTCTTGCTTGCAAAGAGATTCCCCGTTAAACAAAATATAAGAAAGGACAACTTCATTTTTACATCTCCAAAGAACCTGGACTTGAAAAAAAAATCCACAGACCAGCCCTTTATCTGAATCTTAATTACACTTAATAAAGAAAATACTTTCTTCTTCTTCTTCTTACTTACATACGTACGTACACTGGCGATGATGCGTGGTGTCCTGATTTTTTCGATGTGCCTTTTTCTAGGTACCTCCAACTTCATCACATTTCCTTGCTAGGGCAGACTGTGGTCTTTCTGGGACTGCCATGAAGACAGTGGTGTATGCTGGCCTGGCCAAAACGTTTGTTTTCCAGCCTCTGGTGGCTGTACTTAAGCCCCTTCTTCATGTCAGATCCAGCATGCAGCGCTGACTGACCAGACGGCTTTGAGGCAGTTCCATTCCGACACTGGGATGAGGAATCCGATGAATGCCTCAGCGATATCCATTCCTCGCCACCTTTAGTCTGCTGGCTCTGTTTTGTTTACATCATTCTGATAGCCATTGTTGTAGAGACCCATAGGTTTGTCACGTCCTGGATTCATTGGTTTCACATCAGATTTTCCTCACCCCCGCCGGCGATCTCCATGTCCCCATCCATCCACCAACCTGACATTACATTTTACAAAAATAACAATTACAATTAGTGTTGATTGCTACAGGTTTCTGGGCTACAGAAGTAGGTCATATTTTTTTAAACAAACAGATCTAGGTTCCCTATCCCACAAAGACTATATGAAGATAAAAATGATCGACTGTAGTAAAACTGTTTCAAATAATAAATGTAGACAGAGGTGTATGGTGCAGTTTTACAAGGCGGCAGACGGAGTGAGTAAGTGAGAAAAAACGGACAGAAAGTATGAGAGTAAGATGAGAATGTATAAATGAAAAACATACAACATCCAACATTTCGCCGTGAGCCTTTTTCGAGAATTACATGCACAAACAAAACATGACATATAACTAACAGAAAATGAACAACGTTTCTTGGTGGCATTCTGCTAAGTAGGAAACACAAGAATCGTGTTCCATTGACGAGGCATAGAGACCACGTTGGGGGGGGGGGGGGTGGAACAAAGCAGATGAAGCCAATCGGAAAAAAGAGGCGGAGAAAGGGAGAGAAACAGGTGGGGTGGGGGGAAGGGAAGGGCAATAGAAACTTGTAGGCCGCTGGAGAAGCAGGTGTCCGGGGATGGGGGGGGGGGGGGGAAATCTGCAGGAAGGAGCAGAAGGGGCCATAAACACCTGCAGGGCGCTGGGGATGCAAAACATGGTGGGGAACAGGGAGATAATATGAAACTGGTGAATGAAGGACAAGACCCGGAGGGGCAATAAACACCTATAGGCCGTCAGAGAAGAAGAGAAGGTGGCGGTGGGGAGGGGAGACAGCTAGAAGAAATAAATAAGAAAGTAGAGTATAAATCGCTGAGAAAAAGTGGAAAACTAAAAAAGTTAAAAGGAGCTGAAGACATTGTTAATTCCAACTGGGTGGAGACAGCCAGCCTGGAAAACAAAGTGCTGTTCTAGGACCCTCCGAGATCATACATTAGCCTCTTTTTTTCCGATTGGCTTCATCTGCTATCTTTTGTTCCCCCCCCCCCTACTCCCGTGGTCTCTATGCCTCGTCAATGGAACACGCATTCTTGTGTTTCCTACTTAGCAGAATGCCACTAAGATACGTTTTTCATTTTCTGTTAGTTTATAGCAGTATTCGTGTAACAATGATAGTAAGGGAATTATTATAGGTTTTTCCTTTTCAATTTTCTCCTGTTGAGATCATTCGAGAAAGTCACGTGGGCTGCAAAACCCGTGACAGGAAATAGTAGGGGCAATGCTGAGTCCGTGGAGTTTTAGTCTTGGGTTGAACGTGTAACTGTGTGGACGTGTTTTGTCGAGCTGTGTGATGTCTTCGTGGAACAGATGAACATTTTAGGTGTACGTATGAATGGACTGGCCATATGGCAGGGATAACCAGCCGGCAGTCGAATTTAATGTTATTTTCATCAGCATTATCATCATTCCATCAATAAATGTTCCAAGTTACCGTTACCCAGGATTTACTTGAGTATCTGTACCAGTTGTCATCAACGTGAGGTTTTGAACGAGCCTGGATGAGAAGTATGTCTGGAACAGTGAGTAACTAATCCAGCAAGTGAGAGTGAGAGCTGGAATTATGTGTGTAACTAGTCCAGTAACCTCAACTCTCGAAGAGCAAGATGGAAGTCTACCCTGTCATTCACGTGCGTAACGTGAATCAGCACAACTTATGTCGACACGGCCCAGCTAACGAGTGTCATATACACAGCAAAGTCTGTGTCACCAAAGGATTACCCTGTTATTTCACAGATGTCCACAGCACAAAATCCTATTATAAGTTATATATCGTGTTTCGTTTGTGTATGTGATCGTTGAAAAAGGCTCACGCCGAAATATTGGATGTTGTATGTTTTTCATTTACACATTCTCATCTTACTCTCGTACTTTCTAATCGCTTTTTCTCACTTACTCACTCCGTCTACCGCCTTGTAAAACTGCACCATACTCCTTTATCTACCTTTATTATATTAAGATACGTCTGTTATTAACACAGCTGTTCCCATGGGAAGAAAATATATTTTTTAATTATTATTTTCTTGCTTATATTTTACCCAGTTCTGAATAAATAAAAGTCGTAATGGCCCCATTTCGCTCTGATTCGCTTGGCCATTTGTATCAAGAACTGTATCCTGAAGATTAACTGGGGTTTCGATATGCTCCTACGCTTGCATCTACTTGTGGTTCGATAGCTTCGATGAAACTGTAACTTCCATCATGTGCTAAAAAGGTAACCATTTCCAAGCCTTTAAAATTTAATCGGAACACAGTGTAAGGTCCGTAATTTCAAGACCATCAGAACATGACAGTGTGATGCTGCCAGTATCATGCCTTTCTAGATATCTCTGGACCCATTTTTAGAGGCTGGGTGAACCCGGGGGGGGGGGGTCTTTTTGGTGTGGTAGTTTCATAAAAAAATATCCTCTCTGCTCGGACTTGACCCCAGTGCCATCGCAGTGCGCAGCGCCCAACCACTCAACCACCCAGGACGTCACTTTCTTAATGATACTTTCCTTAAACCTGCACTCTGTTATGCTATCATACATGTAGCGGTACACAGTGTGCCCTTGGCTTTTTGAGCCAACATATACGTCTGTGTAGTGAATGTTTTTTTTTTCTAGTTGGTTATGCTCTACTCTCATATTCAATTATTGCAACAGCTTGCGTCATCTACAGCGATGGTTCTCAATCTGGTATACATGAAGGTCAAGCAGGGGTCTCGGTAACCAGGTCTAGATTTCTGAAATTATTTTTATTTTTAGTAAATCACAAAGAGCCAAATCCCACAAGTTCTCAAAATATCACAAGGCAGCAAATGAGTGTAGGAGGATTATTACTGGTATCAACAGTGTGAGAACCACTGCTCTACATTAATATTTCTCAAGTGTTCAGTTCAGATTCATCTGACACAGTATGTTAGTAAACGTGTCCACCTAGAGCTGCCGGGCCCATTGCCTTGTTAAAGGCCTCAGGAGAACTACAAAAATAACGGGAAACGAAATCAAGACTGAAAATCAAAATGCCGTTTATCTTTTATATCTCTCTACTGGCCCGCCTCTGCCACTCCCTTTTGTTTCCAGATATAGAGTCTATTCGATATCCAAATGTAGTTCATTTCATTGCCCAAATGTGGTTCTGTTCTATTTCCTAACGTAGCTCTGTTCTATGTCCAAATATAGCTCTGGTCTTTGTCTAAATGTAAAAAAAAGGTACAGGTAATCCTCTCGTGCCTTTTAGGGGCACATAGGGATGTGGTGTTAGTGCCCATATTTTCCCTGACCTGTCAGCACACTAGAGGGTGATATGGTCAGTATCACACCTGGCCGCCTTTCCTTCCCCAACTCCAGAAGAAGTCGGGTACCCATTTCTACAGCTGGGTGAACGGGGCGCCTCCGGCCGGATTCGAACCCTTCGCCATGAGAGACCAGTGCACTAACCACTTCGCCACTCAAACGCCCATGTCTAAATGTAGCTCTGTTATAATTCCTAACGTAGCACTGTTCTATGTCAAATTTAGCTCTGTCTTAATTCCAACCGTAGCACTGTTCTGCTTCGAAACGTAATGTATCACCTGTTGTATTACTTTTCTTGTCGGTGATAAAGAAAATCAAAAGAGCTTTTTTTTTGTGCAAAGTGAGTAAAGTTTATTCTCTATTATGCTAAAGTAATGCAAGATCCATTTCTACTTGCTCTCTCTCAATCTCCCTCCCTCCCTCTCTCTGTCTCTTTCTTTCTCTCTGTTATGATGAATAACTATTATCTCACGTGAATAAGGATGAAACGGGACTGAAAGCAACAAAAGAGTTTAAAAGATTGATATATTATTTCCTTCAAAGACCGAGAAAGGGATAAAAGATGAGCTAGCGTTATCTTTGTTTGAAGTTACACTTCTTTTTTGGCAATGTTTTGTAAAAAAAAAAAAAACTCAAAAACTCCGTGAGCAGTGCTATTAGTCTGCTTAAAATATATAAGAGAAGAACTGGTGATGGAGAAACAATAATGAAATGTTTGAAGACGACAGAATGATGGACAGGTAAGAAGGAAAAGAGCGGAGGATGATGAAGGAGAGAGATAGAGAGAAGAGAGAGAGAGAGAGAAAGAGAGCTATGAATAGAAATCTCCATATTAAAACTATGCTTCCATGGCAATTACGTAAATTGCCCGAAAGCGAGGCTGAGCAACAAAAACATAAAAACTCACGCTGGTAATTATACCAGATTTTATCTTAGGGTGTTAAAAAAAAAAACAAAAGAAGAAAAAAAGAACTCTTTTGGGAGGTAATGTGCGGCAGGCGCAGGAAATATAAAGTTTCAGCACTCCCTCCCCGCTCCTCATTTTCTATCAAATTAGATCACGCAAACAGATGTTACTGATTCATCCCCTATACATCTTAACTTAATATTCTCACAAAGTCATCAGTAGGAAACACGTCTATAAAAACACCAAACGTATCATTAGCACATCATAATAATAGAATATGTAATTACTATGAGTATTGCAAGAGCAATATGCATTACTGGAAAAGGGATCTTAAAGATTTCTTTCACTGTTAGTGTGTTTTCGATACATTCTCAATTGTCGTTTTCCACGACAATTGACGTTAAAACTGATCGGAAACGCCAAGGAGCGGACAAGATGGAGAAGCATGATCCATTAACGCTATCGTGCACGGTATGTAATGTATATGTGTATATGCCATCCATCCATCCATTCATCCATCCAACCATCCATCCATGTCCTTTGTCTGTGATCACCCAATACGCCTTGTGGCGTCACGCAGATCAGCAACATTGTCTCTCTCCACTTACTCGTAGTCTGCATTCAGTCTTTGTATGGTGTCCCAGCTGTGTTATATGCTATTCGTTTCTTCTCCTGCATATTAGCAGACATACTCTTCAATAGATGCCGCGGCTGAGCAAATATGGGGTTGTCCCGAATGCAGTGAGTCTGAATTTTGAACTTTGAACTTTCTTCTCCTGCAGTTCTCCGTCATGTTGTCTTTGGTCGGCCTCTTTCCCTCCAGTGCCCATTTCATACACGTTTTAGCCAAGGTAGCTGCGCTCCATTAGAAGCACGTGACCGATCCATGCTAACAGTTATTTTTAAATACAATTGTGTGTTGTAACAACAGGAAATAAAAATGGAAAGAGAACCAGGTGAAGACCAAGAGGAAAAAAATCGTGGGTATTCTAATGCTAAGGCACAATAAAAAGTCACAGCTGATTGATAATAACAGGAACAGAGATCTGTGGACGAGCACAACCTCCAACACCTACAGACAAGGCACCTAATGGTGACAATGATAATGATGACAATGATGACGATGATAATGATGATAGTGATGAACTACGGTGTGTCTTTGTGTTCGTTTTGGGCCAGTAGGTCTGTTTTGTGATATTCAATGACCATATTATTCTTTTGCACTTCAGAAAGTAGACTACCAGCATAATTTTTACGAGCAGTAGGTTCAGAAATGTCTTAATGGTCACATAGGAACTACGAAAGATTAGTCGTAGCTGGCCAATTTCAACCCGAACTACTGCCAGACTGACTGAACTTTATCTGTAAAGGGCGAGGAACCTTGGCAAGCTGGTCTGTCTGACATTATGCCCGTTATCAAACAATTGTCTGTCTATTCCAGGAAGAGAATACAAGAGTGTTCTAGCGTTCTTGTAGTAATCTTTACTTGTTTAGGCACTAAAAACGTTTATGAGGAGACAAAAACAAAAACCAATTACTGGGGGGAAAAATTTATGGAAAATATCTGACGATATGCATTATCAGTATATTTCAAAACGTCACAGATGATCCGATTTTTACTCTGATCTTCTCCTTGGCTCCGATCTTCTCTTTAATCTTTTCCTTGCTCCGATCTTCTCTTTAATCTTTTCCTTGCTCCGATCTTCTCTTTACTCCGATCTTCTCCTTGCTCTTCTCCTTACTCCAATTTTCTCCTTGTTCTGATCTTCTCCTTGATCCAATCTTCTCCTTACTCCAACTTTCTCCTTGGTCCAGTCTTCCTCTTGCTCCGATCTTCTCCTTACTCCAACTTTCTCCTTGCTCCAGTCTTCCTCTTGCTCCGATCGTCTCCTTACTCCGATATTCTCCTTACTCCAACTTTCTCTTGGTCCAGTCTTCCTCTTGCTCCGATCTTCTCCTTACTCCAACTTTCTCCTTGCTCCAGTCTTCCTCTTGCTCCGATCTTCTCCTTACTCCAACTTTCTCCTTGCTCCAGTCTTCCTCTTGCTCCGATCTTCTCCTTACTCCAACTTTCTCCTTGGTCCAGTCTTCCTCTTGCTCCGATCTTCTCCTTACTCCAACTTTCTCCTTGCTCCAGTCTTCCTCTTGCTCCAATCTTCTTTTTACTCCGATCTTCTCCTTGCTCCAATTGTTCTCCTTGGATGGATGGTCTCCGCATTACCACACTATGTCAGTACGAAATAAACGAACCAATTAGAAAAGCCTTGAAACACCACATGGGACGTTTATAAAAATTTTTTTTACATATCATACACGGAATGTTTCCCAGCTTTTGTTGTCGTAGCTACAGGAGAGAGTAATATACCTTTCCAGCTTGACTGCAGTCCATATCGAGAGTAATATACCTTTTCAGCTTGACTGCAGTCCATATCGAGAGTAATATACCTTTTCAGCTTGACTGCAGTCCACATCGAGAGTAATACACCTTTTCAGCTTGACTGCAGTCCATTCATTCATTCATTCATTCCTTTGCTTGTCCCTTGCGGAACTTTGCCTCCCAAACAGCACTCCTGTAGGCGTCTCGGTTGTGAGCAAGATGGCCTGCTGCTGCTGCATCCATTTCCAGATCATCAACGATGTCTTGCAGCCATCTTCGTTTCGGTCTTCCTCTTTTTCTTTTTCCCATTATGTATCCTTCCAATACGGTCTTCTCTAAAGTATCATGACGTTTAATGTGGCCAAAATATTTAAGTTTTCTCTCTTTAATCCTCTTTACTAGCCAGCCTTCTTCAATATTAAGCTCTTGTAGTATAGATATATTTGTTCTTTTTTGTGTCCACGATATTTGGAGAACTCTTCTATAGCATTTACATTCAAAGGCATTTATGTGCTTCTCAGATGTTTTGTTAAGTGTCCAGGTCTCACAGGCATATGTTGCGATGGGAAAGATGCATGCCCTTAAAAATCTTATTTTCCATGATTGCTGCTTGGGTTTCTTGGTATGTTTCCAGAAGGTAGTTTACCATTGCTTTCCTTCCGGGCAGTGACTGTACTAGTCAGTGATCGTAGCCATTGTCCCTACATTGAGATCATCTGCCTACCATCATAGAATAGGTGACCATAACCAACATTATCTGTCAGCTGCTCTCCCATTCCATCCACCACCACTGCAGTCCATATCGAGAGTAATATACCTTTTCAGCTTGACTGCAGTCCATATTGAGAGTAATATACCTTTTCAGCTTGACTGCAGTCCATATCGAGAGTAATATACATTTTCAGCTTGACTGCAGTCCATATCAAGGAACCGAAAGCGGCAGAAATATCCTGGACACCAAAAAATGCAAATGAGAATGTTAGAGAACAGATTGGAATATTTGATAACAACAATAACGCAAGAGAGACCGAGGCAGACAAAAAGAGAAGATGATAGGTGGACTGATGATGTGACATGGAGAAGGAGCACCAATATAGTTTCATCACCCGGGAAAGAGAACTGCAGAAAAGCGGGACAACCAAGGTCTGTGGGCATGGCACTGGTCACAGACAGACAGACAGACAGACAGACAGACAGACAGACAGACAGACAGACAGACAGACAGACAGACAGACAGACAGACAGACAGACAGACAGACAGACAGACAGACAGACAGACAGACAGACAGACAGACAGACAGACAGACAGACAGACAGACAGACAGACAGACAGACAGACAGACAGACAGACAGACAGACAGACAGACAGACAGACAGACAGACAGACAGACAGACGACAGACAGACAGACAGACAGACAGACAGACAGACAGACAGACAGACAGACAGACAGACAGACAGACAGACAGACAGACAGACAGACAGACAGACAGATAGATAGATAGATAGATAGATAGATAGATATATAGATAGATAGATAGATAGATAGACAGATAGATAGACAGTTTCGGAAGAAAGAAAACTAGTTAATATTATAAGAAAAAGACGTTTAAAATGTCTTGGACACGTCATGAGAAGATATAATTCAGAGAATTTGATAATGACTGGAAAACTCACAGGAAAAAGAAGTAGGAGGTCTAAAGAGAGAGATATCAGTGGACTAAACAGATGGCACGGGGAAAGGAAAAAAGAAACATTTGAAGTGATTGAAAACAGCAAAGATAATCCACGATGGAGAATTTGACTGTCAGTTTTATTTGTTACCCCACGTAATTAATGAATGAATTCTGATACTAAGCATTCATGTCTAAATTGGAAGAACGTTGTATAATAAAGGGTAAAATCTTTGACAGGCCAGTGTATTGTAGAAAACAGATAAGCTCATAGTTACCTGGGTTGATTGGCAACCCTACAGCGTAGAAACATGGGTCAGAGACAAGCTAGTACCGGGGGTGCGCAATTCTTGGAAAGGCCCGCCTTTGATCAGGTATATAAAGAAAACATAACAGAATTTCACCGGGTCCTGACTTTGTACGCTGAACAACTTAAGGGCAGCGGTCGGGGCAGAGGTCATGTGTCACGCTAGTGTGAAAGAGATATTGTTGTCGATGGGAAAACTATGTATATGTAAGTTAATAATCCGTTTATACTTTTGTGATGTGGATACATGCAAGCTGTATCTATGATGTGCTTTCCTCCTCCGGCCAGGCCTAACCTCATTTAGGTAATGATTAGAGTAATTGGAGGGTTCACGAATAATTATAATTTTAGTGTAACATATTTGTCTGTGTAAGATTTAAAGGTTTTTGTAATGTGCAATGATGGCTCATGTGTGCACATAAATACGTGTTGTTGAATTTTACGGATATGTATGTTGTAACAATTATTGCCAGTTAGTTCCTTATAATACATAAGATGCTCAATCATTTAACGATGAAGATTAGAGACTTTGTATGATTATGTACAAGAGATTAAAACTGATTCTTTGTAAGTTCCACTGTCGATCAAGATAATATAGGAATCCGAACATTTAAGGAAATCTTTTTATTGACTACGTTGTTAACGATATAGCTGATGAATAACATATAAATTGATGATCCTTTGTTTGATTGTGCTAACCATGTAAACAAATGATATACGTCCATATAAGTGGATATGATTATTTGAAGAATTGTTTCATTATGTTTTCTTTTCATTTGTATAATATTTCGATATGTAGTCGTATAAATCACCCTCCAACCATACAATAAAAATACAACAAAACCTCTTATAATGTAACAGAAACTATTACCCTCATATATATGTATATATATATATATATATATATATATATATATATATTCCTGCAGTGTCAATTATTCACTCTTTTCACACAAAAAAATTAAATCAGTCATCAATGAATCAATCAATTCCACTCGATCAATCAATCAATCAAATTGCCAGTTTACGACCTCCACAAGAATGCTTCCTTTTCTCGTTGACAGGACGTAACATAGTCTTACTTCTGTGACACGTCTTCAAGGGTGAATACAGTACCAGGGTATCGGGGCAATGCTCACTCTCTCGTGTCCGAAAAGCCGCGTTACAATCTATTCCATTTGCTCTCCACTCTATCAAACTAAAACGGAACAAGATGCTGAATAAAAATAGAATAATTTACAAATTAAAAGTAGAATAAAATGGAAACAAAAATTAGAAAAATGTAGAAGCTAGAAGTAGAAAAAGATGTAAACTAAAAGTAGAATAAGATATAAAGTAAATGTAGAAGAAGATACAAACAAAAACTAGAAGAAAAAGGTACAAAATAGAATTAGAAGGCAATGACAATCATGATTCGTAAGTGAAGTCATAAAAAAATAGCAATTATACAATTAATTTAAATTTAGGAGAAAAAAAATGACCGAAATCGTAACAATATTGTCCAGACATTAATAAATGCTGGATAAGTCACCATAAAACTCCACCAAAATATCTGCTGTTGTTACGGTTTTGGTCTTTCTATGACTATCAAATGGTTTCTTCTGACTAATATGCAGTAGCTGTTCAATTCTTATCTTAGATCTTATATCCTTCCCATGCCGTTAAATGACACATAGGGTTTGCAGGGTAGTTCGTCAATTTTTCTTGTCTTCGGCGAGTCTTTCACCCTCATCAAGACATTTTATACCTATTAATTTGGCCTCTCTTAACAATGTCCTCTTCAGAGTTTCACGCGGTCTGTCTCTTTTTCTTTGGCCTGTTGTGTTCCATTTTATAGCTTGTTTTGGGATTCTCTGACTGTTTTCTTCTCATCACGTGACCAACATATGTCCATCTCCTTTTCCTGATCACCCACGAGATTGGATGTTGTTCAGTCATCTGTCTTTTCTCTGCATTGTTCTTGAATTCGTTCCACTTGATGCCGAGTATTTTCCTAAGGCATTTGTTTTCAAAAGAGTCTGATTTCTTTTCTATTTCTTTAGTTGTTTTCCAGCTTTAGCATGCATAAATAAGGATGGATATTACATTTGAATTGAATAGTCTTAACTTGGTTTTTGTGCTTATAACTTTTGAATGCCATATGTTCCCAAGATTTTTGAAGATCGATGCTGCTTTTGCAATTATAATTCTAACTTCCTTTCTGGTGTCACCATCCTGGTCTATGTAGCTGCCAAGGTATGCAAATTGATTGACTTTTTCAATCAACTGCTGTTCAGTTAGAATCTTATTATATTATATTATATTATATTATATTATATTATATTATATTATATTATATTATATTATAAGTCGGTAACTGGATTACAGTCATATCCGGAATTGTTACGGGCCCTGGGCTGAAACAACAAACTGACGTGCAGCTTGTGTTACTCACCATGAACTGGCAACTTTTACTTACTGAAACTTGCACTGTGTACTGTGATGACGTTTTCTGCCTGTATGCTTAATGTAATGTGCCAAAGCGAAAGAGCGAACGAACGAACGAACAGACTTTATTTTCAAATGGTTAAGAATTGGGCACGCAGGCCCGTCTACCATTCTGTATAACTTTGATTCAATTACAGGCATTCAGCATTTGTTCTTGAACATGATATGCATTAAATACCAAAAAACAAAATGAATAAGTAAATAATTAATAAACCCTTTCTTTCCATACATTCCACATTCTGCGTTATGTAACTACATGAATTAAGCTTAATTACCCAGTGAGCCTGGACGAGGGCACCAGATGAAACATTCAGCCATCTCACATCTTTGACACACGACAGCAATCACCTGTAAGACATACTCTGACAGGAAACACCATTTTCAACGAGCCACAGCGGAACCACATGTTCGACACATCTTTGGATGACTTCAAATACAGTTTCAATGCCTAAGCATGATGATGATGGTAATAACATCCAATATCTGAAATTTCTGACAGAACACTAGAAAACATGAATACTAGCAATAAATAACGATGGCCAGTTATTCCACCACAAAAACGCAGACATAAAAAACACAGACATTATCTTTTCTCTCTTAAGTTAACAGGTAGTTCATGACGAACACAAAAACATCGCTCCCCCTTGAGAGCCAAGACACAGACTAACTTAATTACTTTCACACAAGACAACAACCCCAAAACTTTCCCCCTCACAGTTCTAGTGCCCCTGAGTTCGTACCCAAAGCTCGTGCAAAAAGCAAATAACAAGAAGCTTCTACAAGTTTTTTGTTTCATTGGGAGATCACCTCATGAACATCAAGCATGAAAAGTAAGGGAATCAACCCCCCTTAAATCTGAACAGCAGGGTACACAACCCACGAAAACTTACTCTGTTAACAGTCCAACAAGGTCAGATTTATTGGCAACGGCTAATAAGACGAAAAATAACTTTAATGGCGAATATTAAGGTACGGTTAAGTCTTACACGTGTGAATTTCATAACTGACACTACGGTTTGTTACTTTGCGATATGTTAGGATGAAGATTATGAAAATACACATGATAATCCGGCGCTTCTTGACCTAATCTTCAGGTCAGTCATTTCTGCATAACAGGGATTTCTAAAGTTTTTTTTTTTAAACTGGTCTAAAAAAATGACAAAAAAAATTGTGCATGTTGTAATTATGATAAAACAAGATGGCGACGGCGACTGCAGTAAAACTGGTTCTAAAAATAAAGGTAGATAGAGTATGGTGCAGTTTTACAAGATGGCAGAGGGGAGTATGAAAAGGGAGAAAAAAAAAGAATAGAAAGTATGAGAGCGAGATGAAAATGTATAAATGAAAAACATACAACATCCGGTACAAAAAATATTGTTTTAAACAGAATATCTCGTATTATGAGCCGTGAAACAAATTGAGAAAATGTGACAATGGTGGTTGCTCTCAATAGACACTGTCAGTGTAAACTTCCCACTTCATCTATTCGAGGCCATTGTCGCGAGCAAACCTTTTCATTCTGTACGGTTACAATAACTATATTTAGAAACTGATTATAGATGATCTGCGCTTATAGATAACAACCATTATTCCACATAGGACACACTTTTGTCATCAAAAGCAGGCCCAACCAAGCCACTATAATAAATAAATATACACTGGCTTTAAAAAAAATTGTTAAAAAAGAGAGGAAACAAGAGCACATAGATAGACAGAGAAATGGATGGATGGATGGATGGATGGATGGATGGATGGATGGATGGGTTGGTGGATGGGTGAGTGGGTGGATGGATGGATGCATCACAGACAGATAAACAGATAGATTTCACCCTTTATTATTACTAAATGAAATTTGCTCCTTCTCTCTTTCTCTTTCTCTCTCTCTCCTCATTTCTTCTTCAAAAATCTCCAGATCTTTCTTTTCCTGTGATCACATTCTCTTTTGCCCGAGGGATCTCCATGTCCATGCTGATGCTCTTTCTAGGCCACCTTTAATTAATGCCACGGATGCTGCCCCCCCCCCCCCCCCCCCCCCCCCCGCCATCACGTCCCTAATTTGAACATTGATGAAGTTTTTTTTTTCTTTCTTAAATTTAAATATCATCTAAAACAGCGGCTGCTAAGATTTGCTGAAACAGAGAGCCCGAGACCTGTGCGCAGGGTTTAGATTTGCGGTTTAAGGTATGAGATTGCCTTCGGAAGCAGGAGACATTTACGGGCCTGACCTTCTGGACAGGAGACGAAATCTAGCGTGACCTAGATTCTCTCCAACAATTTTGACGCTGCAGAAAATAAGTCTTTATGTTCAATGGGTTTTTGTTCTATACTGGAGAAGCCATAGACTTAATTTTCAATGGGGTTTTTTCCTGTACAAAGAAAGCTCTTTTACTGTATTTAATTAACGTTTTTAACAATAAAATATGAAGTAAAGATGTCTTACAAAAGAAGGCGACGACCTGTAATTCATTAGTTGTTATAATCATATATGCACTCAAAATTCCATAAAAGTGAAGCTCTACCTGTATGGCATTACTGATACACTTTCGTGCTTGGCAAATAGTTGAGTCCTCTCATTCTCTCAGTGATCCTTTAATTATATTCTAGACTCCGATGAGCAGTCACACTGTTTCGTTTGCACTTCCAATTAAAAAATAAATTATTCCCGGACAGTTTCAAGAACTATCAAAGGACAGATTATTGTGGAAATCAATGACTACCAACGCCTAAATGGCATGGAGCAGAGAGAGAGAGAGAGAGAGAGAGAGAGAGATAGTCTCAAGAATATTTACTTATCATATTTCCTCCGATGTTTTAGTGCAGAGTGCACTAACTCGGGCAAATGAACTTTACCTCGTATCTTACAGTCGATTATATTCATGGGCTATGTAAATAATTACAAAGAAAATGTCTGCATCTATATGGCATATTTCAGTTCTCAGAGATTCACATTTTAAACTTTATTTGAACTAAAGAAACGTGATTTTCCCAGTAAAAACATGGCGGATTCGTTTATTATAAAGTTGTTTATATGGTATTTGGATTTTTGCTCTGGTAATCTGAAATGTGAAAGCTGGAAAACAACTAAAAACATAGAAACCAAATTGGACGCAATCGAAAACAAACTTTTAATAAAAATACTCCATATACAATATCCACCCTCATTTATGCATGCGAAAGCTGGAAAACAACTAAAGAAATAGAAAAGAAATTAGACTCTTTTGAAAACAAATGCCTAAGGAAAATAATCGGCATCAAGTGGAACGAATTCAAGAACAATGCAGAGATAAGACAGATGACTGAACAACAACCAATCTCATGGGTGATCAGAAGAAGGAGATGAACATATGTTGGTCACTTGATGAGAAGAAATGATCAGAGAACCCAAAAACAAGCTATCAAGTGGAACACAACAGGCCAAAGAAAAAGAGGCAGACCGCGTGAAACTCTGAATAGGACATTGTTAAGAGAGGCCAAATTAATAGGCATAAAATCCCTTGATGAAGTTGAAAGACTCGCCGAAGACAAGAAAAATTGGTGAACTACTTTGCGAGCCCTATGTGACATTTAACGGCACGGGAAGGATATAAGATTTAAGATAAGCAATGGGACGAATTCAAGACTAAAGCAGAGATAAGAGAAATGAGCATGCAGCAAATAGTCTCAGCAGTGACCAAGAAAAGTGGAGTGGGCATGTGTGGGCCACGTGATGAGAAGAAACAATCAAAGCAAACCATGAAATAGGAAAATCTCGAAAAAGAAAAAAAAAAGGCCGACCCTAAGGAGAACACTGACAAGAGAAGATTTGGGTGACTGACATCAAATTCCTTGAAGAGATTGAGAAGCTCTGGCGAGAATAGAGACTCATGGCGAGACGCACTGTGAGTCCTTTGTGACGCTTAAAGGCACAGAAAGAATGTAAGATGTAAGAATCTGAGATTACTTTCTACATCTGTGTATTTTTTCCGTAAAAGAAAAAAAAATAGTATGTTTTAGTTTTTCTTTGGGAAATATGACAGCAAGGCTTTGATTGTGACAGGACTTTTATTAAATACCAAAAGTGATCCAGACTCTGACCTACCTGCTAGTGATGATTTTAGTAATAGTCACTAGTGACAACACACTCTAGACCTCGTATGAGAATCACCGTCTTACTCAAGGTATGGAGCCTATTCAAAAGCATACTTCTTATTACTATTTCAGGATATAATGAAACACTGCTGTAATCACTGCCCTTACGATTTGATGTCTTTATGGACGAAGCTGGCTGAATCGATATCCACGAGATTTATGGAACAGTGGGTTCTATTCTCAGTGCCCTCGCCTTCTGGATGGATAGTATTCTGGTCTGTGTCACCGAGTCAGTGAATCTACGCTGGGATCTTCTATCCAAAGACTAGAGAGGAGCAGTTATGGACATGTCTGGAATGCAGTGATGATTATTCTAAAACATCTCGACTGATGCTTTCATTCAGGCCATTCAAAACGAAATGGACTTCGAAATCGCAGCTACGGGAGAAAGAAAAACAACTAACATCAAGAAAGACATGTTTACTGTTTGTCCTCTCTGAACACTTGCTTGTCTTCTCATGGAGACAATATCTCCGTCTTTGTCACGGGAGTGGCTCTTTTCGTTTTAGAAGACGGTTATGAATCTATGAATCTTATGAAACCACTGTTTCGGAAGTTGCTGAGTACCACTTCGCTTTAAGCGCTTCCTTTTCCACCTGTCCAGTTGGGAAGTGAGGTACTTTGATGGGTCTAGCACACTCTTAAGTCTGTCAGTCAGATTCAGAGATAGAAGGGAGGTCATACATTTTGGGTATGTAGCAGAAATAAATCACGTGCTAGGAAAGTTCTTCGTCCTCAAAACAGATGTGTCGCAGTATAATCTAAAGCTGTGATATCTGCGCATGTCGGCCCGACGCATTATATTTGGGCCCGGTTTATTTTTAGAACTGAGCTTGCTTGCATATTTCAGTTCTTGATCATTTGGGCAGACTAAAGTCTATTACCAGAGGAACCACGAGCAGTACAACAGGGTCTTAATCAAATGGGTTTCGCAAATCCTGACGCAAGCTGTCAGCTGTGGATCGCTGATCACCAGGGGTCCTTGTCATCCAGACTTCTCTGACATGAGTTTTCTCCCCTAGTCTAGAACACTTGTCCGAATCATAAACAGAGCATTGCATTTTCAACACAGTTCCTCAGAGAAGTTTGTAAAATTCTATCACTGGCAGCATTATCTACAGCACTGTCATGTGGACATTCAGCACTACGCCACATTCGTGCTGTGGCAGAATTTTTAAGCCATTGCAGACATCAAAAGAAAAAAAAAATATTGAGTCTGATCCGATTATTCGGAGACTGTTGGAACAAGAAGTGGGCAGAAATCAATAGAATACTGAATACACATCTGAGGACGGAACTGTACATTAGTGTGTAGTTTACAGATCGCGTGTAAGTTTACTAACAAAGCGGACCTTACAGAAATGTTTCCTTATGTGTATTTTTACCTCTTTGTTTTAACTTATCTGTTGTCTTTGTTAAAGGCATCTTTGCTGAAATATTACGTTGCATTTCATTGTTCATATCTCCTATTGCTAGTTTTCCTCCTTCCCTTTTTCTTTCTATTTTTTTTTTTTGGTCACACCGCACCAAACATCTCTAACTATATACTGCACCATACATCTCTGTCTAACTATATACTGCACCATACATCTCTGTCTAACTATATACTGCACCATACATCTCTGTCTAACTATATACTGCACCATACATCTCTGTCTAACTATATACTGCACCATACATCTCTGTCTAATTATATACTGCACCATACATCTCTGTCTAACTATATACTGCACCATACATCTCTGTCTAATTATATACTGCACCATACATCTCTGTCTAACTCTATACTGCACCATACATCTCTGTCTAACTATATACTGCACCATACATCTCTGTCTAACTATATACTGCACCATACATCTCTGTCTAACTATATACTGCACCATACATCTCTGTCTAACTATATACTGCACCATACGTCTCTGTCTAACTATATACTGCACCATACATCTCTGTCTAACTATATACTGCACCATACATCTATCTAATTCTATTCCGGACCATAAATCTCTGTAATTCTATACTGGATCATGCATCTATGTCTAACTTTATACTGCACCAAACATATCTGTCTAACTCTATACTGTATCATATATCTCTGTCTAACTCTTTACTGCACCATACATCTCTGTCTAACTCTATACTGAACTATACATCTCTGTCAAAGTCTATACTGCACCATACATCTCTGTCTAACTCTATACTGAACCATACATCTCTATCAAAGTCTATACTGCACCATACATCTCTGTCTAACTCTATACTAAACCATACATCTCTGTCTAACTCAATACTGAACCATACATCTCTTTCTAACTCCATACTGAACACATAAATCTGTCTAACTCTATACTGCATCATGCATCTCTGTCTAACTCTGTGCTGCACCATAGATGTCTGTCTAACCCTATACTGACACATAAATCTCTGTTTAACTCTATACTGCAAAGTAAAAGCCGCTAAATGGTTACCACTTCTAAGAATACTTCATGACTGTGGTAAGGTAAAATGGTAAAAATTCCCGCTTCACTGGCATTAAGACATACTGGGGAATACGGCGTTAGGCCCATATTTATCATGACATTAGGCACATGACTGTGGCCCGTCTGTGCAAATATCGGTTTTGATATCACGACACTCAGAAATACATGATTTTTTTTTGTTGTTGTGAAAATAAAAATCATCTTTGGTAGAGTTTTCATAAAGTACTAACAGTACTGAATTTATCAGATATCGAAATTCCCAGACATCTGATGGGGTTAAGGAAGGAAGATTTGCATATGTTGTTTGTGTTCTTATTAAAATATATAACTCATTTCTAAGTGTGTATCTCAGTCAGTCATTTGCATGTCCCGTGTAGAACTTGGCTTCTGTAACAGCTCTCCTATAGGTCTCTCGAAGATGTCCTGCTGCTAATGCATCCATTTGCAGATCATCAACGATGTCTTGTAGCCATCTTCGCCTTGGTCTTCCTCTCTTTCTTTTTCCCATTATGTACTCTTCTAAGGCGGTCTTCTGTGAATTCTTATGACGTTTAATGTGTCCAAAATATTTTTTTCTGTTTTCTGAAAATAGTTTTCTCTGTTTAATCCTCTTTACTAGCCAGCCTTCTTCAATATTATGTTTTTGCAGTATGGATATATTTGTTCCATTTTGTATCCATGATATTTGAAGGACTCTTTACAGCATTCACATTCAAATGTATTTATGTGTTTATCGGCTGTTTTGTTAAGTCTCACTGGCATATGTTGCGATGGGAAAGATGAATGCCCTTAAAAATCTTACTTTTGTAGTTCTGTCTCCGCAGCATCTTTAGTTGTTTTACTGTCTGAAGAGCGATAGATGTCCTCCTTTTAATTTCCCTCATTGTATCTACATTATTAGTTAGCAGTGATCCAAGATGTTCAAAACTCTCCACCTCTTCCAATCTTTCCTCACTGATACATATTTCAGCTGCCTTGTTTGTTTTGTCACTTGTGTATGGAATAAAATGAGGCAGTGGGGGGGGGGGGGCGCTTTGGGGACAACGAAGCACCAGACAGGGAGCAGTAATGCTTCAATTCCTAGCACTCTTCAACCTCATATTGAGGAACTTGTGCTCCTACATGAAACTCATCCATCACATTAAAAGTTAAGAAAATAACGCGGTAGGGGGATTGTACTCGCTCATATTGTTAAATAAACTGATTTGCTAGCTGAAGTTTTTATCTTCGTAATGCGCAAGTTAGTTTAATAGTTCACTGTACGAGGGGGGGGGGGGGGGGGGGCGTTGAGGATGTGGTGAGGGAGGAAAGTGGGCGGCAGCTCGAGCAAGCCTGGGAAGACAATGGTATAGAACAGTGGTTCCAAATTAACAAAAGTCCGTGGACCCCCTGCGCTTTTAAAATCCAACCCATGGACCCACACTCCTTTGGAAATGTTTAATATCTGTGTAGTATCTATATGTTTTAAATGCAAAATAATTTTTTTCCGAAATGTGGTAACCTTTAATGAGTAAACGCTACACTACATTAAAAAAAAAACAACAGTACAAACCCGGTGATTTTCAGAATGACGATAATGTAAAGAAGAAAAAAAATAGATAGCTATTAACATTCCTACTTGTTCACGTTGATAATCAGCAGCAGGCCATCTTGCTTATAACCGAGAAGCCTACAGGAGAGCTGTTAGGGAGGCAAAGTTCCGCAAGGGACATGCAAATGATTGACTGACTCGTTCTGAGAAATGAACAGAACATGAAATGTGTTACAGCTACCAGCCTAAATATGGTGAGAGGAATCGTGCCTCTTTTTATTCCGAACAATCGCTTCCACACCTGGTTCAATATTTCCTATCTACTCGTATCACCGTGAAAATAACAAGTTTTTATCTCAACAGAGGACTGGCCAGAACACTTCACGGTGAATTTAAAAAAGGAGCACTTGAGTTTTTGTAACAGATACCCACGGTATGTTCCACCAGCCCCTGGGAGACCGCCGACCACAAAACTGGGAACCACTGATAAAGAACATTATAAGTCGTCCAGTGTTGGGAGTGGCCGATTCGTTTTGAAGCTTGAGAGTGGTCTAAACTTTTTTTTTGAAGCTTGAGAGTGGTCTAAACTTTTTTTTGAAGCTTGGGAGTGGTCTAAACTTTTTTTTTGAAGCTTGGGAGTGGTCGACCATCGGTGAAGGCATTAATGGAGCAAAGTTAGAAAGATGTTTGTGGTTAAATATCTGCAAAAAGAAAAAAAATGAAAGAGGAAGGAATAAGGGAGAACCGGCAATTGTAGAAATCAAGAAAA
This sequence comes from Achatina immaculata, assembly GCA_009760885.1. Taxonomy (NCBI): domain Eukaryota; kingdom Metazoa; phylum Mollusca; class Gastropoda; order Stylommatophora; family Achatinidae; genus Lissachatina; species Lissachatina immaculata. Next base: position 12,512,669 of record CM019703.1, read on the forward strand.
CCCGGAAATGAAAAACAAAAACCAACTCAGTACTTCAGCAAGACGCCTTCATCAAAGACAACAAAATAAGAAGGAAAAAAAGGACACGAATATAACAAACAGATCATGGTTTTGTAACTTTACTACCACTGCTTCTCTTTGAAGTGCTTTCAAGAGCATCACACACGTAAAGCTCAGATCTTTCCACATATTATGATCCTTCAGAATATCATGACATACAATTCCAATATAATTACATATTCCCCTTCGCAGGAAGGGTTTATTTTACAATTAAATTTGCCCCGATATCTGCTTTATTTCTTATTTTTATAAAAAATGTTTTTATGACCTTTCTTTCGTTGATTTTATTCCAAAGAGAAAGACGTTCCCTCTCATCTTCTGTTTTCCATTTTCCTTCTCCGTGACAGTCAGCACGACCTCTGCAATATGACCTCATTATCGTAATACGATCTATAGATGGCAGCCTGGGCTATGATGAATAATTTTGATCGAGTGACCGAGTAACTCTGAGAAATGGCGTTTCGGAGAAGACTGGAAATTTTGTGTTCGGCTTTTTGTTTCGTTTTTTCAGTAGCTGTCTGCCTTTCTCTGAACCTGGATATATAAGTAATATGATATTATTTCAAAGACAGGTAAAATGTCGTCTTCTTTTTCTTCTTCTTTTTCTTCTTCTAGTCTTCCTTTCTGCATCTAATTTTACTCATGTCTTTCCTCCATAGCCTTCTTCTTTCTTCTAGTCTTTCTCTATCTCTGCATCTAATTCTAGCCATACCTTTCCTCCATAGCCTTCTTCTTCTTCTCCTCCTTTTCATTCTTAGTTGTCTTAGGGAGGACAGATTGCAACTGTACAAATTATATTTTTTCGAAATCTCATCTGTGTTTTATTTAACTGTGGTTAAATCACTGGTCGCAGTCAGTTCTATAGGATCTTACAGAACATTTTTCCAGTTTGGCTTAGCAGTGAGATGCCTCTATATTGATTGCAGTCCTATTTACTGCCTTTTTTTCTTCTATATTGGAATAATTATAGCGTTTCTCCAGTCCTGTGGTGTTTCTTGTTTTTCCCATACCAATTTATAGTCTGTGAACCCAAGCTATCCCAACTTCTTTCGCACATTTGATTAACTCATTGGGTATTCCATCACATCCTGGGGTTTTGTTCTTTGGGGGCTTTCTGATGACTTTTCTGATTTCAGCTTGTAGTATGTCTGGTTCCAGTTCTATGGGGCCAGCTGTGTTGTTATCATGTGTTTGTCTTGCCTCGGATGGTATATTGAGTAACTTGTCGAAGTACTGTCTCCATCGATGTACTACCCTCTCTGGTTCGCATGTTGGATCACCATTACCATCGTTCACAATCTCAGTTTGGTGGAAGTGATTTTTTTTTTATAAAAGATTTTCGTAGCTATCTTTTGACTGTTGTTTAATATTTCACTGTATTCCTTCCATGATTTTACTGTTGCTTCATTTTTTTATACCTGCTTAGAGTGTCTTCTTGCAATTATGTATTCAATGTAGTCTAGATCCTCTTTACTCCTTATCCATTCTTTACATTTATTTTTCTTTTCTATTACAGCCTCTTTCACCTCATCATTCCACCATGTTGTTATTTTCATTTCTCTACCTCCTGTTTTTTCATAGTACCACATGTTTTCTTTGCTGGTCGCAAAAAAACTGGTTTTGAATAAGGCCCCATTTCTCTTCCACTGATTTTATTTCTGTTGGTAAGTTTATGAACAATTCTCTTATTCTCTTCTCATATTCTTCTTTCACATTCTCTTCCTTGAGCTTGCTTAGTTTTTTTTTTTTTTGCTTCACTTTTCTTCTTGGGAGTTCTGTTATGGCTTTTCCTGTGTGTTTTAATAACCGCTGCTTCTGCTTTGTGGGCTGTGCTTGAACTCAGGCTTACTGCTCTTGCATCTATGACTATTTTTACGTTGTGTCATGATGCCACAGCACATGAATACAAGCTTGCTCGCTTTATGCTCCATTTGACATTGTGTGAGTCAATATGTATGTCTTACCAGAAACAAAAGAACAAAAGGAGACAACACTTTATTATTAAAAGCCAATATCAAGAAACAGCAGGTTATTATTAAAAGCCAACATCAGAAGACAGCACTTTTATCTTTACTAAAGGTCAACATCAAGGAACAGCATATTATTATTAAAGGTCAACATCAAGAGACAGCACTTTAATGTTATGCTCAACATCAAGAGACAGCACTTTTATTTTTACTAAAGGTCAACATCAAGAGACAGCACTTTTATTTTTACTAAAGGTCAACATCAAGAGACAGCACATTATTTTTAAAGGTCAACATCAAGAGACAGCACTTTATTGTTATGCTCAACATCAAGGGACAACACTTTATTATTAAAGGCCAGCGACGTGGAAGAGTTTCTTCTATAATTTTCTATATTTTACTTATTTTATACCGGACTAGACTGACAAAGTAAATGAACCAGACAATGAATCCTCCCTCCCTTAGACTTTCCTTAAGAAGATATTCCAAGATCATTCCCCCATAGCAGGACTCAAATGCGGGGTTATATCAGACAGAAACCCGTAGCTTTAATAACGCTCTAGTTTCACTGAACTGTCTGGAAAATATGGCTCTGTGCTTTAGTATATATATTCTCATAACCAGTGTCATGACTGGTCAAATGGCTTCTCTTTGTGGGGAGTGAGTGCTATTACCTAAACTATGGTTGATCAGAATTTAAACAGATAATTTGACTGACCAGATTCTAAAACCGGAGCAGTGAAGTGTAGCTGGTGGCAGCAGCATGTGACAGTTTATATACCGACGGGCAAAGAATAAACAAAGCTTTGCAAAACAGAACGGGAGCTAAGAAGAACCTCTCTCAGACAGATCAGTCAAGACATCTCAGATCACAGATCATTCAAGACATCTCAGATCACAGATCAGCCAAGACATTTCAGATCACAGATCATTCAAGACATTTCAGATCACAGATCAGCCAAGACATTTCAGATCACAGATCATTCAAGACATCTCAGATCACAGATCAGTCAAGACTTCTTCTTCTTCTTCTTCGTTCGCTTCTACCACCCAAAACCGCACTGTGATCCTACTGAATTCACGCCTGTGGTCCTCGTTAGGTCCCGTGGTCCCCTGTGTGGTCCCCGAAAAGACCAAACGAGATCCACGAGAGGACCACAAGGGGTTCAGAGTATCACAGGCTTTAGCTTGTATTCTTGGTGGGTCTCGGAAGCGGGATTGCGTGACACCGTGGTTTTCATTGCACCAGTTTAGTCTAGGGTTGGACTTTCTCACCGGAAAACCTCGACGTGTTTTGGATATCAGTGCATCCCCGCTGGGTGAGAGGCGGTAGCCCACCCAGGCCAAAGTTGGACTTTCTCACCGGAAAACCTCAGCGTGATTAGGATACGCAAACATCCCCGCCGGGTGAGAGGTGGTTGCCTATCTAGACTTCCCTGGTCCAGTGTCTCCGACTTCAGCAGTTTGCGGTCGTGGCCACTACCCTTCCTAGTTGTGACCAGGATGGAGCTTTTGTCCAGGAGGACGAATCCTCGCCACTAGTGACTTCTACCCCTGGGTTGAGCCGGTTTAGGCATTATCCCAGTATGGGCGTGTTTGGGACGTGACCGACCTCTAGAGCAGAGGTACTGTGACATGCATAGCCTTCAAGATTCACCCCTGGTGTGAGCCGGTTTAGGCAAAATTCACCAGTATGGGTGTATATCAGGCGTTACCGACCTCTAGAGCGGAGGTGGCATGACATGTCTAGCCATCAAGTTCCACCCCCTGGTGTGTGCCGGTTTAGGCATATTTCACCAGTTTAGGTGTATTTCGGACGTGGCCGGCCTCTAGAGCAGAGGTGCCGTGGTATAGCTCTCGTAGCGATACTACTGGACATACCGGTTAAACTTCACTTTCCACCACCTTTTCCCATCGGCACCGCACAGCAACCTTTATTTCTTTTCCGCATTTCTTCCTTGACCGGAAGGAGCTTCACTCCACGCGCGGCATTCGAACAGTCTCGTCAGCTGTGTCTTAACCTCTGGGACAAGCCGGTTCATGCATTTCACCCGATATGGCTGCACTCAGGACGTGGCCGACCTCCAGACTAGAGGTGCCGTGATTTGACTGTTTGCTTCGCTTTATCCTTTCTACCACCTTTTCCGCAGTGATGCTGCGCGGCAACCTCATTTGCAAATTTCTTCATTGGCTGGGAGGAGCACCGCTCCACGCACGGCAGCTGAAAATCTCACCAACAGCGATCAGTCAAGACATTTCAGATCACAGATCAGCCAAGACATTTCAGATCACAGATCAGCCAAGACATTTCAGATCACAGATCAGCCAAGACATTTCAGATCACAGATCAGTCAAGACATTTCAGATCACAGATCAGTCAAGACATTTCAGATCACAGATCGGTATGTGACTGCTACGTTTTGATCTGGAATCAATGCATGAGTGTAATGTATTAATAGCGTCTTGTGAAAATGATTAAGAATATAAATGCTGCCTATTGCTGTGTGACAGAATGAGTGAAATTCAAACAGCTGATATATATATATATATTATCATAAAGACGCTGGCGATGGTTGGGACATGTGCTCCGAATGACTGACAGCTCACTACCAAAAATAGCACTAAGATGGACACCATAGGGGAACAGAAGCAAGGGTAGACCAAAAGAGACATGGAGAAGAACAACAGAAAGGATGTTGAGCAATAGAGGGTCCACCTGGGCAAGAGCAGAAAAAAAGGCGAAGGACAGGCATTTGTGGAAAACCCTTGCGGAAGCCCCATGTGCCCTGGGCACGTAAGGTTGAGAGAGAGAGAGAGCGAGAGAGATACATCATACATATATATATATATATACATCATTGTCAGCACTGGAATAAGAAATATTAGCAATAGTTTCATGAACAATAATTTCAAGAAAAAAAAATGTCTTTCGTTATATTTTCTGCAAAATTTAGGATCTTGATGAAAATGTTATTACAGTTTGAGACTACGTATTTTAAAAAAAAATACTTTCACTGGACTTACAGAAAAAGAAATGGAATGTCCTTGCTGATAGGCTATATGGTGTAGTAGTAATTGTGCGTTTACGGCTTTGGACTCCACCGTCTCTCTGATCATCCTACAATCCTAGCTTCGAGGCATGTTTTTTTTCTACATAGTTGGGACACAAGCGAGTATTCTTCCACCCAGTGTTAGAATTTCATTAATCTCCTTACTTTACGCCGCTATGCAGGCACATCATGAAAATGTCATATCGCTTTTTTTTTTTTTTAAACTCAGAACACTCTACAGAAGAGCTCATCGCGGACTTAGGAAACTTCTGCGCAAACAGAATACATTCGGATATTGATTAGCTGGTGCTTTTATTTATTATTGCAAAAGAAGCGCAAAATACGAAATGAATAAAATAATAATAAGGGCAATAAAAATATCACAAAATCATTCAGGTTTTAAGACGAAAGAAAATGGCAAACAGTTTCGAAAATGTGAAAAAACCCCACAAATTAGAAGTTAGCAGATAGCATGTACAGGAGAATGGAGGGTCATGAGCGATGTGTGCCAGCTGAGATGACGAACAGAGAATAAATTTATGTTGAGAAACATTTTAAAAACGAAACACAAAAAAAAGATAAGGAAGATAACCAACAGATGACTCACCAGCAGCAACTGTCCTCCATTGCGTAGTATAGGAGTTACTTTCCCTTGCTGTTAATTTTTCCATTTGTATGTTCGTGTGTTTCATACAACGAACCAAATAAAATATAGAGCACTGTAAATGTGTAGAACAAAGAACGATGTTCCACAAAATACCGGTTCCGATAGCTCCAGAAACAAAATGAAAAGTCCTATGTCCAGATCTCGATTTGTAGCAACAAATATATTTACGCTTCAGATTTCTTAGTCTTTACACTTTGCAAGTTATAAATAATTTATTTTTTTATCCTTTATAGCTGGGTTAAATCGCGATTTTTTTTCTTCAAAGATATACTCCGTCCGACAGGAGTTGGAAGTTCTGGCAGTTATAGTTAGCTGCGTGGACATGAAGAAAGACACATCAGGAGTTTGTTAAAACTACTTTCCACTGATGGTTATGTGATTCAGATGCCACTGGTGACCTGGTAGTCGGGTCAGCAATCTCTGTCCGCGTTCTGTGGATGGATGTTAAAATTATCATGCTCAGTAAAAAAGCAACCCACAAAATTGTTAACAAAAAGTCCCATGCACTAGGGTACGTTTTCAAGATCATTGTACAGCAGTGGTTCTTAGCCTGTTTTTGTTCATGGATCCCCTTTTTAGTCTTAGGAAGCCGTGGACCCCCCTTTCGGGGCTGAGGAAGCCGTGGACCACTATTCTCGCCTTAGGAAGCCCTGGACCCTCTTTTCCGCCTTAGGAAGCCCTGAACCCTCTTTTCCGCCTTAGGAAGCCCTGGACCCTCTTTTCCGCCTTAGGAAGCCGTGGATCCCTTTTCTCGTCTGAGGAATCTGTGGACCCTCTTGCCCGTTTTAGGAAGCCAATGACCCCCTTTCCAGTCTTAGGAAGCTGTAGACGCCCTTCTTCCTCAGCACCCCCTTTCCATGGTGAGGTAGCCGTGGACCCCACTTTTTTCAGGCTGAGAACAACCGTGGGCTTCTCATTAAAAGAAAAAAAATGCAGTTGTGATGATGCTAAGATTTGTTTTTTCTTTAACGGAGCAAACCCATATGCTGGTCTGTAGATCCCCAAAAATCTGCCCATGTACCCTTGGGGGTCCATGAATCACTGTTTTAAGGTTTTTAAGTGGTCAAAAAATGCAGGTAAATTCTGAATCAGTTCGGATAAGAACAATCAGTGCAGCACTTGAATCAATTTGTATCATATTTAATATCAAGATGGTTTCATTATCCACGAACACTATTTTTTATGAACAAAAAAAAAAAAAAACCAGAAAAAGAAACAAGATTCTGAATTTCATAATTGCTCCGTACTTTCAGTTTTCGTCATTACCATTAATCACGTTAATCTTGTGTGTACAAATATGATGTTCAACAAGCAACAGTTTTATCATTTCTGTGTAGAAACAAATAGAAAGGAAACAGCCATACTCTTTGCTGTCAGTAATTTCCCCATCTTTCCCCCAGACCGCTATGGATAGCACTCGCTTTCCGACGGGATTCCGTTCAGTTGGCCGTTTCGGAAAGCGAAATGGACGTAAAGCGAAGTGGGCGTAAAGCGAAATTTCATATGGGTGAAGTATACAGTACTTTACTGTCAATAGACAGGCACGTTTTAAAGTATAAAACTAAAGTAGACTGACCTTATAATGTGTACAGAACCTCTAAAATAAATAGTTTTACATTTAAAATGTATATCTCTAATTTGTGATATTTGTTACATTTATTTTAGTTTACATTTAACGGGGATTATTAGTGTCTTTCTTAAATGTGGGAGCGCGGTTTGTGGTTGTCGTCAAAAATACTTTCTAATGTTGTGGTTCGTGATTTGTGGTAGTACTTCTTACAAGAGATGGTAAGGATTGGAGTTATTTATTATATTCTATTATTTTAATTTCTCTATCCCTCTCTCTCTCTCTCTCTCTCTCTCTCTCTCTCTCTCTCTCTCTCTGACTATTCTAGCAAGAATTACATGTACAGCTAAAAGGTTCAAAGTTTCAAAATCACACTCCGGCTTCACTGCACTCAGGACAGCCACGTATATGCTCCGCCGCATGCCGCAGTGTCCTTCCAAGACCATGTTTCCTGATAGTTCCCAGCAAGTGCAGGTTCTTTACGATGAGTTTTCTGCCACACAGTTCAGATTTCCTACCAGCATCCTTACTTTATCCCAATTAGTGTATAAGCATACACAGCTAAGGATATAACTACACAGGAAGCCACTGCAGTAAGGCTGTAACAACAAAATGTATAAACTAGGGGGAAAAAAAGGTAAAACAGCTTTATTAACTAAGTAGTAGAATGTTTGAAAGTGGGGTATAAATGTATATTGGTAGTAATTATGTAACGTATGTTCGCTTTCTCTTTAAAACAAAGGGAAGGTGCGGTAAAATAAATTAATCCTTTTGATTAAATATAAAAGCTGAATAACGCACCGTTAAAAACCAATTTACAAAATGTCCCTTCTCCTTATTTACGATCTACATATCACACATCAAAAATCTCCATTTAAACATTCTCTATACTCCACCATGCGTACCTCTGAACATAGCCTCTTACAAGTCACAGCTAAGTGCTTCATTAATTTTATTCTATTTTTTTTCCATTCCTGTTCTTTACATAATGGATGCACCAGCGGCAGGCCATCTTCCTCACAGCTGAGAGGCCTACAGGAGAGCTGTTTGAAAGGCAAAGTTCCACAAGGGACATGCAAATGAATGAATGAATGTTCTTTACATAGCATTCATGCGAATAAATATTCTCTCTCTCTCTCTCTCTCTCTCTCTCTCTCTTCGTCCTGTGTGTTTTTCTATTATTAAGGCTCACACCGAAACGACACAACTGTGTGCTTGTTAATTAATAAAGCTGTTGCTACTTTTTTCTTAATTTATACATTTTGTTATCACAGCCTTTCTGCAGTAGCTTCATGAATAGTTACATACTTAGTTTTATATACTCATATTCGTGTGCATATAAGACTGGATATTAATATTCTACAAGGCACAAAGAATTAATACTAATTAATAATAATGATTCTATCAGTCCCCAGGTTTGCATTTAAATACACAGATCATCATCATCGTCATCATCATGTGCCGTGTCGGTAAAACTTGGCGGTCCATGCATGTCCACAGATCACGGTCTTCTTTCTGTCAGCTCAGCTCAGTGACTTTTTTTTAATCACGCTAGGCTGTCCAAGATTATTCTCTTCTCTTCTTCTCCTGTCTCTCTTCGTTTACGTTTTCCTCTTGTTATGATGTTTTCAAGCCGTCTCCATCTCATTATCTGTCCCATGAATGATGAATATTGTTTTCTTGGGGATTTAATTATTCCTTTCTACATTTGCTTTTTGGTAAACATTCCCTGTTTGTCATCTTAGCTGTCCTTGTTATTCTTAATATTCTTCTAAGAAATTACATCTGTGTTGCCTCTGTTTATGTTTTGTCATTGATTTGTTCGCTATGCACGATTCATTTCCATAGAGCAGGATAGTTTCAATGTAGCGTTTTAGAAAACTTTTCCTGGCGGTTACTAACGGAGATGTAGTGCACAAAATGTTTCTCATTTGTTGGAAGGCTGTTTCGTCTTAGCATGTTCCCATTCTTGATTTTTGATGTCCCATCTGACGTTACTCGAGTGCCCAGATATTTAAACGTTTGCATTTGTCTTAGCATGATCTTACAAGGGAAGTACAGCGTTAGCGTTCCATTCCTTGCTGCCAGGTTATGCACGATTTGCTCCGTTCTGGTCATCTCAAAGAAAGAAAAAGTGATTCCTAAATGTAAAATAACAGTAAACGGCACAATGCTGAAACAGGTGCACAAGTTTAGATATTTAGGGACACTACTGGCCTCAAATGGAAGATGACTGAGTTAAAGAGCAGAATACTGCAAGTCAAAATAAATGTTTCAAAAAATGAAGAGCATTCCGTGTATTAAATCGCTGTCACTGGGAGTGAGGAAAAGAGTTCTCCAGTGCTACATCGAACCAGTTTTATTTTACGGATGCGAGGCATAATCAGTCACTAATGAAGTACAAGGGCAACTGGAAGCCACTGAAATGTGGTTCCTTAGAAGAATACTAAGAATACCATGGACAGCAAAGAAATCAAACGAGGAGGTTCAGAGAGAGAGAGAGAGAGAGGCCGGAGAGACGAGACAAACAATAACGAAAGTCAGAAAAAGACAATCCAGATTCTTAGGACACGTTCTACGGCGAGGCAAGCTAGAATACATTGTGACAACAGGAAAGATAGAAGGCAAAAGACTGTGGTAGAGAGAGCGAGCGAGAGAGAATGTATAAACTATGAAAAAAGTAGGAACAGCTATATTACTTAACGATTACAAAGTTGTGACGTTTCGGCATGAGCCTTAATCATGCACAAACATACCTGGCGAAGAAATAGAGAGAGAGAAGATAAAGTATAGATTCACATGAATGCTATGTTTAAAAAAAGAAAAGGAAATAAAATGAATAGGGCTCTTAGCTGTAACTTTGTAAGTAGATGTGGCTTGCCCGATGCTGGGTGTCAGAAATGCGCATGGTGGAACGTAGAGAATGTTTAAATGCAGACTTGTGATGTGTGATGGGTGGGTCGTAACTGAGGGTGGTAAGTGGGGAAACCGTGGAGGGGAGAGAGAGTGAACAAGTGTTAACCTAGCCAGGAGAATGTGAAATAGATGATTATAGTTGGGGTAGGGTGGGGGGGGGATTGTAATGTGATGCTGTGAGAAGGTTCTGAACTATGTGTAACAAGTGAGAAGGGAGTGGAGCTTAGTGGAGAGGGGTTATGATTGATGAAGAGGAGAATGTTAGGTGTAGCTGAATAACGAGTTCAATCCGTGTGGTTCCAACGTCCCATAATCCTGAATATAGCGGTTCTCAAGCGCTAGGCGGCTTGTATCATCTGCGCGACATTGTTTGATGGCTGTTACCAGAAAATCAGATTTGTTTCTGTGTTTGGGACCACTGAAGTTATTCTGGACTGGCTTCGAATCATGCTGGGCGATATCATACAGATGTTTCTGCATGCGGTCCCCTAATCTGAGGCCAGCCCCACTAATATACGTTATCCTACATCTTTTGCATACGATGACATGTATCACATTACGGGGCTCACACATGATTCCTCGTGCAGAGTGAGGATAGTTTTGGGAGAGGTGATCGTTTTCGTCTCCCAGACTAAAGGGCAGGTAACGCAGAGGGGGCGGTTACATTTTCTGGCACCAGAAAACAGTATCACGCAGATATCACAGCAACACATTACAGCCCCCCTACCCCAACTATAATCATCTATTTCACCTTCTCCTGGCTAGATTAACACTATCACTCTCTCTCCCCTCCACGGTTACCCCACCCACCACCCTCAGTTACGACTTACCCATCACAGGCCTCCATTTAAACATTCTCTACGTTTCACCATGCGCATTTCTGACACGCAAAGTCGAGCAAGCCACATCTACTTACAAGTTACAGCTCAGTGCCCTATTCATTTTATTTCCTTTTTTAAACATAGCATTCATGTGAATCTATACTTTATCTCCTCTCTCTCTCTCTCTCTATTTCTTCGTCCTGAATATTTTTGTATGATTAAGGCTCACGCCGAAACGTCACAACTTTGTAGTCGTTAAGTAATAAGGCTGTTCCTACTTTTTTCATAGTTTATACATTCTGGTGTCACAGATTTACTGCAGTTCTTCGTGTAAAGTTGTATACTTATACATTAATTATATATATATATATATAATATATATATATATATATATATAGAGAGAGAGAGAGAGAGAGAGAGAGAGAGATAGAGAGAGAGAGAGAGAGAGAAAATGCTGAGCGGATTAACTAGCTGGCACCGACAAACAACACCAGCACAGCTTATAATCAGTACTCAGACCAGGGAGTTGTGGAAAAGCATGACAGCTAACACCAGTCGACAGGACAACAGATAGACAGATTTGTCTTAAGAGTTCATGAACTGTCCAAGGTTGTCTTGTCTAAACACTCGCTTAACGTTGCTCACTTCACTCTCATTTCTGTAGATCAACAAGACTACTTTTGTGTATACACCGCCATCGTTGTAAAACTGGACATCGTAACTTTACAAAATTATATCTATAAAAAAACTATAAGATGAGAGTGTGAGATATTTCAGATTTTGTCTCTTTTCTGACATAGAAATGATCGCAAATACATAGGAAATAAACAAGCGGAAATATATGTTACTGGCCAAGATTTTAAATAATAATAATAATAATACAGTAAACTGTCAGTTTAGCGACACTCACAGAGATTGGTAGATACCAGATAAATGTAGCTTCTGGCTGCTTGAGAGTTACTATTAAAAATAGACCTAATACATTACCCCACACTATACCAAATCATACCATATCACAATAAACTCTGTACTGACACTTGATATTAATATTGAAATACAATAATTAAAAGCAACTTAAGACCAAACAAAGCACAACTTAACTTACGGTAACATAGCTGAAACAGATTTTCGTATTTGTATTACTGAACACTAAACACGTGTTTTGCTCACACACTGCTCTGTACTGTGCCTATTATGTGTTAGCATGAGCATTAGGCCCAGTGACACAACAGACGTTACATTTGTATACGCCGGTATAACAAGACAACCAACCCAGATAACAATAATGTACAACTACTCATCAATACACGACATGACCAGTTACATGTAACTGACTAACTCAACACCACAGCTGACGCTTAACAAGAAACCAGTCACCAAACAATCAGCAAATGTTTAATGATGAATCACATTTGTTCGATGTGTGTTGCTTAGATGTGGAGTGTAAACTGATGAGAACAATTACAATGATCATAAAAAAACAAAAAATGTCCGGGCGACTAACATCGCCTTGGTACTAACTCAGACATACAACATTGTCAAAACATGCCAACTTCAAAACTACAACATACCTTTCAGCCTGAAATTACAACCGTGTCCAAAACGGGGACAAATCAAACACACATAATACATGACAACTACAACATTTGTCCCTTAAAAGGACAATCCGTCTAACTACAACATTGTCCTAAAAAGGACAGTCCATCTAACACAACTACGACAACTGTTGCACTAAAAAGGACAACTAAACACAAATACTACATACTAGAACAACAGTTCTGTCCTAAAAGAGGACAATCACACCAAACTTACATAATGAACTAGAGAATCCCTAACATCCCTTTCTAGAAAAAAAAACAACTCAACACACGACCTGTCTCTACAGTATTCCGAACAAAAACTAACTCATTCATACACCCCGCCCATCAGATCCACGTGACTGAGTTCTCCCTCGGAACACGGAGACACTTTCTCCGTGCTAGCATAAACAGGTGAGTTGTGGTCTATTACTGTTTAACCACAACAACAGGGTTTCTCACAAACAAATCTGTATGTATAGCTGTATTATTTTGGTTAAACCAGCTTTATGAATGCAATGTTCAATTTTAGTTAAATGGCAGTCAATAAACCTTTTTAACTTAATTAACTTCGGAAACATTTTTTTAACTTCAAGTAACTTAGAAAACACACACAGAGACATGCACACTTAAGAGGGTAGAGAGTTTGCTGGGTGGACAACACAGCACGATCACCAGGATCTGATGATGACGCATCTGGGATAGGATCAGGAGAAGTGGATGTGGATGGTTTTTTTTTTGTATGGTGTGCAGCTGCTAGATATTGATTTTATTTTTATTTAAAGTTTTATTTCTTCGATTGTTTCCTATGGCCTGTTACTAGAGAGTGCCTGTTGCTTGAGCTCCGGATAACGGAGAGTCTAGTATAATAATAATAATAATAATATAATAATGATGATGACGATGATGATGATGATGATGATGATGATGATGATGATAAACTAGGGGACACGTTGTTAATGTCCATTTTTCCCTCCGTCTGTTAACACATTAGAGAGGGGATTCCCAAACGGTCTGCCTCAAAGTTTGGAAATATGCCGTGAAATTTCGTCACCTGGATTGAAAAAGTAAAAAAAAAAAACACTAATACTCAAACAACTGAGAAGCACATAAATGCCCTTGAATGTAAACGCTATAGAAGAGTTCTTCGAATATCATGGACACAAAAAGAACAAATATATCCATACTACAAAAACTTAATATTGAAGAAGGCTGGCTAGTAAGAAAGATTAAATAGAGAAAATTTTAATATTTGGGACATATTAAACGTCATGAGAATTTAGAGAAGACCGTCTTGGAAGGGTACATAATGGGAAGAATAAAGAGAGGAAGACCAAGGCGAAGATAGCTACAAGACATCGTTGATTATCTGTGAATGGAGAATTAAACAAAGAAAACTTAAATATTTTGGACATATTAAACGACATAAGAATTTAGAGAAGACTGTCTTGGAAGGATATCTAATGGGAAAAAGAAAGAGAGGAAGACCAAGGCGAGATGGCTGCTAGACATCGTTGATGATCTGCAAATGGATGCATCAGCAGCAGGGCATATTGCTTACAACCGAGAGGCCTATATGAGAGCTGTTAGGGAGGCAAAGTTCCGCAAGGGACATGCAAATGACTGACTGACTGAATACTGAAATCAGCATTTAGTTCATTCTACGCTACCATGATCCAATTTCGTTTGTAGCCGGCTACTACTTCTACCGTCCCTGTATTGTTTCAGCTTTTCTGAATTTCGGCCCTAGACGGATGCACGTGGCAGACATTTTGTTCTGCGGCATTATCTTTTACTTCTCTTCGCCTTGTGAGATTTTGGTCACAAGATGGTAGCAAAAAGCTACTGTAATAAGGTAATAAATGAATATTTACTTTTGAAACTGCTATAAATACAAGTATATTGTTAGCTACAAGAGATTCCAGCATTTAGAGCACAGGTGTGCCGCGACAGAAGTTTGTGTTAGTAAGTGTTCTCAAGTTTTATAAAGTTTGCCAACCGCTGCATTACAGAATGATGTGGTCAGCATCACGCGTGACCGAGTTGCTTCCAGAAAAAGCCAAGTACCCATTTCTACAACTAGGTGACTCAGGCCTGAGGGCCTGATTCAAACAACTGATCTTCGGCTATGAGAGACTAGTGCACTAACCACCTGGCCACTCAGGCACGAGATGGACAAAGAAGAAAACTCACACATTCCGTGACCTGGGATAAGGTTGTCAGATTTGTTACACAGAGGAACATACTGAGACAGCTGTTTTCTGAAGTAGGTAGGAGTATATTAGCTACATTCCACAATAAAATAAAGAACGTTTCTCTTTATGAGAGATGAGTGGCGACGTGACTAGCACACATATGTCTCAAGACGAAGGTCGGCTGTTCGAATCATTCCCGGACCGCCTGGACACTCAGCTACGACACAGGTAGGTGGACAACTTCAGGAGCTGGGAGATGTAAGACGGCTAGGCCTGAAGTTGATCATATAACCCTCAGGTGTGCCTGCGTGTCGGGAAAAATACATGTGCTAACATCATATCACCTATATGCCTCTATGACATGACTATCCTATCTTTATTGTATAACAGGTGCGGGAAAACTTTTCGGAGCAACGCACCCATTTCATTAATCCAGCGGTCGGCAACCTTTTCCAAAGGGACAGAACCAATGCCTCTTTTATTAATAGGAATGATTCGGCAACTTGTTTTGTTTAAAAAGGCTACTGAAAGCCACCAACATGAGTGGTCGGCGGGCTACATTCATATTTATAGCTAATATATTAGAGTAATAATAATAATACAATATTATAAAACTACGAATAATAGTTATTTATGTTACGTAACATTATGTAATACTGACACCACAATTAGTGTCATGTAGCCAAGCGGAGTGCAGTTTGCCTACCCCTCCGTTCATCTATTCCTCGTGAAAGCAAAGAGAAAAATATAATAATGAAACGTACTTAGGAACATATACTTTGTGACTACATGTACACTCAAACTGTGAATCATGAACTTCAATAAATTTAAAGTGTAAATCATGAACTACAAAAAAAAACAAACAAACAAATAAACTGAAAGTGTGTATCATGAACTACAATAAACTGAAAGTGTAAATCATGCACTACAATAGACTGAAACTGTGAATCACGAATTACAGTAAACTGAAACTATGAATCATGGACTACAATAAAGATGAAACTGTGAATCGTGAAATACAATAACAAACTGAAAGTATGAATCATGAACTACAGTAATCTTAATGTGTGAATCATGGAGTACAAAAAACTGAAAATGTGAATCATCATGAAAAACAACAAACTGAAAATGTGCATCATGAAATACAATAAACTGAAAGTGTGAATAATGAAATACTTTAAACTGAAAGTGTGAATCGTGAAATACAATAAACTGAAAGTGTGATTCAGCAACAACAGTAAGCTGAAAGTGTGAATGTGAATCATGAAATACATTAAACTGAAAGTATGAAACATGAATTTACAGTAAATTTAAAGTGTGAATCATGAGCATAAATAAGAAACTGAAAGAGTGAATAATGAAATGTAATAAACTGAAAATTAACCTCTGATATAAAAGTACACACAAATGAGTGATAAGAATCAGCACATTAGAAAAATGAATAAAACAGACTTTGATTTAAAATAGACAGAAACCACAATGAATGTCATACACATGTTCCAGAATTTGGAGAGCTGAAACCGGTAGTGGGGTGAGAGAGATGAAAGAAACTAGATAACGGTTGATGAAGAAAAGAAAGTACGCGATGGAGCGTGAGAGAAGACAAACAAGTGCCCTCAGGAGGCTGAAATACATCATCATCAACTCTCTCCACTGGCCGGAGGAGCGTAAGACAGATCAAAACCACGCCGTTCAGAGAAGGGTCTTGAGATTTGTCTCAAAGCTGTCCTGTCTGTTCTTTACAGTTTTATTTGCAAGGTTTTCTCCATTTCCATCCCGTCTCGTTAGCCTGGGGTCCAGATTATGTCTCCGCCGTATGTTCCTTTCACATACTTAACACGGGTCATTCCACATCAATCTCAAGGTTTTATTTTCAATCTCATGCGCGTTGTTCTTCTGTTTTGTTCTTGTATTTGTATATTTCTAATTTCAATCTTCTTACTGCTTCTCAAATATCATGGACACAAAAAAAGAATAAAAGTATCCATACTAAAAGAACTTAATATTAAATAAGGCTGGCTAGTAAGAAAGATTAAGTAGAGAAAATTTTAATATTTTGGACATATTAAACGTCATGAGAATTTAGAGAAGACCGTCTTGGAAGGGTACATAATGGGAAGAGTAAAGAGAGGAAGACCAAGGCGAAGATGGCTACAAGACATCGTTGATTATCTGTGAATGGACGCAGCAGCAGGGAATCTTGCTTACAACCGAGAAACCTGCAGGAGAGCTGTTAGGGAGGTAAAGTTCCACAAGGGACATGCAAATGACTGACTGACTGACTGATCTTCTTGCTTCTATTTCCAAACTGTTGGTCAGTCCTTCGCCAACGCACTTTAACTCTTTCTCTCTGGAATTATCTGTCACCCTGCGCCAGAATAAATTTGTTGAGAAATCTTTTTGTACAAAGAAACTGAAAATAGCTGCTCCATAATTTAAAACGTCAGATGAGTTAGAAATGCGTTGTTTTTCATTTCATTTAGACTGTCAATCTTAGCGTTGATTTGTGTGCATGTGCAACATCTACCGCCAACTCTGCCAGCGTTGTTTTAAGGCGAAAGTGTTGGAGAAAAAAACAAACCCTCGAGGAATAGCTTCCATTTTCTCACCCCTTTTCACACACTGATAAGAAATCGGAAATAGAAGCCTGCTAAACAAAACTGCTGAGACAAGCGTGCACCACAATTCGATCTGGATTGGCTGGCGAAAGACGAGAAAATGTACCTCTGGCAGCATGTAACTAGATTCCCCGATTCGCTCTGATATCGTCAGCTCTTTCTTTTATCTTCCTTTATCAGGTGCAGTTCATCTCGCATGACATCATTTACATACTCAGTAAACAAGGCAGAGGATGTTAGTAATGTGCGGTTCCATTAATAAAATGTCTAATCTTAATGTCAACAAATCAAAATCGATGGAGTTATCAGTAAGGCATCATGAGTAGTAATTTACTGTTTAGTACTACAATAAATAATCGAGCTACACGATTAATGAAGTTAGTAATGTGACACTATAATTTGTCAACAGTTCGGCCGTATTTAAAAAAAAAAAGGTCAGATGAGCGTATCGTTGGCAGTGACGATTTTTTTCCCGTAATTTTCGTTTTTCCAATTTTCTATCAATTTTTTGTTTCCTCTCGTGAAATTTCTCAGGACAGTTTTACGCTGCATTGACTGGAGAGAGAGAGAGGAGAGAGAGAGAGGAGAGAGAAGAGAGAGAGAAGAGAGAGAGGAAAAAGAGAAAAGAGAGGAGAGAGAGAGAAGAGAGAGGAGAGAGAAGAGAGAGAGGAGAGAGACAGAAGAGAGAGAGGAGAGACAGAAGAGAGAGAGGAGAGACAGAAGAGAGAGGGGAGAGACAGAGCAGAGAGAAAGATAGACAGGGAGAAACAGAGAGATATAGAGAGAGAGATAGGTAGAGAGAGATATAGAGAGAGATAGGTAGAGAGAGATAGTGAGAGATATAGAGATAATGAGAGAGACAGAGACATAGAGAGAGAGACAGAGAGAGAGAGAGAGAGAGCGATGATTGTTTCTTCTATGAAATATCATTCATAATGTTTTATACATTTATGATTTTTAAAAAATCACCCATGAATTGGATGGCTAGAGAAACCCAATATTTTTTTAATAATCAGATTGTGAACAATTTCGACTAAGAGTTCGAGTCTAGCGGGGAATATCCTCATTTCAGTTCCGTTGCGAGTTCGTAAAACTTGTCTATGATGGATTTATAAAAGTTCTTTTCCTTGTCGGATTTACGCTTCTTTTACATCCTTTCCCCGACCGTTAAAACATCTCGTCAAGTTTTCCTGTTTCCGGTGAGCTTTTCAACCTCGTCAAGAGATTTTATGATTTCCAAGGTGGGAGTAATGTTCATAAAATTACATCAAACTTTCTTAACTGTTTTTTCCCCATCACGATTGAAACATTTAAATATTATTTCATTCTCTGCCCCTGCCTGGTTCAAGAAAATTTCTTACGTTTGCCATTTTCTGTCAGTTCAGTCAGGTCCTGTTATTGTACTTGAACTTGAACTTGAAGAACGGCCATGCTCTGCTGCTGGCTTAGAGATGGACCTCCCTGCATTCAGTACACGTTCGTATGTGCTCGGCCTTTTAACCTCAATGTTGTTCGTGGCGCGTGTTGGGTGATAGTGTCTGTTATTAAAGATATCTGGTAAAGCTACCATGTTCAGTTAGCGAATCATAAACATTGATTTTACGCTCGGACCTACCGACAAAACAGGAACTAGATTATTCCATAACTTGTAAAGAATGTTTGCAAATCATAACAAAAACACAGCGAAGTAATCTCGGTGAAACGATAACAAAGCTGACGATTTGACTGAGAGAGTTTTTCATTCTCTTGTAGGGAGTAGATAATAAAGCAAGTAGTTGCCCGGTTTGATTGGCAACCCCACTGGTCAGAGACGGGCTTTACGGAAATGTGCGGTACTGCGAGGCCGTCGCTGACCAGGTACATAAGACGATAAGATAGAAGTTGAAGAGGTCGGGATTCCATATGCTGAGCAGGTTAGAGGCCAGCGACCGTAGGGAGCCGTGTTATTGTTCAGGCGTGGATGAGAGAAGTCAGTCGTTAGATAGGAGCCAATATGTGTAATGTAGTATGGCCCTTTACTATGTGATGTGGATGAATGTAAGTTGTACTGTGGGCTCCCTCGGATCAAATCCCGATCGACCGTTTAGGTAATATATGTAATTAGGATAGTGTTATGTATGATCATGAACAATCATAACACAGTGCAGATAATAAATGTTCAATGTAGGACGTATATATTCCCGCGCGTAATGGGAAATATGTTTCTAGTTGCACGTCAATTCATGTTACTGATTTTGTATTGTGCATTTTTATACATATATATTCTTACCAATAGATTATGTGTGTTTACAATCAGAGTTGAGCCCATATTATTCAAGGAGATTGTTTTAATGATTTAAATAATACATACTGGCCGATATTTTAACATCCCATACGTTAAGATTTATTTCCAGTTACTATATTATTAATCGATGTTGTGTCAATACATAATTATGATTATCTGAAGGAATGTTTTATTTGTGTTTGTATGCATTGGTGTTAAGTGTCAACATGTAAGGTGTGAATGTAAAGTATAATCACCCTTCCAACCATACCAGCAGAACAGACAATATAATCTTAGTATAACATCAGCATAAAATATAAAGGATTAAACATTCTCCCCGTCAGTTCAACATCATTATTTTCCTACACTCCTCTTCAAATTTTGCAAACTTTTCTTACGATGTTACTGTAACTGCTCTCGGACATAACTGACCACGTACCTGGTCGGGTAAGGTGCCACCACCCCCCCCCCCTCCCCCAGTCCGAACAAGGAAGCTGAGCAGGAAAACGAAAATCAGGATATTTAAGAGTAAGTGTGCTATTCTACGGAAGTGAATGCTGAATTCCTTCCAGATTAAATGTGTTACGCAGGATTGGACGAATATTTTGACCAAATACCGTAACACCTTGCTGGCAGAGATGCAGATGAAGCCACTGACTTCGACTCTTGAGGAAGGACGTTGGTGGTGGGTGGGGCATGTATTCCGGATGACTAGTAACTTATTACAAGAAACAGCATTGTCCGGATGACTAGTAACTTATTACAAGAAATAGCATTGTCCGGATGACTAGTAACTTATTACAAGAAATAGCATTGTCCGGATGACTAGTAACTTATTACAAGAAACAGCATTGAACTGGACACCTCAGGGAAGCTGGAGTAAGGGTAGACTTTTGGAGACATGGAGAAGAACAAAAGAGATGAGGCTGAGTAAAAGAGAGGCTCATGTGGGCATGAGTTGAAAAGAAAGGCGAAAGACGGGCATTTGCGAGAGAGAGAGAGAGAGAGAGAGAGAGATAGATAAAGAGATAGATAGATAGAGATAGAGAGAGATATAGAAAGAGAAACAGAAAGAGTTAGAGAGAGAGACACACAGAGAGAGATAGAGAGTGATAGAGAGGGAGAGATAGATAGAGATATATATATATATATAGAAAGAGAAACAGAAAGATAGAGAGAGACACACACACAGAGAGAGACAGAGAGTGATAGAGAGGGAGAGAGAGATAGAGAGAGAAAAGAGAGTTAGTTCGAACACTAACCTTTACCTCTCCTAATAGTTGACAAACGTGTCTTTATCAAAATCATAAGCGTGAATATGTGATTCCGTGATTTAAAAAAAAAATGAAAAGCATATGGCAAAATTATGTTTACTAAGAGTTTACATATTCCCGATCGCTTCTGGGCCTTTTGGCTAAGATCAAAGTGTCCTCTTGGCAGGTAGCATGACCAACACGTGTTATGGCTAAGATCAAAGCGTCGTTTTTTTTTCAAACTAAACGAGATGCCCGAGGCCTGCCCTGCACGTTGAATTCCGGGGGCAAGGTCCACATCTCGTTACGGGTGGACCCGGAGGTATGGTCTACATCTCGTTACGGGTGGACCCGGAAGTATGGTCTACATCTCGTTACGGGTGGACCCGGAAGTATGGTCTACATCTCGTTACGGGTGGACCCGGAGGTATGGTCTACATCTCGTTACAGGTGGACCCGGAAGTATGGTCTACATCTCGTTACGGGTGGACCCGGAGGTATGGTCTACATCTCGTTACGGGTGGACCCGGTACTGCCTGTTGTTTTCATTGATTAAAAATGTTTTTTTTTTAATATTGAAGAAGGCTGGCTAGTAAGGAAGATTAAACAGAGATAATTTAAATATTTTGGACATATTAAACGTCATGATAATTTAGAGAAGATCGTCTTGGAAGGGTACATAATGGGAAAACAGAAAGAGAGGAAGACCAAGGCGAAGATGGCTGCAAGACATCAGCAGCAGGGCATCTTGCTTACAACCGAAAGGCCTACAGGAGAGCTGTTAGGGAGGCAAAGTTCCACAAGGGACATGCAAAAGACTGACTTGTAAGTTTCATCTTCAAAACAAAACAAAACCAAGCAAAACAAAACAAACATGAAAATGTTTATAAAAATTAATTTCTTTCTTTCTATGTTCACTGCTCACCGAAAACTACCTTATGGTATTAAAAAAAATAATTTAAAAGTCATATAAAAATTACTTCAGGATACAAAGGGTTTCAAATTCTTCGCTTGATCATTCATGTCTCCCTGGTATATGCTGTCTAAACCCAGTTTATTATCAAGTAGGTCAATCTGTGATCAAACGACACCAAAAAGCTTCTGACTACTTGGCCCCGCCCGATCATTCAGCTTGGCCAGTTCCTGACAATGTCTCGTGAGTGCATATATTGATTTAACACCAGACATGTCTCAGGACAGCCTGATGAGAGTGGGAAGTAACGAGAGAGTCAGAAAATTAAATAAGAACATTTAAATGAAGAACATCCAATATTTTGGACAAATGCTTTTATCAGGGATCACATACGAAAGTAGCACAACAGATAAAAGCACGAAAAATACATGAAAAATTAGCACTTGGCTTTTTTTAAAATCCACCTGGTAATAAAAAGCATTTTCTGCCTGTCTTTCTTACCGGTGGATACCAAACAGCTAAGCATTAAATACTTAACCGTATCAATACATTGTTCTTATTAAAGAAATCTTACACAGGGTGTTCCATAAGTAACTGTGCACTAACCCAATATCGATTCCAGTATCGTAATGATATCTTAATGTCTGCGGTATCTAGCCACATCTACCTGCCGAACCCAGTATGCACTAGCCGTTTGCAGGAGAAAATGTGTGTATGTTTGTTTCTCCACAATTTGCCACCTGCGGGAGAACGAATCTAAGGGACGAAATTTTTGTGTCATGACCTCGTTTCCTTTTTGGGTTTGACGATTTTAGACCAGGCAAACATTGATGGCTTCGCTGTCAAATGCTTTTCTTTTAGGTGGTGCTAGATATATGAGGTAATTAATGAGCCGCTCTCTCGTGGCTAGACGGTTGGCCCGTCATACCGGAGCCCGTGGTTCAAGTCCCAAGTCATTTTTCTTTCTCTTGCGCCTAAAAGTGCTTTGTCTTTGATTTTTTTTCCGAAGTCTAGATATACAGTAACGTGTTCTGTTACTTTATAGAATTTCTCCATGAGAATTGGCAGAAAATTACCTGGTTTAATTTATCAACACTGTCAGATTCTTAAGTCTATTAACAGTCTCAAATATGAAATAAATGAAAATAATAAACCACGCTCTGTGTAGGATGTTAAATTAATAGCTCCCCCTCTTTTTTTTAAAATCCTCTCTCGATGCCGTCCTAGCAGACCGTTGACAATCAGCCTTCTCCATTCCGCGAGGTTTTTGGTATCTCTAGTCAGCTTTCCAACTTCCTGTCCCACTTGGTCAGTCCACGTAGTTGCTTTTCTTTCGGCGTTTCTCTCCTATCTTTACTCTTCGATTTTTTTCCGTCGATTCACCAGCTCTCATTTTCTGTCTTCTCATTATATATTCAGATACGCTTCATTGATTGTTCTTGGATTTAATTAGTTTCTTTTTAGTTTTCCATCTTTGCACTTTCACTACTTTTTTTTCTTATTGCCCACTGTATGTACTACATTAGGTATATATACACAGTGTTCTAACACCCGTTCATGACCAAATATAATAAAATCAGTTCTCCACAGCGAGTTTATTTGATATTATATCTACGGAGCATTGATATTAGTAATCTGCTATCATAATATAAAAATAATGAACTGAGGAGCCACGGACAGAATGATTAACGTATTATGGAATAGAATGATTAACGTACTATAGAATAAAATGATTAACGTACTATAGAATAAAGTGATTATCGTACAATAGAATAAATGATTCACTTACTACAGAATAAAATGATTAATGTATTATGGAATAAAATGATTAACGTACTATATAATAAAATGATTAACATTCATTCATTTGGATGTCCTTTGAGGAACTTTGCCTCCATAACAGCACTCCTGTATGCCTTACGGTTGTGAGCAAGATGGCCTGCTGCTGATGCATCCATTTGCAGATCATCAACGATGTCTTGCAGCCATCCTCGCCTTGGTCTTCCTCTCTTTCTTTTTCCCATTATGTACCCTTCCAAGACAGTTTTCTCTAGATTATCATGACGTTTAATATGTCCAAAATATTTAAGTTTTCTCTCTTTAATCTTCTTTACTAGCCAGCCTTCTTCAATGTTAAGTTCTTGTAGTACGGATATATTTGTTTGTTTGTTTTTTGTGTCCATGATATTTGAAGAACTCTTCTGTAGCATTTACACTCAACGGCATTTATGTGTTTCTCAGCTGTTTTGTTAAGTGTCCAGGTCTCACAGGCGTATGTTGCGATGGGAAAGATGCATGCCCTTAAAAATCTTATTTTTGTAGTTCTGTCTGTTCCTCTCCACAGTTTCTTTAGTTGTTTAACTTTCTGAAGAGCGATAGATGCCCTCCTTTTAATTTCCTTCAATGTATCTCCATTATTAGTTAGCAGTGATCCAAGATATTCAAAACTCTCCACTTCTTCCAGTATGATTAACTTACTATAGAATAAAATGATTACCGCACAATAGAATAAAATGATTAACGTACTAAAGACTAACTCTGAAGGAAGTGGCGAGCCAGAAGCAGGGACAAAGATATTAATGGAAGCAAGATCTCCCAAAGAAATATTGCCAGAAGGTGCAAAATTCCCCCCACCCCTTTTTTGTTTTACTTTCCCAAAAATCTGTTTTCATTCATTAATCCATTACGGTAAAAAATGGGATTTCCAACACACTTGATACAATTAATATCACTGCTGTATCTAGACCAACAAGCAGCAGTAAGAATAAATGGTGAAACAACAACTTGGTTTGTCATAAAACAAGGCGTCCGTCAGGGATGCATATTGTCGCCTTACTTATTTAACTTGTATACTGAAAATATAATGAGGAATGTTAGAGAAGATGTAGACAAAGAATATTATGATGTGATAACAATTGGAGGTTATGAAATAAAAGAGATTAGATATGCTGATGACACAGTGTTACTGTCCACAACACAAAAAGGAATGGAAAAACTAATTATGTCAGTCCGTAAGAACAGCAAAGAGCAGAATCTCTATCTTAATGCAAAGAAAACTAAATTGATGACAACTGACAAAACAAACAAGGCAGCTGAAATGTGTATCAATGAGGAAAAATTGGAAGAAGTGGAGAGTTTTGAATATCTTGGATCACTACTAACTAATAATGGAGATACAATGAGGGAAATTAAAAGGAGGACATCTATCGCTCTTCAGAAAGTAAAACAAATAAAGAATCCGTGGAGAGGAGCACACAGAACCACAAAAATAAGATTTTTAAGGGCATACGTCTTTCCCATCGCAATATATGCCTGTGAGATTTGGACACTTAACAAAACACTTGAGAAACACATAAATGCCTTTGAATGTAAATGCTACAGAAGAGTTCTTCAAATATCGTGGACACAAAAAAGAACAAATATATCTATACTCTCTCTCTCTCTCTCTCTCTCTCTCTCTCTCTCTTTCTGAACCTTAAGTGCCCAGGGCACATGGGGCTTCCGCAAGGGTTTTCCACAAATGCCTGTCCTTCGCCTTTTTTTCTGCTCTTGCCCAGGTGAGCCCTCTATTGCTCAACATCCTTTCTGTTGTTCTTCTCCATGTCTCTTTTGGTCTACCCTTACTTCTGTTCCCCTGTGGTGTCCATCTTAGTGCTATTTTTGGTAGTGAGTTGTCAGTCATTCGGAGCACATGTCCCAACCATCGCCAGCGTCTTTCCTCAATAATTGTTGTCAGTGGCTTGATCTGCATTTCTGCCAGCAAGATGTTATTTCTTATGGTGTTTGGCCAAAATATTTTTCTAATTCTTCGTAAACATTTAGTCTGGAAAGAATTCAACTTGTTTTCTATGGTTTTGGTGATTTTCCAGCATTCACTTCCATAGAGTAAATATATCTATACTACAAGAACTTAATATTGAAGAAGGCTGGCTAGTAAAGAAGATTAAAGAGAGAAAACTTAAATATTTTGGACACATTAAACGTCATGATAATTTAGAGAAGACTGTATTGGAACGATACATAACGGGGAAAAAGAAAAAGAGGAAGACCAAAACGAAGTTAGCTGCAGGACACCGTTGACGATCTGCAAATGGTTGCATCGGCAGCAGGCCATCTTGCTCACAACCGAGAGGCCTACAGGAGTGTCGTTTGGGAGGCAAATTTCCGCAAGGGACATGCAAATGAATGAATGAATGAATGAAATCCATTACGACCCCGCCCCCCTCTCACAACCCTCCGGTACTAAGTCTAAAACAGGTAAAGTCCCCTCCGGGCCCCCAGAGCGATGCACCAGTTGTAACCCCTCTTTTTAGGACATGAATGGAAGGATATATTAAAAATGTAAACAAATAAGGACATTTCTTAAGCCAGACAATCAAGAAAAGAAGGTAGGGGAAAACACTAGAATTCGATACAGACAGGGTGAAATTCCAAGTCGTCATACAAGGACGAGAAAAGAAAACCGGCTGTATTCTGCGTTAGCTAAAGTAACTGGTTGCACTGAGTTTTGTTTATAACTAAATGGTCAATAAAATGATATCTTTAAGGTAGTACTGTTACATCAATTAGCGGAATGCTGGTTTTGTTGCAGGCTGGTCTTTCTGTGCGTTTTTCTTTCTTTGTGAATTGCATTGTTCGCCACCAGAAGGTCATGGAGTTTTTGGTTCTGGAGGATTTTCCTCTAGATTAAGTTGACGTTTTCTAGGTTATGATATCAGAAGAAAAAGTAAGATAGACAGACATTACTTTTTTTTAAACAAAATGGTAGGAAAATCCAAATACGGAACCTGGAAGGAAGTTTCCCTTGTTCAGTAACAACCATATACATCTTTACTTAATTTTTTTTTTAAATGTCCAAGTTTAGAGAAGAAAATTCACATTCCTGTTCTGTCTTGGCCGCCAAATCCCATTTTGCTTTCACTGGATACCAAACTCCAAGAATATTCAAATTAAGTACTCCACAATTTTCCGAGTATTACCTCTGTCAGACGCTTCTGTATCGAGTCGCGGAATCGTGTGTAATGCGTGCCAAGTAATCAGATTTCCCGGCGGACAAATCATTACAGAAGGTCAGTACCCTTTCCGTGTGCTAGGAATAGACCATCTGGTTGTGACAACAATTCCCTGCTTGAGACTTTAATAGTGAACATGTATTCGTGGGTGCGTTCTGGATATTTAATGGAGTAATAAAATTACAAGAGCATCTACTGTATACTGCCTTTCTTGTACCTAAAAAAAAAATCTCCGAAATTTCATTTCACTGTCAATATGCGATTTGCATTGTTAATTCTATTCCAGTCGAAAGTCATTTAAATGGCTTTGCTCCGTAAAGAAAAAAAAATCATCTATCTGATTCTGTTCTTTACTTTCGAAGTCAAAAATATCAAGCTAAATATATACAACGTACCTTACTTCATGTTCCTGCAAAGTCATGGCAGCTGGGTTTATAACACGTTTTTTTAAAAACTACTCTTGGGATTTTTGGTTGGTAGTGAAAGAGTTAATTAATTATAGTTAAAGAGGAATAAAGTTCCGAGAAGTATGGGTTTATTAAAAAAAAAAAAACTGTAATCAACCTTGACAACATCATTTGCTGCAGTGCCTACAGATGCTAGCGGTCATGATTCTCTAGTAATCTTTACCCTGATCTATGGTTTACTTTCATAGAATAAGCTAGGCTCAGTGTAGCATGTTAGAACTCCCATTTCTTGACGGTCTGTGACAGAAATGCATAGCACAAGATGTCTCTCATTTCTTTGAACGGCGTTCTGGCTTGGAATATTCTATTCTTGATTTCAGAGGCCCATTTCTCATCTGATGTTACTCGCACAGCACTGCATTTAGGTGCGTTCTTCCGTAACAAGGCCATTGTTTCTATTTTCTTCCTATGTAAGATGAATCCTTTGTTCTCACTCTCTTTTACTGTTACACCTAACAATTTCTGATGCCTCTTTTCATTGGCTGCCAGTACCGCACCATCTGCATATCGTAGGTTGCTCACGTTGTGGTCTTCAGCTTTTCATTTCCATGTTTAGCTTTGATTATAAGGACAATCAAAACGTAAAGTTGTTTTCTGAGTGTCTGATTATGATTTTAAAAAAGCTTACTCTGCTGGAGATGATTGACGGAAAATCGAAATGATATCTTCCTTGATAATATTAAAACTTGATATTGATACGGTTGCTCTGGTTGCACTGATTCATTTAATGCTAGCCATATATATATATATATATATATATATATATATATATATATATATAAAGAATCGCTTATACACAATTTATTGCTCAAAGACTAGTTGGTCAGTTATTTAAGATTATCATCATCACACCCTGAACAAATCCAGAAAGTGGTGTGATCTCATCCTCAACATTAACATCATCTTACAGAGACCCATTGTTAGCTCGGAGTTCAGACACTGGTGTAATTTGAAGACGCTGTCCTATTTGGCAATCAGCTGCTCAAAGCTGGCCAAGACCCACCCTGTCCCACCTCTCCGTTAGTACCCCCCAGTAACAGACCTAACTTGGCTAACAAGGCAGGGATCGCCGTAGTCCCCCATGACTGTTAAAGACACATTTGGCACGCCTTGCTTTTTAACTCCGGCCGTGGACATAACTCGCCCCCAGCCCACACGAAGCTGTGCCTCGACATCTTCGTATCATCGGCTGCAAAGAGCACCAGTTCGCTGTTCCATGAAGACAGAAGACAAAACAAGACAAAGTGATAAGCTGCCGTCCGTCCATTGTACGACTGAACGTAGTAAAGACGTAACCGCCATCAGCTAGTGGTTAATTCTCCCCTGCGCAAAGGTTCCCGTGAAACGCTCATGGGCAAAGAGCTCTAAGCCGTTAATCTATACACAGGAATTGCCCACATCATAGTGAATAAGTATCATTTGTCGCATAATTCTTAGCAAATTCTGGTGGCAAAGGTGTTACTAATGTGGCCCTAAGAGAGAAGGAAGAGACTGAACTTCAAGTACAAAATGTTCTTACACTGACATAATGCCAGGTTTTCCCAGACAGAAGAGATAACGACTGCAGTAAAACTGGTTCTAGTAATAAAGGCAAATGCAGGCGTATGGTACAGTTTTACAAGGCGGCCGAGGGAGAGAGGATAATGAGAAAAAACAAATAGCAGAAAGTATGAGAGTAAGATGAGAATGTATATGTAAGGAAGGGAAAAAATAAGCAAGCAGTGACCCGGTTTTGATTGGAAATCCCACTGGCCAGAGACGGCCACGTGTGAATGGAAAATCCCCAGGCTTCCGGTCCGGCAATGACCAGGTATATAAGACAAAAAGGGGAGAAGTCGAGCTCGCGAAGGTGTAGCGACCAGTCGTGGACGAAGGTGGTCAGTTTCCGAGAGATGGAGGCTGGCGTGTGTATTTTAGTTGTGCGCCTTTGTAAGCAGTATTGAACTCATATTATTCAAGAAAATATTATTTGTTTATGATTTTTTTAGTAATGCCCGTTAGAAATATATGGATATCATGTGCATCGGATTTGTGATTTGTGATGCCTTATGGATCAGAGTTTTGTAAATACAAGAATCGTGATTTTATAAAAAGGATTGTTTTCGTATTCCTGTTATTTTATATGTAAGGTGTGAACGTATGGTATAGTCATCCTTCCACCACTCAGTACATGTGGTAAAAGGTATTTCTTTACTAGATTGATGAAAATTATTATTTAATTCTTTTATTTTGTCTGGCCGTCGTCGTACTGAGTGGTGGAAGGATGACTATACCATACGTTCACACCTTACATATAAAATAACAGGAATACGAAAACAATCCTTTTTATAAAATCACGATTCTTGTATTTACAAAACTCTGATCCATAAGGCATCACAAATCACAAATCCGATGCACATGATATCCATATATTTCTAACGGGCATTACTAAAAAAATCATAAACAAATAATATTTTCTTGAATAATATGAGTTCAATACTGCTTACAAAGGCGCACAACTAAAATACACACGCCAGCCTCCATCTCTCGGAAACTGACCACCTTCGTCCACGACTGGTCGCTACACCTTCGCGAGCTCGACTTCTCCCCTTTTTGTCTTATATACCTGGTCATCGCCGGACCGGAAGCCTGGGGATTTTCCATTCACACGTGGCCGTCTCTGGCCAGTGGGATTTCCAATCAAAACCGGGTCACTGCTTGCTTATTTTTTCCCTTCCTTACATATAAATGAAAAACATACAACATCCAATATTTCGGCGTGAGCCTTTTTCGAGGATTACATACACAAATACAAACAACATTTAGCAAAAGTAAATTGGAAAAACGTATCTCTGTGGCATCCCCCTTAGTTATATGTTACATTATGTTACATATCTAAAATAAATGGTTACATTTGGCACAGACACAAACCAAACCCTATGTTACAGTACTAAGATAAATTATTGCATTTGGCACAGACACAAACCAAGCCCTATGTTAGAGTACTAAAATAAATTATTACATTTGGCACAGACACAAACCAAGCCCTATGTTACACGACTGAAATAAATGGTTACATTTGGCACAGAGACAAACCAAACCCTATGTTACAGTACTAAAATAAATTATTACATTTGGCACAGACACAAACCAAGCCCTATGTTACACGACTGAAATAAATGGTTACATTTGGCACAGAGACAAACCAAGCTACACAATATCGCTAATCGTTTGAGGCTGTCGTTTGCATGCATAATTTCACTGTGCTGTGCTTCAAGCTGCTACATACATTTAAAAATATCTTAACACACTGAAATAGATATTAAAATAAGTTGTTTTTTTTTTAAACGAAAAATGGCCATTGAGCCTACGACTGTTAATAGGATTGCACGATATATTGAGATCGTAGGACTGTACTAACATCTTTATTATGGCTATCTATAGGGATGTAGTGGACTTTTGTGACAAAATCTTATACCTTTCCAAAAAGTGAGCTTATCTATAAAGAAAACCCTCCGGTAATTTACGATGGTTAATGAAGCAGATTTGTCAACACAAGCACGAATAAGACAAGGCGGTCTGGCCAGGGATAAGAGAAAACGGGGCCAGACGGTCTTAAGTTCGCTGATATTTATTAGCGCTGCCTTGATATAAATTGAAGACATTAGCCAGGCGATCCTCTAATAGATGACAGACTAACATTAGGAAAAGGTGATGAGGCATTCCAGAAATGGACGAGTGCTTAGAGATAAGAGAAAATGAGAGGGACACGGGGAAAGGGGAATTGTTAACACAGAGGGCCTTAGGTGAGTCCGTGAGAACGCGGATGCCGTCTTTGTTGCTTTATCTTACTGGAACTGTGAACTGGATGTTTCAGGCAGCTGGCGTCGTGAAGATGTTCAGGCACCACGTCGTGAAGATGTTCAAGCACCACGTCGTGAAGATGTTCAACCACCACGTCGTGAAGATGTTCAACCACCACGTCGTGAAGATGTTCAGGCACCACGTCGTGACGAATTAGAAGTGGGTGATAGTTCCTTGCTTCGTGACAAAGCGTGAACACAAAAGGGGTAAGTCGCTCAGGAGACTCCACGACCCCAGTGACCACAGGGTTAGCTTTTTCTCCTTAGCTGGAATCATCCCATTGCTGGAAAAACCAACAGCGAGATCTTAGCCATCTCTGATTGGCCAGATCTTCTTCCTCTTTTTCGTACGCATATGGCGATAATGCGTGATACCCTGATTTTTGCAGTGCGCCTTTTGGCTGGGTACCTCCGACTTCAGCACCTTTCCTTGCTAGGGCAGACTGTGGTCTTGCTCGGACTGTCATGAAGACAGTGTTGTAGGTTGGCCTGGCCAAAACGTTGTTTTCCAGCCTCTGGTGGCTGTACTTAAGCCCCTTCTCCATGTCAGATGGCTTTGAGACAGTTCCACACAGACACTCCGACTTTGGGATGAGAATCTGATGAATGTTTCAACGATATCCATTCCCCGCCACCTATAGTCTGCTGGCTCTGTTTTGTTTACATCATTCTGATAGCCATTGTTGTAAAGACCCATACGCTTGTCTGTCCTGTATTCACTGGTTTCACATCAGATTTTCCTCATCCCTGCTGGCGATCTCCATGTCCCCATCCATCCTCCAACCTGACATTATACTGTACAAAAATAACAACTGCAATTAGTGTTGATTGCTACAGGTTTCTGGGCTACAGAAGCAGGTCAGAGTTTTTAAGCAAACAGATCTATGTTCCCTGTCTCACAAAGACTATGTTAAGATAAGTGTGCTCTTAACACAGTTGTTCCCATGGTAACTCGCCAGATCTAATAACATTGCGTTACTCGAGCAACTATCTTTAATTCAACACTGATGTGTATAGGATGATTTTTTAATTCTCACATCATTTCATTGGAGATCACAGGGTCCAGATAAACTTCTTCCACTCAGACCTGTCCTAAAACATGTATCCCAGTTCATCCAGATTTTCCAGCGTGGCTTCCTTTTCTCAAAATTTTCCCCCAAAGGTAAAAGGTAAAGATATGAGTTATGAACCAGCGTCATTGCACATGGTCACACCATAAGCGCCCTGTTGCCTAGCCAGCAGCTGACCAGAAACTACTGACTAGTGTCGCCATCAGCATGAACTCCGTAGCTATCGGTGTCATTCCTCTTCCCTCTCTGAGCTTAAACCCTGAATCCCATTTTTTTCATCTTGAGGCTGAGGTGAACCCTGAGAGCTTTTTTTTTTTTTGCAAGCCACGTCCTGACCTTCACCCGGGGTGAGTGAAAATCGAAACAGGGTGGCCTGGTCGGTAAGCGAAAGTCTAATCCACTGCGCCAACGCGTGTCCGCTTTCCTCCAAGCCTCTCCATACAGAGTAGAGAAACTCTAATATCTAATGGGAATAATTCAGTCCTTACTGTGGTGGCTAGTCTGTTCTATCACACTTGCCCTTTCACTGAGATCAGGGCCATCTAGAGGAAGTTTATAAGCTGATGCAGAACTATCCCTTTCCCTTCCCCTTCCCCAGCCTTCACCATTGATTAACCATTCTGTTTCCATTCACTATAGCCCCCCCCCCCCTCGCCCCTTCCTCTAACCCCTCAAATTTAAATAGAGAAAGCCTTTCGGGCCCTCCCTTAAAACAGAGGAAACCTTCTGGGCCCCGGATCAATGCACCTGCTTGACCCTTCCCCTCCTTCCCCTTGGTTTTGACTGCGCCAATGGCTGTGGAGTCTGATAATGAAGCATTTCACGCCTCATGCTTTATAACTCCACTCAGCAGAATCCAAACAAAGACGTAGAACAGGGTAGGGTTCTTTGCCACAGAAGATATGTCATGTCCCCCTCATTTCCTCCTCCCCCTCCCCCCTCCACATACACACATAGACACTCTTTGAAACCCTCAGCCCTGCATTCAAAATTCTTTTGCATAAAATCACGTGACGTGTCAACAGCGAAGGAGCGAAGGGGAAATAACCTCATATTCCTATCATTTGATGAAAAGTATCGTATAGAGAAACAACGTACCCTGTTTACTTTCCATCTTAATTAAGATCCATGTCTCAATCGCAGGTATTGATATTATCAATGATTGTTCATAGCGGTTTATTGACAAACTTTGTGCGGCACTTTGAAGTTGAATTAGTATTGGGGAAAGAGGAAAATATATTTTGAATATATATATATGGAATCAAAACAATCACTAGACAACAAAAGCTATGGAATGAAAAGAAACAAAGAAAGAAGTAATATCTCTTCTCTTCCTCCAAATCTTTCTCTCTAAATCTCTCCAAGAGAGAGCTGGGAAACTTCCAACACCAAGGGGGAATAATTCGATCCTTTTTTTACTGAAGAACGAGAAGACCTTTCTCAACAGCTCTGCCCCTAGGTTGCCGTAGCAAGCGAATGCCCTGAAAGTACAGTTTGGAGTACACCTACACAAGATGAAAACCAAATGCAGACATTTGAGAATTGAATCCTGGGAACAATTTATGGACCGGTAAGAGAGCATAGAACACAACAATGGAAGATAAGAAGTAACAAAGAAATCTACACATTGTTTAACTCTCCGCTTATAACAGCAAATAACTTCAGACGGGAAATGCAGAACAGAAATTAGGAACAGAATAGGCCAAGCAAAGACTGCATTTCAGAGAATGAGAAACATATTAGCTAACACATCCTTATCAATGAATGTTAGAAAACGAGTACTAAAATGCTATATTGAACCTATCTTGTTATATGGAAGTGAATCATGGACAATAGGCAAGTCTGCACAAAAATCATTGGAAGCAGCAGAAATGTGGTTTATTAGAAGAATGTTGCGAATCCCCTGGACAGCAAAAATAACTAATGAAGAATGTATGAGAAGAGCTGGAAAGATAAAAAAAACCTTGTCAAAAAGATAAGAGAGAGACAATGTACTTTCATAAGACATGCAATGAGAAGAGGGGGCATTGAAAATATTATAACAACAGGAAAAATAGAAGGAAGAAGATCAAGAGGAAGACCAAGAGAAATGATACTGGACAGTCTGACGGGATGGTGTGAGAGGAGATCACCAACTGAGCTGATGGCCTGCATGAAGGATCGTGTACTCTGGAGAAGCATAATAACCAACGCCAGTCGGCACGGCACATGATGATGATTATAACAGCCATTATGAAAAACAACAGACTGAGGTGGCTCGGGCATTTAGAGAGAATGGAGGGGAATAGACAAACGAAGATGGGCTATACAGAAATGATGAAAGGGGATAGGCCATGAGGCAGACCTAGATAACGGCGGCGAGACAATCTAGAAGAAGGTAAAGCCGTTCTTGGCAGCTGGCAAGAAAAGAACAAGAACAGAGAGAAAGAGAGATTGCAGCAATGAGCACCATGGCTCGGAAACCTGCTGAGTTCAACAGCTGCTCAAAGAAGAAGAAGAAGAAGAAGTAGAAGAAAAGAAAACACCTTGAAATGGATGAAAAGACTACAGAGAATTATAACTAAAACATGTGTGTACGTTTGTGTATTTTGTTCCATTATTATGAGTTGGTAATTTAAAACTGCCATCAACGTTAGCGATGCTTCATTTCCCCGTGAAGCGAAGTATAGTAAATGGAATAGGCATGATTAACATTGAAAATGGACTTGCAATTTACACGTGATAGAAAAAAAACAGCAGGAAGACGTTGATGGCAAGTAACAAAAGCCCAGGCAACCGCCTAGCCACAAAACGCGGACACGATACATCAACAACTCGCTCAAAAAGACTCCCTTTTAAAAAAGGGATATTTTGAGTTACATAACAGTCAACGCGCTCAGATTCATTTACACCTGGAATGGAAACGAGGCCACGGGAACCCAGAAATTTACATCACTGCACTTGGAGACGGAAGCAGGCCTCGTTGTTTCCTACTGCGCTGTATAATTTCCAGGTAGAGCACGCTATAGGGGACTTCAACGCTAAGGTAGGGAAAGATAACACCGACGTTGAAAAAGTAATGGGGAAAGAAGGAATGGACATAGTTAATCAGAACGGAGAAAGATTAATTGAAATATGACTAACAGAGGGCATGGTCATTGGAGGCACAATATTTCCACATATGGAGATACATAAAACAACGTGGAT
The DNA here is from genome assembly GCA_009760885.1 of Achatina immaculata. Taxonomy (NCBI): domain Eukaryota; kingdom Metazoa; phylum Mollusca; class Gastropoda; order Stylommatophora; family Achatinidae; genus Lissachatina; species Lissachatina immaculata. The sequence goes on from CM019703.1 coordinate 12,548,113, forward strand.
ATCTCCAGATGATAGAACTAGAAACCAGATATATCATTTTTGTATTAGAAAGCAATACAGAACATCTCTGATAGTTGTAAGGGCTTATAGGGGTTCAGATGTTAACAGTGATCACAACCTGTATATAGGGAAAATAAAACTAAAACTGAAAAGTCAACACAAGAAATCAATATTCAGAAAGATAAACATCCACAGTCTACAAGAATAAAATACTAACAGTAATTTCAATCAGGAGTTTGCCACTCATTCCAAAACACCCAGTGAAGTTGAGGAGATAGGCATAGATGAATTATGGACTTCTTACAGAACAGCCATAATCACAGCAGCAAAAGCAAGCGCTTGACTGAAAAAAACAAATAGAAATGCATGGATATCAGAAAACACATGGAAGTACATATATGAAAGACGAGCAGTCAAATTAGACATGTTGAATGTAAAAACAGATCTTCGAAAAGATCTGGCAAAAGCAAAATACAAAGAAATAGACAAGAAAGTAAAAAGTTCAGCTAGAAGGGATAAAAGAGAATACATAGACAATATGACGAAAGAGGCAGAGAAAGCAGCAAAAACAGGAGACAGCAAAACTTTATATAACATACAAAAGAGGCTAACAGGTACTATTACATCCACAGAAAGATCAGTCCTTAGCAAAACTGGAACCCTATTAACATCAAGTAAAATCCAAAAGCAAAGATGGGCTGAACACTTCCAAAAACTACTTAATCGACCACATCCAAAAGAATTGTTAAACCTTGAATCCGACTTACCAGCCCCACAACTAAATGTCAACCTAGATGAAATTACATTGCATGAAATTGAAACAGCAGTGAATTTAATGGCTAACAAAAAAGCTGCAGGTGAAGATGAAATAACACCCGAAATGCTAAAAGCTATCAATAGTGACAACATGAGACAATTACAGAGAATGTTTAATAAGATTTGGAAAGAAGAAAAGATTCCTTCTAAATGGAAAAAAGGAATCATTGTTAAAATACCAAAAAAAAGGCAACCTTAATGACTATAACAATTGGAGAGGAGTAGCCTTAATATCAGTTGTGTCAAAAGTATTTTGCAATGTCATTTTGAATAGACTTAAAGATATAGTGGATACCGCAATGAGAGAAGAACAAGCAGGATTTCGAAAAGGGAGAAGCTGTCTCGACCAGATCTTTACTCTAAGAATAATACTTGAAGAACATATTGAAAAGCAGAAACCATTAATATTGAACTTCATAGACTTTAAAAAGGCATTTGATAGCATATACAGAGATTCATTATGGAGAATTTTAAGTCTATATGGAATACCATCTAAAATTGTCAACATCATTAAGGAATTCTACAATGGATATGTTTATGCAGTCAAAACAGAAGAAGGGATGAAAGATTAAAATAGGTATGAAACAAGCTTGTATACTGTCCCCTTTGCTTTTTGGAATTATAATAGACTTCATAATGAAAAAATGCTGCACAGGTAAAACAGGTATTGACTGGGTACATGGGACCCATCTAGAAAATCTTGATTTTGCTGATGACATAACTCTTATCAGTAACAATGTGAATTCAATGCAAGAAAAAACAGACAGTCTTTCTTCACTGGCCAGCAAAATAGGACTTGAAATTAACAAGGACAAAACAAAAATAATGAAAATTCCCACTAATCAAAAGGGGAAAATACACGTAGAAGGGACAGATGTTGAAGAAGTCAATCAATTTGCATACCTTGGCAGCTACATAGACTAGGATGGTGACATAAGAAAGGAAGTTAGAATTGCAAAAGCACCATCGATCTTCAATAATCTTGAGAACATATGGAATTCAACAGTTATAAGCACAAAAACCAAGTTAAGACTATTCAATTCAAATGTAATATCCACCCTCATTTATGCATGTGAAAGCTTGAAAACAACTAAAGAAATAGTCAAGAAATCAGACTCTTTTGAAAACAAATGCCTAAGGAAAATACTCGGCATCAAGTGGAACGAATTCAAGAACAATGCAGAGATAAGACAGATGACTGAACAACAACCAGTCTCATGGGTGATCAGGAGAAGGAGATGGACATATGTTGGTCATGTGATGAGAAGAAACGATCAGAGAATCCCAAAACAAGCTATCAAATGGAACACAACAGGCCAATGAAAAAGAGGTAGACCACGTAAAACTCTGAAGAGGACATTGTTAAGAGAGGCCAAATTAACAGGCATAAAATGCCTTGATGAGGTTGAAAGACTCGCCGAAGACAGGAAAATTTGGCGAACTACCTTGCGAGCCCTATGTGACGTTTAACGGCACTGGAAGGATATAAGATATAAGATAAGAAGAGCACGCAGGGTCTGGTGAATGTTAGCAAGAACTGTTTGTGTGTCCAGTGTGTGTGTTGTTCTGTAGTCAAAATACCGAGGAAGGTACCATCAGTGTCATGAAGAGCCAGGTCGGGCCCCAGAGTCAATTACTATCGGGGCCCCTGTCCTAAGAGAGTTACAACCCCGGCCCTACCTTACCGTTTTTGTTGAGCCTGAATACTACAACACAAAAGAAATAAAACAAAAACAACGAAAAGAAAAACAAAACAAAACAAACAAAACATTATCGGGGAAACTCTGGAGCCATCGAATCGTTACGGTAAATTCAAAGAGATCCGCCTCTGACACAAAGATGGCTATCTCAGCGCACATTCTAAAGCCCAATTATCGTAATCACAGCTCTTCGACAGAACAAACACGGGGATCAAAGTTGTTGTTTGGGCCATCTGTTGTGGCTATATTTGTTGTGATATAGCTGTTATTGCTTCAATTATCTACTAACTTTTCCCTCTGTTTTCCCCCCGCAAGTAAATTAGGTAGCCGTAATTTAAGCCATAACTGTTCATCATTTTCCGCCTCGTGACACGCGACCATCTCATGAGCCTGTTTGAAATAATTGCTTTCAGGATTAGCAAAAGGTCGATAGTACAACTATAATGTAGCACAGCTGCTGCATTACATTCAGCAGGAATGCGATACAAACGCTATTATTTTATGAGGCAATGGGGAAGCAAAGTACAGATGTGTACAGCACTGAATTAGTATAGATTTGTATGATGTTAAATTAGAAAGTATAGATTTGAAATAAGGTGAAATAGAGAGTACAGATTTTTTATACCAATGAATTAGAGACTACATATCTGTGTAACGATGATTTAGAAAGTATACATTTGTATAATGATGAATAAAAGAGCACACATTTGTATATCCAGGTAGAATTAGAAAGTATAGATTAGTATAGTGATAAATTAGAGAGTATACATTTGTATAATTATGACATAGAGAGTTCAAATTTGTATAACGATGAATTAAAGAGTACACATTTGTATACCCAGGAATTAGAAAGTATAGATTAGTACAATGGTGAATTCGAGAGTATAAATTTGTATAACTGTGACTTAAGAAAGTTCAAATTTGTATAACGATGAACTGGAGAAAACAAATTTGTATAATGATGAATTGGAGAGTACAAACGTTAATAACAATGAATTAGACAACAGAAATTTGTATAGACTAAAGATTAAATAAAGATTTACTTTGAATCAGAGATGCAAAAAAATATATATCGGATGTTTGGAGAATATGGCTGATAGAACAGACTTTGATACAGCCTTGAAACTTTCACACGTTCATTCAGTAGCTACATACATCTATCTATCTATCTATCTATCTATCTATCTATCTATCTATCTATCTATCTATCTATCTATCTATCTATCTATCTATCTGTCTGTCTGTCTGTCTGTCTGTCTGTCTGTCTGTCTGTCTGTCTGTCTGTCTGTCTGTCTGTCTATCTATCTATCATTTTAAATTTAATAATAGTTGTATATTTAGCGTACTTGTAGGTGCTTGTGTATCCAGTTCCCTTCTTCTTCTTCTTCTTCTTCTTTCTCTTCTTCTTCTTCTTTCAGCTTCCTGACCCATTAAGACTCATTACTGCAGAATAAGTATGCCTCCGTTCCTCCCAGTTCCTAATCTTCCCTCTCCAGTTGGTGACACAGTTTCCTGTATGTCCTTTTCTTTGTTGTCTCTCCATCTCTATCATGTTCTGCCTCTCGGCCTCTTTTCCTTCATCTTTTGTACATTCATCATTTTCGTTGTTCTCTTCCATTCTTTCTACACTACCTAACCAGCGCGATGATCTGTTCGGTGTCAAGACGTTTATAATCCCATGTGATTTAAATAAGCTGTTAAGTTTAGTGGGGTTTTTTTTTCCTAGTTCCCTCACCCCTTTGAATATAAAATTCATCCATTCATTCATTCTCTTTTTGTGCTCGCACTTTTGAACAGTTATAACGAAATGGATAATAAAAAACTCTCTTCAATTTCCTCATACACTTTTTCATCTTATATTAACAACACTTCTCCGTCCCCCCTACCCACCCCTTGAACGTGAATTGCCAGTTACCTTGCCTCTCGCTTCCTTCTCTTGTATCGAATCTCATTAAATTTTTCCATCTTCCGCTTCTCTTATTTTTCTTTTAATCTCGTTTTCTGGCACTCGTCGATATTCTCAGTGTTTCGTGTTTTTTTTTTGTTTTTTTGTTTTATGTTGTATTCGTTCTTATGAATCTTATAGACATTTCGATTTTTTGTCATTTCTCTTTCAGATCTCTTCCCAGGAACCATGTGTTTCAGAGTCTAAACAATCTCTCACACTTTCCTGTTGCTGGGTTTATTTTTATTTGCGGGGGGGGGGGGGGAGGAGATGGAGTGGGGGTGGGGTAGTGGGAAGGGTTTAAATTATCAATGTCCAGCCATGATCATAATTACTGTTCTGTGATGTGATCAGGTACATTGTTTGAACCATGGTCCCACACCATTGACGTTTTGTTCTACATACTTTTTTTTTAACTACAGTTGTGTAAATCATTTTAATTATGATAAAGGCGGCGCTGCTGTGCCACGCAGGCGTCTAGGAGATATGGTGCTGGTGCCCATATTTTCCCTTGACATGCCGACAAACTAGAAGGCGATGTAGTCAGTTATCACGTTTGGACGCCTCTCCCCCTCCCTGCTCCAGCTCCAAAGAAAAAGCCAGGTACTCATTTCTACAGTAGTGTGTCTGGGAGCGCCCCATGCTGGATTCGAACCATCAACCTTCACTATAGGAAACTAGTGCGCTAACAACTTCGCCGCACGAAGGCCCATACATAATTTAAAGAATTGTTCTGTGCATTATTCTGAGGCTTTCTTTTTGACGCAATCTCAGAACCACTTCTCCATAAACCATTTTACATATAGCCTGGTTGGCTGAGTGGTTAGACGCTGGGTTTATTAATCCTGTGGCACCGGGCTCAAGTCCCAGAAGTGGGTACATTTCTGAAACACTAAAAAGGCCCCCGGGGTTCACCCAGGCTCTAAAAAAATGGGTACCAGAGAAATCTGGGAAGGTAGATGCGGCCAGGCCGTGATACTGACCACATCACACGTCCATATACCGGAAAGGCCTTGCTTGTATGAGCCTGACAGTCTCATCATATATGCCTTTATGGAATGGAAAAGGGGATTTTAACTTTACCATATTATACATCAGTAAGACTCCTCATATAGTTTTTTTTATACACAAAATCCAACTTCAAACTATATCGTTTGATTCTTTGTTTTCTGTTCCATAACGTGCAGCTTTCCTGTAACTTTTGTCCAAAATGTCTTAAGCAGAACCAGTTTAGCATTGCAGTTCAATGACAGTGATTTGCTGGAAAGGATTTTAAGCTGAAAATAATGATAAATGTGATTATTCATTATTTTTTAAAAATAATAACAATTCACTCAAGCTCGTTATCGACTTATTTATTACATTTTATATATATCAAAACCTTTTCAAACATCCAATGTGATATAATCTTATATCTTATCTTATATCCTTCCCGTGCCGTTAAACGTCGCATAGGGCACGCAAAGTAGTTCGCCAATTTTTTCTGTCTTCGGCGAGTCTTTCAACCTCATCAAAGGATTTTATGCCTGTTAATTTGGCCTCTCTTAACAATGTCCTCTTCAGAGTTTCACGCGTTCTGCCTCTTTTTCTTCGCCTGTTATATAATATATATATATATATATATATATATATATATATATATATATATATATATATATAAAACAGATGAGAAAAATTAATGCTGAACTGAGACAAAGTGTAATAGTACAACATTTGCCTTAAACAATAAATATTTAGAAGATACGGGTATGTAGGAAAATTATTAAAATAAGGAAATGATTACTTTTAAAAGGAAACTACATATACGGATATATAAAAATGATGAAGTCTTAAGTAATGAGAAGACATTCAAGGTTGGTGAAGTCTTAAGTAATGAGAAGACATTCAACGCTGATGAAGTCTAAGGAGAAGACATTCAACGTTGATGAAGATCGAAAAAGCTACGAAACTCTTATCAAATCTTTGGTAAGACCGGAAAGGGCACTAAACACTAATCAAATCATAAATAAGAATGGAGAAGAGACCCAAACAAACCCTGATCAATTCTTAAGTAAGAGTGGAGAAGACACTAAACACTGAGGAAGTTGTGAGGAAGATTGGAGAAGATACTACACTCTAATCGAGTTTCACATAATAGCGGAGAAGACAACATACCCTGATCACGTGGTAAGTAAGAGTGGAGAAGACAACATACCCTAATCACGTGGTAAGTAAGAATGGAGAAGACAACATACCCTGATCACGTGGTAAGTAAGAGTGGAGAAGACCAAAAAAAAACTCCTCTCTCTTCTTCGTTTACCCCCCACCCCCACCTCCCCGTTTATATGTTTTTATCCACCACAGGTCCCTGAAGTCTTCTGGGCTCTTTCTTAAAACAGGCAAACCATACTGGCCCTGGAGCGATGAAGGGCCTGGGCCCCTCTCTTATACGGCATGAACTGAAGTGGGACGATGGTGTTGGAGAAAACACGTGCGTGACCTGCACTAATTTTTTTTTAATATGAGATGGGGTCCTCGGAGTAAAAAGGTTCGAGAAACCCTGCACTAGAGATATAGACTGAAAAGAGATTTTTGAGCTGAATTAGCCGCTTTGTTTATATGGAACATGATTTTCACTGGAAGGAGCTAGTAGCAGATAAACTATGACGATTCAGACTTGGATATTTGGCAGACATTTTCTGGAAAGTGGACGAAATGAGTTTGTCGTTTCAAAAGAAATAAAGAAAAGACAGCTGTCGGTATTTGCTGCCAATGATAAAATTAAAACTTTTCAAACGAAATTGTGAATTCTGAATGAGCCGTATTCAGCGCCTGTTTGGCGTCTTCACAACACAAAGACTTCTCAGAAGAAATCCGTGGTGATATTGACGAATGTGATTTTTTTTTTAAATGTGTGATGAACTACGTCAACATTTGAGAGTCTTCATAATTCAGTAAATCATTGGGGCAGGGGTGGGGGTAGGGGGAGGGGGTACGTGGCAAAACCTCAAGGTAATGAATGAATGAACTATCTTTAATTTTTAAAGGGTAAACAATTGGGCACTCAGGCCCGTCTTACATTCTGCCCTTCATAAACTTTTCAATCTGGGCTCTTATTACCTGGTAAGGTAGTATTAGTTCATCATCATCAGGTGCCTTGCCGACTGGCGTTGGCTATTATGCTTCTCCAGAGTACACGATGCAGGCCATCAGCTCAGTTGGTGATCTCCTCTCACACCATCCCGTCAGACTGTCCAGTATCATTTCTCTTGGTCTTCCTCTTGATCTTCTTCCCTCTGTTTTTCCTGTTGTTATAATATTTTAATGCCCCCTCTTCTCATTGCATGTCCTATGAAAGTACATTGTCTCTCTCTATCTATCTATCTCTCTCTCTCTCTTTTTGCACTACCATACACATTTTGCCCACACATTGTACTGTACTGTATTCTGTGTGTGTTTGTGTGTGTGTTTTTTTGCAACTAACTGAGACTCGAAGCAATGAATCCGTATTCTTCATCCACTATGTTACATACCTCCACTATTTACTGAGCAGATTTTCTTGACTCCTACACATGTTACACAACAGATGTTACATTGCTATACACGATGTAACAAAAGAAAACCCCAGGACAAACAACCCGAACATGACCAGTTCACACAAAGTACAAATCAGCTCAACATGAATCCAGGAGAGTAGGATTCCAGCTGTTACAAAAGATAACACTGTTTAATGACGAACTCCAGTTTGTGACGAGTGTTCTAAATGTGCATGGTGTGAACTAATGGAAACAATCAGCAATGAAAGTACACTGAATCTATCCCCGCAATCACCATCGCCATGGGGACATACACACTCAGACAACAGTGAAAAACAGTCTAACTTCTTGAATACAGAAAAATCCAAGCTAACATCAATCTAGAATCTCAACAATTGTCAAAGATTAAAAAGGAACATTAAACTCACAAGTACTACATGACAAGTTTCACGACAATCTTTATCCTGAAAAAAAAAACAAAAAACAAATCAAGTACGATAAAAATTGGCCCTTAAAAGGACAAATTGACCACAACTACAACATGCTACTCTACAACAGTTTTGTCCTGAAAAGGACAACCAAACACAACAAATTACATTATGAAACAAGGAATCCCAAGCAGACCTTCCAGAACAAACCAACACATCCTCTCACTTCAACATCTAGAACAAACCAGCACATTCTCTCACTTCAACATATAGAACACATCAACACATCCCCTCACTTCAACATCTAGAACACATCAGCTCACCCCCTCACTTCAACATCTAGAACACATCCGCACATCCCCTCACTTCAACATCTAGAACACATCCGCACATCCCCTCACTTCAACATCTAGAACACATCAGCACAGCCCCTCACTTCAACATATAGAACAAATCAGCACAGCCCCTCACTTCAACATATAGAACAAATCAGCACAGCCCCTCACTTCAACATCTAGAACACATCAGCACATCCCCTCACTTCAACATCTAGAACAGAACTCAACTTTTCATGCATCCCTCACTCACATCCCGTGACCGACCAGTAAATCAGAACGCGGAGAGCTCTCCCTTCCCCGTGCTCAGGTCAGCAACCGAGCTGACCTGGTCAAGACTTTTGATCGTAATAAGTTGCTGTAAATAACTCATTCTATAACAGAATGAACATTTTGTTACAAAGGGCCTTTTTTAAAAAAATTTTTCACTGTGAAGTGTTTAACAACCGATGTAGAACCAGATGTGAAAGCGATTGTTCGGAATAAAATAAAAGGCTTTACTTTCTTTCACCATATTTAGGTTGGTAGCTATTATACTTTTCATATTCTGTTCATTTGCCTGAACAAGTAGGAATGTTAATTGCTGTCTACTTTTACTTAACAACATTATCGTTTTTTCTTATGTTTCTTCTTACCTCTTTGTTAAAGATTTATATTCCTCTTTGTTGTTGTTTGTCACTTTCCATTTCGTCTTCAGTTCTTTATGTTGTTTTATTAGTTCCAGTATGACTATTGTAATCCATCCATTCTTTTGTGTTTTCATTATTGGAACCATGTCTGTAGCTGTTATTATATATGTTTATAAGTTTTGTTATTAGATATCTCTGGTCTGCGTAGCCAATTCATCTGAAGTCATTTCCTCCTGTACAGCCATCAAGATCTCGAAACGGTTCTTCTTAAAGAGAAGAAAACTAAATTGATGACAACACAACTGACAAAACAAATAAGGCAGCTGAAATATGTATCAGTGAGGAACAATTGGAAGAGGTGGAGAGTTTTCAATATCTTGGATCATTACCAACTAATAATGGAGATACAAGGAGGGAAATTAAAAGGAGGACATCTATCGCCATTCCAAAAGTAAAACAAACAACTAAAGATTCTGTTGAGAGGAACAGACAGAACTACAAAAATAAGATTTTTAAGGTCATGCATCTTTCGCATCGAAATATATGCCTGTGAGACCTGGAAACTTAACGAAACAGCCGAGAAACACATAAGTGCCTTTGAATGTAAATGTCTATAGAAGAGTTCTTCAAATATCATGAGCACAAAAAAAGAACAAATATATCCATACTACAAGAACTTAATATTGAAGAAGGCTGGCTAGTAAAGAGGGTTAAACAGGGAAAACTTTAAAATTTTGGACACATTAAACGTCATGATAATCTAGAGAAGACCGTCTTTGAAGGGTACATAATGGGAAGAATAAAGAGAGGAAGACCAAGGTGAAGATGGCTGCAAGACATCGTTGATGTTCTGCGAATGGACGCATCAGCAGCAGGTCATCTTGCTTACAATCGAGAGGCCTGCAGGTAGGCAAACTTCAGCAAGGGTCATACGACTGAATCACTGATTGACTGACTGATTGACTGACTGAAATTTCGCCACGTTTGTGCTGTTTTAGTGTAGCGTTTCCTCTTTAAAGCTTAGTCACATTTTCCGAAAAAAAATTCCTTTGCATTTAAAGCACAAAGCTACCACATAGATATGAAAGCACATAGCTACCACACAGATATGAAAGCACACAGCTACTACACAGATATGAAAGCACATAGCTACCACACAGATATGAAAGCACATAGCTGCCACACAGATATGAAAGCACACAGCTACCACACAGATATGAAAGCACACAGCTACCACACAGATATGAAAGCACATAGCTACCACACAGATATGAAAGTTTTCCAAAGTATGGGGGTCCGTGGCCAGGATTTTGAAACAGCGGGGGGGGGGGGGGGGGGGGGGTCCACAAACTTTTATTAATTGGGAACCGCTGCACCGAATCAGTATTTTCAAGGTAACCACAACGTGTCAGCACAAATTTTTGAATGGATGAAGGATTCATTTGAAGTGCAAGACAGACAACTAGATTTTGTTGCAACTGAATACGAAAAGTATGTTTTCAGACTCCTCACTGCAAGTAACCTTAGATAGACTGGAACTTTCTGAGTTCTGGTGTAGAAGTAAATCACAGTATCCTCCCTTATTTGCAAGTACATGTCTGTGTGAATTTGGATAGTTTTTTTTATCCACTGCAAGGGGGTGAAGACGCCTGTCCGACGAGGCAATCAGCGACCCATAGCTGATATGCTAGCGTCAGGGTTAGCCAACCATAACTGACCAAGACCCTGTCCCCACCTCTCCGTGGTACCCCCAGTAACAGGCCTAGCCTGGCTAACGGGGCAGGGGTCACCATAGTCCCCATGGTGGTGGAGTCTGTTAAAAGAAGCACTGCACACCCGCCCCTACTTTTTAGCTGTACTCCGGGCCTGAAAAATAGCTGCCATAACCCGTTCCCACGGCGATACGATGCTGTGCCTCAACATCTCTACAGCATCGGCTGCAAAGAACAACAGCTCGCAGTTACAGGGAGATCGTACAAGTTATCTACTGCAAATAGAACTGTATGTCTCAGCTAAACCAGAATCGAGAATTCCGCTGAAATATATTTCCACATATTGAAGATATTCGCACAAAATTAATTAATTAATGAATTAAAACTGTCGCTTTTATCATTCAATTTTTAAAAAATTTCTTTAAAAGATGTTGCTTTTTTCATCAATAGTATTTTACTTATGTTCACATCTAATGATTTTATTTCTATATTTCTACTTGATGTAATTAATAAACATTTTCTGAATGCGTCAGTTTTGGCTTATATTACGATAAATATCGACTGAAATAAAAATCAAAATGAAACAAAAAATTGAGCACACAAACAAAATCTCTTTTGGGGGGTCGGACATAATTTTTTAACGTGGGAAACACGCAAAGGCTTCATCTGCAGTTTTTCTGCCTGATATTATTTATATGGAGTTTAGCGAGCATTTTTTTTTTTACTCTGGGAAAGCAAGAATAAAGATGAGCGGTGAAGTTTTATAAAGGGAAGTATGAGAATACGAGACAGGAAAAAAAAAGAAACAGGGAAAATGTGATTGAAGCCAAACAAATACAGTTAACATGTTCAGCAATACGCCTTCTTCGAGACATGTGAGAAAGAAACAGCATCAGATTAACAGAAAATTGTGTGTGTGTGTGTGGGGGGGGGGGGAGGAATGGGGGTCGGGGTGCCATAATTCATATACAAGGTCAGACAATTAAGTAATGAGACTGATTTATTTATGGCAAAGACAAAAATGCCACCTATGAAGCAAAGCATAGAATCCAAAGGTGCAACCTTCATCTGTGATCTGGTAACTTTTCATCGCCGCCTGATAAGCAGACGACAAACAAGCCGGCATTTTGTTGACCTAGTTAGAGGTGCCATGTTATGTAATCAGCATGGAGCAAAAAGCTAACATTAAAGTCTGATTAAAATTCGGAAAAAGTGCCATTGAGACAGCTGAATTTGATGGGACAAGTTTATGAGGATAACTGATCATCTTGTACACAGATCATTCATTCATATGCATGTCCCTTGCGGAACTTTGCCTCCCTAACAGCACTCCTGTAAGCCTCTCGGTTGAGAGCACGATGGTCTGCTGCTGATGCATCCATTTGCAGATCAGCAACGATGTCTTGCAGCCATCTTTGCTTTGGTCTTCCTCTTTCTTTTTCCCATTATGTACCTTTCCAAGATGGTCTTCTCTAGATTATCATGACGTTTAATGTGTCCAAAATATTTAACTTTTCTCTCTTTAATCCTTCTTTACTAGCCAGTCTTCTTCAATATTCAGTTCTTGTAGTATGGATATATTTGTTCTTTTTTGTGTCGTTGATATTTGAAGAACTCTTCTGTAGCATTTACATTCAAAGGCATTTATGTGCACAGATATTCAGGTGGTATTCACGATTCAAACTGGCGTGGAAACGATTACAAATGGTATAGACATGGACGCCCAATTTCTGTTCGTAATAAGGAACTCATTGCAAAAGTCAGAAAACGAATACAAGAAGATCGTTGCTTGACTGTGAGGATGATGGCAGATGAATTTTGGTGTTAACCGAGAGACCATTCGTAAAATTTTATTGGAAGATTTGAGCAAGAAAAAAGCTGATTGCCGGTTTGTACCACATTCGTTGTCTGATGACCAAAAACATCAGTGTGTTGAGTACGCAAAAGACATCATCAAAACGTGTCACAGAAATAAACATTTCTTAAATTTGATGGCTGCAGAGGATGAAACATGGATTTTCCGCTGAGACCCCACAACTAAACGCCAAAGTGCTCAGTGAAAGTCATCATCATCACCAAAAGGCAAAAAATTTCTTTCTGAAAAGTCGAAAGTGAAGACAATGTTAGTGTGCTTCTACGACAGCAAAGGAGTTATGCACAAAGAATTTATTCCAGAGGGACGGACTGTCACTGCCAAAGTTTATTTAAGTATTTTGAAACGCCCATTGAAAAGGAATCTCCGAGTCCGACCCGAGTATTCAACACCTGGCAGTCTTTTCCTTCTTCATGATAATGAAAGGCGGTAGTTGTACAGGAATTTTTGGCCCGAAAACAAGTGTGTGTTCTCAACCATCCACCCTATTCCCCGTATTTGTCTCCTTGTGATTATTTTGTATTCCCAAAATTAAAGTTAACATTGCTTCTTTTGACGATAGCGATGACACCCAAAGGGCCGTAATATCTTTCCAACAGAAGAACTGCAGAGGTCGTTCCAGTGTTTGTTAGACCGTGTCACCCGCAGTGTCAATGCACAAGGGGCTTACTTTGAATACACTACAGGTTATACCTTCAAATGTTGTATATTTGATTTTTTCTAGAATTAGTCTCATTACTTGACTGTCGGATTTTGTAGATAACCATATAGATGCCCAGTTGCATATATACGCCATATCCATATAGATGCTATACCATATATATGGTCAGCTCCATATAGATCCCCAGTTGCATGTAGATGCCATATCATTATAGATGCCATATCCATATAGATGCCATACCATTATAGATGCCATATCAGTATAGATGTCATATCATTATAGATGCCATATCATTTTAGATGCCATTTCAATATAGATACCACACCATTATAGATACCATATCCGTATAGATGCCATATCATTATAGACGCCATATCCACATAGACGCCATATCCAAATAGACGCCATATCCGTATAGATGCCATATCCATATAGATGTCATATCCATATAGACGCCATATCCATATAGATGTCATATCCATATAGACGCCATATCCATATAGATGCCTAGCTGCAGCGGAAATCTGCAAGTACTATTACTTACATGCTCAAGTGTTCTGTCGCTTTAAGACCACTCGTGTTTGTTTTTGTTTTGAGTCCATGGATGTAGAGTTGGTACACCAAACCTTCCACTGTGAAACCTATGGTTTTCTCTGTATAACTTATTTTAACTTCAGCTCATTCATCAGTAGTACTTTTCCACCGATTCGAACTCTTGGTAGAATTTCTTCTGACTTAGACTCGACAGTCCTGTTAGAGCTAAGACTGGGGCTTTCAGTCCAGAGATGTTAGAGCTAAGACTGGGGCTTTCAGTCCAGAGATGTTAGAGCTAAGACTGGGGTTTTCCGTCCAGAGATGTTAGAGCTAAGACTGGGGCTTTCAGTCCAGAGATGTTAGAGCTAAGACTGGGGCTTTCAGTCCAGAGATGTTAGAGCTAAGACTGGGGCTTTCAGTCCAGAGATGTTAGAGCTAAGACTGGGGCTTTCAGTCCAGAGATGTTAGAGCTAAGACTGGGGCTTTCAGTCCAGAGATGTTAGAGCTAAGACTGCGGCTTTCAGTCCAGAGATGTTAGAGCTAAGACTGGGGCTTTCAGTCCAGAGATGTTAGAGCTAAGACTGCGGCTTTCAGTCCAGAGATGTTAGAGCTAAGACTGGGGTTTTCCGTCCAGAAATGTTAGAGCTACGAGTAAGACTGGGGCTTTCAGTCCACAGAGATGTTAGAGCTAAGATTGAGGTCTTCAGTCCACAGAGATGATTGAGCTAAGATTGAGACCTTCAGTCCACAAAGATGATTGAGCTAAGATTGAGACCTTCAGTCCACAGAGATGTTAGAGCTAAGATTGAGACTTTGAATCCACAAAGATGTAAGAGCTAAGATTGAGACCATCAATCCAATGAGATGTTAGAGCTAAGACTGAGTCTTTCAATCCACAGATATGATAGAGCTAAAACTGAGGATTTCAATTCACAGAGATGTTAGAGCTAAGACTGAGGCCTTCGGTCCACAGAGATGTCTGAGCTAAGATTGAGGCTTTCAGTCCACAGAGATGTTAGAGCTAAGACTGCGGTCTTCAGTCCACAGAGATGTTTGAGCTAAGACTGAGGCGTTGAATCCACAAAGATGTTTGAGCTAAGATTGAGGCTTTCAGTTCACAGAGATGTCAGAGCTAAATTTGAGGCTCTTTAAATCCACATTTATATCTGAGTTAACATTAAGACTTCCAGTCTCTGTCGGGTCTAAAACCTTCGCTTACTCTTTACTCGTTCAAGATTCAGTTGACTCTACACATGCACAAACATCTTCAAAGAACTGTCGTACGCATGAGTATGTGTGAGAACAATTCTGACACTTTCGGCGCAAAATGAGGGGATCTATATACTCAATAACGTCTCATTCCGAGACGTATCTACGAGGCACGTGGAGTTTGGCTGTATATTTTGTAAGATACCACAGCGAACGTGACTTGGAGAATACTTCGTTCGAGGTCATGAAACTCTGTTGTCGGATCTATCAAATCATGGGTTTGTCTGATCTATCAAATCACGGGTTTGTCGGTTGTCTGGAAACTCTGTTGTCTGATCTATCAAATCACGCCCTTGGCTCCTGTTTCATTAAAAGGTTAATTCCTGCGCCTCCTCTACCTTACGCTCTATTTCTTCCTGTTAAATACAGACGCTTTCTGAGGTGAACATTTCCACACTTTGGATACTGAACTCTGTCCTATAGCAAAGATCCGGGATCATTCAATCATTTGGTCATTTGGAGGCTGTACTGATAAAGAAAGAGGGGAAGGTCAAGGCAGAAGATGGCTGCAAGACATCGTTGATGACCAGCGAATAGACACATCAGCAGCAGGCCATCTTGCTTACAACCGAGAGGCCTACAGGAGAGCTGTTAGGGAAGCAGAGTTCCCAAAGAACTGACAGAATGACTGACTGACTGACTGACTGATAAATACGAATAACGGAAACCTTAAATATTCCTTCATTTGTCTGGCCTTCTATATTCCTGAAACTGCGAGCTGGCGATCTTTGGAGCTGATGGTATGAAGATGTTGAGGCACAGCATCGTGTCAGCTTGGGAGCGGTTTATGGAGGTTTTTTTTTCAGTCTCTGAGTGGGGCTGCACTGCAGCGGGTGTGCAACAATGTTCCCACTAAGGTCTTGAGGTTAGTCTGCAAGTTTTCAACTCGTGTGCAAATATGCTGTCAAAAACATTTTGTGTTGAAATGTATGTCGTACTTTTAAAGTACAAAGTATGATTTAAAGTTCTCAGAAAGGAAAAAGAAACAGGAAAACAAACTCATTTAATTGTCATTTACTGTTTAAAAAAACACAACATAAACGATTTTGCAATTTAAACTGAAGTTTGCTGATTAGACAAGGGCAAATTGCCTGAAATGTTCACATCAGCTTCACGTGCTGACCTGAATTGTACTCAGCAGATGATTCAAGAGCACAGAAAAGCGACACTGGTCAAAACAGCATTTTTGACAATAAATCATGACAGTTTCAAGAGAATCCCGTGAAACTTACTGAACACAAAACTCACTGACCGTGTTATTGATTGCCTATAAAAGATTGACGCTCCTCGAATCAATTCATTTGACAATTCAATGCGCAAGTATGGCTCATCTCACTACAGAACAACGACTTATCATCATTGGACGTTTACAGACTGGACAGTCACAAAGTGTAGTGGCCAGACAATTTAATGTGGTTAGAAGCACCATTAATCGCCTTTGGATACGATTTCAAGAAACTGGCTCAGAAACCGGCCACGCAGTGCAAGGACTATGGTCACAACTCCTGCCGAAAACCGCTTCATACGGCTGTGTCACCTGATGAATCGATTTGCATATGTGTCCTCAACAGTTCAGTCAATGACAGCACCTAGTCCAATTTCAGATCAAATGATCAGGAACCGGCTACACGACGCTGGTCTTTGGGCTAAAAGACCCTAAAGAGGTCCTGTTCTTACGACTGCAGTGGGCGAACCAGCATCGTCAATGGGCCGTTACGAATGATTGGAGAAGGGTTTGGTTTGTGGTGAATCATTCTTTCAGCTCCAACGACACGATAGACGGAGAGGAGTTTACGGCAGAGGCCATGAGCGCTACGCCCAGAACTGCGTGGATGAAGCTCCTCCACATGGTGGTGGAGGTGTACTGGTGTGGGGGACGATCAACTTCATGGGAAGAAGTGACCTGGTGTAAACTGAAGGACGCCTGAATGCCCAAAGATATGTCACTGAAATTCTTCGTCCCCATGTCCTTCCACTTCTGGCTGCACCAGGGTCGATTTTTCAGCAGGATAGCGTTCGACCTCATGTAGCACAACTCACCACCCAGTTCCTCCCTGACAACAACGTCCAGATCATTCCGTGGCCATCTATGTCATCAGACATGAACCCAGTAGAAAACTTATAGGATGAACTCAATAGACAAGTCCGCCAGCGAGACGTGGCACCAACCAATCTCCGACAGTTATCTCTTGCACTACGGGAAGAGTGGGCAGCCGTCCTACAACAACAGATCCAACGGCTAATCGGATCCATGTCAAGGAGACGTCGTTTTCTGACCAGAGGAGGCCATATACCTTACTGAAACGGAGGCATCAGTCGCAAAAAATAAAAGTCCAAACCAAATTTAATGAACATCATTTCATTGTTCAAGTTTTAAAGTTTCTTCTTGCCAAGATTGAAACATTAATTCCGTAAAATAAAATTTTGATACAACTGTGAAATTTGGTGTCCATTACGACTACAGTAGTGTTGCGCTTTTTGTTTTGAACAGTATATTTTCCTTCCACTCTATTACAGCACAGAGTAACATAAGGAAAGTTTAAAATAAAGTTAGCAGTTTTATTGTTTAAAATAAGCTTTCATGCACTGCATGGATTTAGATGGAACATTGGTGCATGCAATACTTCTTTAGCAGACTCCACCGCCATGGGGACTATGACGATACTTGCTCCGTTAGCCAGGCTAGGGCTGTTATTAGAGGTGGCAAGGGAAAGGCGAGACGGGGTCTTGGTCAACTGCAGTTGGCCACACACCTGATGCTAGTATGTCAGCATGTGGCTGACTGCTAAGAGAGACAGCGTTTCCTCTTGTCTTCACTTGTGTAAAAGAAAACTGCCTTGCCTTATCACGAAAGTCTGCTCCCTCAACACTGCGAGTTACATGAAACAGTGGACAAGACAAGACAAGATAAATCAAGACAAGACAAGACAAATCAAGACACGACCGGACATGTAAATGTAAGGTTACGCTTCTTCATTTATCCAGGCCCTGGCATTCCCAAATGCCTCATCCGTCTTCCTTTACCTACGCCTTTTGATCAGCCCGTTTCTCTGCTGCTGCTTCTTCTTCTTCTTACTGAAAAACTAGCCAAGTCGACCATGACATGGAGGGTATCTGGAGGAGCATCAGCTCACTATTTTTCAAAGGCATAAAAAAGATAAAATAAACTTCACAGCCTCTTTATCATCTACACGCCATCACCATCAGTTTTTTTTTAATGAACAAAGACGTAGCTCAGCGTTAGAAACAAGGTGTGAGCGCTCTGATCGAACTTGATTTCAAAGTTGTGCAGTTTTTGGATTCCAACGCGATTGACACTCATTGTAGAGTCGAGTCCTCTTTGAGCTTCGATGAGAAACAAGGTAAGGGTAAAGATGTCCGTTTCCATGCCTGTATGGCATACTGGGGGGTACGGCGTTAGATCCGTTTTTCCAACACCATCTGCGCATGGAAGTGTGATGTGGTCAGTATCACGCCTGGCCGTATTTACCTTCCCAGATTTCTCTGGCACTCATTTTTAGAAGCTGGGTTGAACTGGAGCATTTTTTGGTGCGGTTAATAGCAACAACAAAAAATCTTCTGCATTGGGACTTGAACCAGGTACCACTGGATAGTAAACCGAAACCCTAACCACGCAACTAACCAGGCTGGCGACAAGAAACAACGAGTAGAAGAAACAAGGGACAGAAGAAACAATGGGTAGAAGAAGCAAGGGGTAGAAGAAACAAGGGGTGGAGGAAATAAGAGGTAGAAGAAACAAGGGGTGGAAGAAACAAGGGGTAGAAGAAACAAGGGGTGGAGGAAACAAGAGGTGGAAGAAACAAGGGGTGGAAGAAACAAGGGGTGGAAGAAACAAAGGGTGGAAGAAACAAGGGATAGAAGAAACAAGGGGTAGAAGAAACAAGGGGTAGAAGAAACAAGAAAAGTCTTGGTGAACGTTTATAATATACCACCAATCATTCTATAGTCTGATGACCTTTCTCAGTTAAACGCTAAGGCAGTCTCTGCCTCTAATTCGCTTAGACTGTGTCCGGCCTAATTCCAATAAAAGTAGTTCTTTTTAACTCAGAAAATTGGATACTGTTTCGTTTCTCGATCAATGCTTTCCCAGCTCCCCACATTTCTTCCTGTGGTGTTTTTTAAGGCCAGAAATATGAAGGAGATTATGAAAAATATATTAAGAAAAAAGCTTGTGAATGTTGAAAGAGTGCAGTCATTACGCTGTAGGCACGGGCAGAATTATTGATGAGGGAAAATACGTGTGTGTAGCGAGAAAACAAGTATGACTGGTTTAAGAATAACCATATGTTGTGAATACTGAAGCCAGCCTAGTGGGGATTAGGATAAACGTTAATACCACATATGCAGAGACTGATCTGAAGTTTGCCTTGTAGTGTATGGTGAAGCGGGGTTTGAAATGACAGTTATGGAAATGACGTGGACGTGAATAGACATTTTGAAGAACTTTCTCTAGAATCCTATGTCCTGTGGCATTTTCATGCCGTAGGGATCTGAGGTGTTAGTACCTACCCACACTTACAGGACACTACAGCATTTCAGGTAGGGATGCCAACACTTGTCCTCGCTATCATTTGAGGTAGGGATGCCAACACTTGTCTTCGCTATCATTTGAGGTAGGGATGCCAACACTTGTCTTCGCTATTATTTGAGGTAGGGATGCCAACACTTGTCCTCGCTATCATTTGAGGTAGGGGTGCCAACACTTGACTTCTCTATCATTTGAGGTAGGGATGCCAACACTTGTCTTCGCTATCATTTGAGGTAGGGATGCCAACACTTGTCTTCGCTATCATTTGAGGTAGGGATGCCAACACTTGTCCTCGCTATCATTTGAGGTAGGGGTGCCAACACTTGTCCTCGCTATCATTTGAGGTAGGGATGCCAACACTTGTCCTCGCGGGCTTTGTTTTTCTAGGGAAATCGCATGAAACGTTTAAAACATTAAAATGTTAAAAAGATAATCATCATCATTGCATATCGGGCAAGTCCACAAGTGGTCTGATCTTCCCTTGCAAAGAAAGATCTCAGGATGGTGCGTGTAGTTTGCAAACCGCGATGAGAACGTTAAATTATGGAAGAGGCGGCGGGCACGGAGAGAAATCAACTTCTACGCAAATCATACACAATCATGCACAAAACATGTCCTCCGAGACTGATCGTCATGATCAACTGTGTCTCTAATTATTCTTTCGTGACCGAACATATGATCTTTTGTGACTCTGATTCATCAGTCGTGGCCTGACATTATGGTCTACTGTTTCTCTAAATTATCTGTCCTCACTGAACCTCCAGAACCTCCTATGGCTCTGACGACCATACAAGCATTCAAACCTTCAAGTTATCACGTCCATACATCTATTCCATCGCGTGTGGTAGTATGCTTCTTGATACAGACAAAATGTTCTGAATCTTTCATAGGCCATTATTATTATTATTATTATTGATGATGATGATGATGATGATTCACTTTTCAGTTTCAGTATCCGTTTTGCGGTAAGTCAGTATTTACAAGCCCTCAGTTTTCATGTTTATTGCACAAATTTTGCCAACTCGAAAGACAGCTGTTTAAATACGATAAATGACAAATTTCATATTTAACCATTTTTCCCTTCCCCCAAATTCTACTGACACTGCAAATAAAACAGTTGTGTTGTAAAGTTATGTTCAATTCCCTTTTTTTTACATATTCTGTTGTTTCACAAGCATGTTTTTCCACTATTTTTTAAAAATATTTACAAGGACAGACAAGACAATGCAAAATAAGATAAGACAAAACAAGGCAATGATAAGACCTTAACTAAGTCTGTTCAGTCTCTGGCATTCCGAAATGTGTCAACTGCCTTCTTTTACCTACGCCGTACGGTCAGCATTTCTTTACCCGCACAGATAGTAAAGAATTCTGTCTTTTACTGATTATTTCTAGTTCATAGTTTAGCTTCTTGCTGTTTATTTGTGTTACAATATTTTAGATTCTCTCGCTTAAGTACATTTCTTTGCAGCAAAACGAGCTGTTTACAAACTGCAACAAATCCTGCTGTAAACTTGTGATTATCGCCCCTTTCTACAGATCGTGGTTTTCCAAAACAAATCTCTCACCGACACGTTGGAAACGCCCAGTTTTGAAATTGTAACTAAGCAACAGTGAAAGTCTCGAAACTGCATCACGAAACTAATAATTTAGCACTCTCCAAATGCCCTGGAGGAGATGAGACAAACGCCTACTCTGTATTGCACAGCTATCATAGGACTCTTTAACTCTTTCTGCCTAAATTGTTGAGCGCTATCGACAGCGCGATTTGTTAAGGTGTGAGCTAATGGCAATGTCCAAACGATAACAAATGTCATAAATGACAATTAGGACGCGCCGATCTAGGCCACACAGGGTGATGAATTTATTAGCGGCCACGCAGTCATCCAGTCATATGAGGGGGGGGGGGCTGGTAGAGTAGTGTGTGGCGTGGATGCCGTGTGGCAATGTGACTGAAGTTTGAGTAACAGATTGATAGTAAGAAGAGGGGCGACTTGTGAATTCTTAGGGAAGCTGTGGTATTTGACTCGTTCTCCCCCACACGGCCATCTTGTCGAGTCCGTTGCCTGACTCTTCGTAAGGAAAATGAGATATCTGACCTATTATCCCTACACTTGTCGCCGCCTGAAACACTCTCATATACTCTCCGCTCTCCACCACAAAATAAAGAAGACTTAAAATATAAAGAATCGTTGCCAGGGGCAACATGTTTTATTGTCAGAAGGACAATCCTGTCCCAAATTTAGCCAGAAGTTCTCGTGTAAAACACTCCATCATTTAGATTTACTATACGAATGTTAGTGAATCTGGATCACATCTATAGATATCGAAAAAGTCTCACTACACTTTCTATGAAAAAAAAAGAAAAATGAAGTAAACGACGTCATCACAAAATGTGGTCACAAAGTCATTTAATTAGTTACAATAGTGACTGCAATGATGCAACGCTGTTTTGGGTTAGCTGGAATGTACCACTGAAATATTCATTATAACAGGTGTTGGAAATGTCCACCAAGGGCGTCAAGACATGACTGTACACGTCTCTTCATATTGTCAAATACCTTGTGCAACGTGTCTGTTGTTATTTCTTGAATGGTAATTCTGATTGCTTCTTTCTGGTCCTCAATTCTTTGTACATTATTTTTGTAAAAGATTTCCTTTCAAGAAACCCCATAGATAATAATCTAATGGATTTAGATCTGGAGAACGAGCAGGCCATATTCCACCAGATATTATGCGATTTGAGAAAATTTCTTTAAAAAAAACCCGTAATGCTCTAGCTGTGTGTGTAGTTGCACCATCCTGCTGGAACCATGCTTCATCAATTTCACGTTCATTCAGCTGTTCTAAAAAAGGTTCCAGAATGTCAGTGCAGTACCGATCGGCATTTATAGTGTTGTTGAAGAAAATTGGTCCAATTAAACGTTTTCTACTGACGACACATCATACCCCAATTTTCGCATCGTGTAGCGGCGCTTCATGAAATGCATTGGGATTAACACTAATCCAAATAAGATTATTTTGACTATTAACGTATCCAGATAGATGAAATCATGGCTCATCAGAGAAGAATGTTAAATCAAGAATCGTCTTCTTAAGCTAAAAATGCATGAAACCACGTGGAGTAGTTGACTCTGGATTGATTGTCACACTCTTTATTTTAGACATAACGGAAATCTTGTATGGATGAAAATTTAACCGATGTTTAAGAATTTTGTGCACTGTACTCAGTGATACGTTCACTTCTTGCGACATTTTCCTTAAGGAGTTGCATGGACTTCTCAGTATTCTGTCTTGGATATCTAGACATTTTTCTTCAGGCACAGCAGGCTTACCACACCGCGGAGCATCTTCCACAGTTCCAGTATCACGAAACTTATTCAACAAATTTCTAACCGTAATGCGATGAGGAGTTTGCTTATCAGGAAATGTTGCTATAAATCTTTGAACAGCCATCCCTATGTATCGACCGCCATTTCGAAACACTTGTTGAACCAAAAAAATTCTTTCTTCCGTTGATAACACCATTCTGTTTTGAGTGCACAAAATTACTCCGGCAGATGACAACCATTCACTGCATTTTTCTTCGCGACTGACTGTGCAGAACATTGTTATGACGTCATTTTCTTCATTTTTACACAGAAAGTGTAACGAGACTTTAAAAAAAACCCTGTATAAACACTCCTCAACATCTCATAAAGTCCCCTAAAGTATCTGCTGAAAATATCCAAGAGCTCTTAACATTCAGGATAGACAACCGAGTTATGTCCTGAAAGTTGGACACACATAAAGCACTATATTACATTTAGTTTAAAAGTAAATCTTACATACACAAACTCGATCCAAGTGGCATATCTTAATTCATGCTTTGGCACTTAAAATCTAGTTACGGAGTAAGATATCTTAATTGTACACCAAAGTAGCATTAATAATAATAAGAATAATAATAAACATTAAAAAAACATGGCTAAATAAGTGAGTTAAAAACAAACGAATGCACTGAAAACTCCAACTTACATTTTGTGGAGATTCAATGCTTAGACTTCATGACTACATTTAAGGGACCCTGTGTCTGATCTACGCTGGCGACTTGCATTCTCTGGCGTGCGTCTGTGGGAAGGATGAGCGATTTCCTCCTTCTCGATTCAGATTTATCCAGGTGGTCAGATGACCTGAACCACGTGGCACGAAGGGAAACTATGTCTCATTTACTTCTTCACCATGCTCGTAGTTAGAGTCTCACTTAGGATCTACTTGTTCAGAATTTTATATATTTCTTGTAGAATTTTATATATTTCTTGTAGAATTTTATATATTTCTTGTAGAATTATATATAATTAGAGTCGGTGTTTGGCGAACCGTCTCACTTTCATAATCAATGTTTGCATGGAGACTTTTGTCTCGTCCTGTACATATAACTTGTTTTGGGTTCTGAACAAAATATGAATGGTTTTAAAGGCATGGTAGACATTTTTTTTTCTTGTCCCTAAAAGGTGATGGTCTGCCTCGTGGGTTTGGAAGAACAAGTGAAAGACAGTTTGTAGATCTGAAGTGTTCAACTTCTGTAGCTTCAATGGCCACAGCTGTCTGCAGAAATCGAGTGGCGCGGCTATTTGTCTAAATCAAATAGTGTGAAGTACTGTTCCGTTTTGGTTACGGCCTACCAGAGTTAGACTAACCGCTTCACGGGGCACCAGGTGTTGGATATATAAGGGTGCGTGTGTTGTCCAGCGGAGGCAGTGTTTTGTGTTGAGAGGTACGGCCGGGGGTTGTGATGTCCTGTGTTGGAATGTGTTCAGAAAGACTATTCGTGATGCGTTCTTGATGTAAGTTTAACCCGTGCCATCCATAGTTTGTTCCAGTATCACCATGTGTCCTATGTGGAGTTTCAACGTATGTGAAGTGCGACTACTATGGTTTGTAACTGTGGTAAGCGTTTTCAATTATTTCTGTTAGAGGTCTTCGTGACAGGCAATGTCTTCGTGACAAGCAATGTCTTCGTGACAAGCAATGTGGGCTGTTTTCATCGCGATTGGGAGTGTAAGTTTAAAGTAATATAAGTCGTGATACATCATATTTGTTGGGGAAATTACCAAGTTGTTGAGAGATTAATGATGAGCTAATGATTCCAAATTGTAATACAGTCATTTATATGGATGCATCAGCAGCAGGCCATCTTGCTCACAACCGAGAGGCCTACAGGAGAGCTGTTGGGGAGACAACGTTCGGCAAGGGACATGCAAATGAATGAACGAATGAATTATATGTTATTGTTGGAACTCCGTGAGATTAAGTGACATGAGATGTGTCACGGGGCTGTGACGTTTTGTATAGTTTGTGGTCACGTGCTGGATGGCTTAAGCCGTCCTGTCCGATGTAAAATCATTATTCGACATTGTAATTTTGCAGTCATTACCATGTTTTATTTCTCATCATTCATGTTGATAAATGTTGATATCTGCAAATGTGAGTCCAGAGATTGGGGCGCTAAATTTGGGTTTATTAAACGGCGCCACGAGACCCATGTTATGTTTATATTTTTTCTAGACAATGGTCAATAAGATCATGTAAGTGTCGGTATTGAATGTCTAGACCGAGCTGTTGGCACGGCTCATTAGTATAATGAAGATTGACTTAATGTATTAATGGAATGATTATGCTTTATAAATGTGCATTTTCTGCATGTTCATGTGAAGTATGTTCACCTTTGTTTTGGTGTTGTGCTGTAAGTGTAATAAACTGGAATCCAGATATAAAGTGGCAGAAATGTGTGTTCTCTGTAAAAGTAAATGTTGTATTGGCATTTAGTGTTGATTGCACAGCTTTAAGAGTGTGGATAGCCCAGGGTAGGAATTCTATATACATATATATATTAGGGCAGAACCTGGGAAAGACCATAAGGGGAAGCCAGGTCCTGTTCGTACTAGTGTACTAAAGAACGGGGAGACTGGTGTCATTACCTGATGAACTCATTTCTCCTTGCAGAGATACAGGTAAAGAATTAATGAATTAAATAGACACGGCACAATAACTGTCAGTTATAAAGTAAAGTAATATCATTGACATAAAAAATAATAAACATATTATACAATAGTATTTTACACTAGTATTTGCCAGTTTAGATAGAAGTGAAAAATAAAAGGCGCCAGTTATGAAGTGAAACTGTCTTGGATGCATCATCTAAATAGCTACAGGTTTTTGAAAAATCTATTTTTTTTTTGGCAGACTCTGAAGAAAGGAAATGTTAATTTTAATAAAATAAATTATATTTTCATAATAACATCTCTGTTGTGTGCTGTGTTGTTAATTTCCTTCTGCCTTGTCCTGTCCATCTTGCTTCTTGTATTCCTAGTATGTCTAGTTTGTATCTGTGCATTTCCTTGATGGTTTGTGCTAGTTTTCCAGTCTGGTTTAAGTGTTCTTACATTCCAGCTGCCTATTTGCATCTTGTGTTTAGGTTCCAGGAGGTCTGCAGTCGGGCTGGGGACTTCCAGTGGCTGGCTTTCATCCACAACCTTCATGGGCTCAGTTTCCTGATACGCATTTCTCCTTCCACCTGCATTTGTTATTTCCCTTGTTTCTGTTTCTGTAGCAGTCTGATAGTTTTTTTTTCAAACAGAGTTACTGGCCCTATGCCGAACCCTCCTTAGTCGCCTTTTACGATCATGCGTGATAGGGTACACCTATAACATAGTGGGTGCAAAAAAAAAAAAAAGGTATCCCTGATGTTGAATAGCTTTGTGCAGGTTTATGTGAGAGGTCAGCAAGGAGACAAACCTGAAAGACTAGAGACGCTAGCGTGACGAGGTTATCTCTCCTGCAGAAAAGATATAAACTGGGGGGGGGGGGGGGAAGGTAGGAACAGCTTTATTACTTAAAGAGCACACAATAAGTAATAAAGGCGCTCCTACTTTTTGTCTTAGTTTATACATTTTGTTATCACAGGTTTCCTGCAGTGGCTTCGTGTATAGTTATGTACTTAGTTTTATATACTTATACACTAACTATTCCTGCGGATAATGTGATCTTTCGCTGGTTTGACCTACCACGTTAATTAAATGTTAGTAGAATTATTCGTGTGGGAAAATGCTATGAAAATGGTTCTCGGCAGTTGCTGACACACATTATGCTATTAAACGTCATAATGAAAGATGAAATGAGCCATATTATAAGTTGATGGAATTCCGGCGCGCACCAAGATGGCGGCGTGTTCTCAGACCGGTTCGGAAGAAAACTAAGCTCTAGTGGAGTCCATGTACCAAGAAGATGGATGACTCAGGTCAGTCTTGAACGTGGACACATTCTGGATTCTCGACCGTGCTACGGGGTACGTGAACCTGAGATGAGATCCTCTTCGATTTCTATATCGGGGGACGATAACTGATGCGCAACAACGAAATATAGGATTGACACAGTTAAGGTCGTAGAATATGCTAAGATGAGAGCATGGGAGGAGTTCTCCGCTTGTCAGCCCATTTTTTTTCATCAGTAATATATAATGTATACATTTGTTGCCCAGGGATGTATCATGGGTGCATCTGCGCATTACCCAATCAAATGCTAGCCCAAATAGCATTGGTGACACGACGCCATCTTCACACATGGCTCTATACACTTGAAGCATCATAACATTTAAAGCCTGAATTCCGTTTCTATAACATTGGATGTTTTACAAAGGCCGCTTGGTGGGCCTTCCATGCTAAATTTCTGTTGGCACGACTTCAGATCGGTTACATCAATAAGACAAGAAACTAAACAAGACTACGTATCAAACTTTATCAGAAGACGTCGCTGGAACTACATCGACCACGTACGAAAATCGACCCCCACATCAAGCATTTGCGTGGTCACCGGGAGGGGGAGGGGGGGGGTAAAAGACAGCGGGGAAGACCCAAAGACACACCAAGAGGAGTTATCGCCAAGGAGTGTTCAGCAATGCTCATCAGAAACACCGAAGACCTAAAGCAAGTAGCAAGGAATCGCCAGACATGGAGAGCCTTGTCCTTCGCCCTATGCGCCGCCTTTGGCCTAAGAGGATCCATTAATTAACTAACTAACTAACTAATATATAATGTATGGAAACACTGCTGAAAACGTGCAAGCTATTACTGACATATGGTTTTTTCAACGTAAACCATGGCGATATTTACACTGGAATGGAAGTGAATGAAAGTCCACAGTGCTATCGGTACACTGAGGGACTGAATGAATGCACGGAATACAGTTCTTAACGTCGGGGCGGCATCGGGCGGCTAGTTAACCCTCTCCTCTGGTATGAAGGCTGCGCCAGAGCGACCGATTAGCTCCACTTCCTGTAGTACAAAAGTGCCACGGATTTATCTTTTAATTGACAGAACCGTCGCCGGTACAACATGGATCATGCACTTCGGTCGACGCTGCAGAAGCATCTAAATAAGGTGTCGCATGGCCTACAGTGGAGGAGGAAAGGGAATCATCCGTGGGGGGGGGGGGGGGGTAAGAGGAAAAGGAGAGCAGGGAAACGTAAGAACAGGGACTCAAACCGACGAAATAAATGTTGGTTATTGGGACAGCAGGCGCGTCAATGAACGGGCGCCTGTCCTGGAGCGCTTGTTCTAAGATTTTGTCATAACGCTCTTACAGGAAACGCTTACAGAATCACTTCGGTTTCCCGGACTCCAGTGTTATTCCACCATGGCAGGAGGAAGTTGCAACGAGCCGGTAGTTCTGGTCAAAGCTGGACTACAACATGAAATACTTGGCATGCTGGAGTGGAACACGGGCAGCTTGGAATTACAAGCCCTGGAAGTCTGGATTGGAGGTCAAGGTGGAATATAATTAACATATACTTCGGAAACAACTCGCTCACAGACGAAAAACAATAGAATTTCTTGTCTGAATTTGAACAACTACCATGGGATAGACTACTGGTTTGTGGCGATTTTAATGCTCGAAGTACAAGTTGGGGCAGCATCGAGGAAAATACACAGAGTCGAGCATTAGATACCCCATTGTTCGGAATAAACCTACGCGTATCTGTGGTGAAAGGAAAGGAAATGACGCGACTGGAAATAAGAGAGCAGGACTCAGATAGAAACATAGACCTGACTTTGGTACATACACAAGCCTTGCTGGACGTGCACAGGCAGGCCCTGGTATATAGCAGTATTAGTGTAAAAACTGTTGGCTTGATAGTGAGGGCATTATTATGGGTTTTTCTTTTTGAATTTTCTCCTGTTGGGATCCTTGGAGAAGGTCACGGGGGCTGAAAAACCCGTGACAGGGAACTGTGGGGGCAAGGCTGAGTGCGTGGGTCAGTCTTGGTTTGAACGTGTAACTGTGTAGACGTTTTTTGTGCGGTGTGATGTCTTCATGGAGCATATGAACGTTATAGTTGTACTGCAGTTATGCGTATGAATGGACTGGCCACATGGCAGGGATAACCAGCCGGCAGTCAGATTTAATGTTATTTTCATCAACATTATTATCCTTCCATCAATAAATGTTCCAAGTCACCGTTACCCAGGATTTACTTGACTATCTGTACCAGTTGTCGTCAACGTGAGGTTTTGAAGAGCCTGAATGAGAAGTATGTCTGGAACAGTGTTTAACTAATCCAGCAAGTGAGAGCGAGAGCTGGAATTCTGTGTATAACTAGTCCAGTAACCTCAACTCACGAAGATCAAGATGAAAGTCTAACCTGTTATTCACGTGCGTAACGTGATCACTACGATACGATACGGCCTAAGTAAAGCCCCATTAACACACTGTACACACCAACAGTACAGACAGAAAGAAGAAGACCACCAAAAATCCTGCTACAGGTATATATCCGCAGTGATCACCCCTCCTACACTGTGAAATGTAGTCATAAAAAGACAAGGCACACATTTAAATGTGAGCTCTCAGATGATCGGGCTCTAGGGAAGATTAGATTGAAAGCTTGGCAAAGGAAAGTGGAGAACAGGGGATTGAGTCAACCACTTTGGTGGACAGAGCAAACAGAGATTAATCCCTGGAGGACCAACCGAGGAGCGACACAAAGATGGCAGAGATCTAGAGGAAATCCCCGTGTAACAGCTGAAGAACTGAATGGAGCAGAGGAGGAGATGCGAGAGGCAACAAACGTATTCAAATCTCTCGCAATGGAGCCGAAGGCGCTGGCATGGAATAGGCTGATACAAGAAATAACAGCTTCATAGACTGATACAAGAAATAACAGCTTCATAGACTGATACAAGAAATAACAGCTTCATAGACTGATACAAGAAATAACAGCTTCATAGACTGATACAAGAAATAACAGCTTCATAGACTGATACAAGAAATAACAGCTTCATAAAGTTCGTATTAACACACACTGGGTACTTTCCTTGAGTCGCCCTTTGAATAACACAACAGTCAAAGCGTTCAGGCAATTCTGCAGCTAATATTCTGAAATGTCGAGAGAGAGGGAGAGAGAGTGTGTGTGAGAGAGTGTGAGAGAGAGAGGGGGGGGGAGAGAGAGAGTATTCTAAAGTACTCCCGCAAAATGTGATCGACAGAAACAAAATGTCTAGAGAAACAAATTTCACCCTCCAGAAGCACTGAATTATGGTCAGGCCACAAGTTAATGTAGAAAATCTAACGCTAATATGGCTCTCGGGTCTGCGGTCAACACTTTCCATGTCACTGTTTCCATAGCAACAAAAGGCCATTCGCCAATTAAACAGCATGTTTTTGGTTTTTTTTGTAAACAAATGAGTGCTGATACGGTCACAGGCACTTGTGACGCTTAGTCAGTGTGAATTACGATGGAGAATTTGGTTCGCTGAAAGCATTAATTAGTTAGCTATTTGTATATCATACCAAAAACAAAAAGCGGTATATACCTGTGTCATGTGCACTGAAAACCAGTTCATCTGACATAGAAAACAGACATACTGGGAGTTAGTATTGTTTGATTATGTTTAAAACGGACAATTAAGAGAAATTTATGAAGCATAGATGAAACACAAAGAA
The DNA here is from genome assembly GCA_009760885.1 of Achatina immaculata. Taxonomy (NCBI): domain Eukaryota; kingdom Metazoa; phylum Mollusca; class Gastropoda; order Stylommatophora; family Achatinidae; genus Lissachatina; species Lissachatina immaculata. The sequence continues at coordinate 12,579,059 of CM019703.1, forward strand.
CAAAGGTATAAAACGTAGATAATAAAGTAGACAAAACACAAAGAACAAAGATATAAAACGTAAACAATGAAATAGGCGAAGCACAAAGAACAAAAGTATAATACATAAACAATGAAGTCACTTAACACAAAGAGCAAAGGGACACAATGTGGAGAAAAGAAACATAAGGATATGAAACACTGACGATGTACAAAAAGCAAGGTATGAAACATTGACGATATGCAAAGAACAAACATACAGAACATAGACCAGGGAGACAAAAGGGTATGAAACACTCAAAATATACAAGGGAAAAATATAAAAACATAGACAAGAGAGACACAAATACAATGCGTTCGGAAAATAACCGTGCACTAAACCAATATCGATTCCGGTATCGTAATAATATCTTGATGACTGCGGCAGGTAGATGTGGCTAAATACCGCAGACATTATGATATCACTACGATATCGGAATCGACACTGGGTTAATGCCCAGTTACGTATGGAACACTCTGTACATGAATGAAACACTGACAATTTGCATAGAAACAAAAAAAGTATGAAACACTGATGACACGCAAAGAAGAAAACTATAAAACACAGAAGAAAAAAGACACGAGAGCGTGCAACAGAGGCGAAATACAAAGAACAAACGTAGACGAGAGAGACACAATGATATGAAACATAGATAATATACAAATAATAAAAATAAGAAGGAAGAAACGAGAATATCAAGCGTACACAACAAAGAGAGAGGGAGAGAGAGAGAGAGAGAGAGAAAGAGAGAAAAGAGCACAAGAACAAAACATAGACAACACTATAAAAAAAACATTTTTAAAATTCCTGGCGAAACAAAAATATATGAGGATACAACATGGATTATGATAAATAAGATTCAACTAAATGACAGCATCCATCCACACAAGGGGAAGTCAGATAGATCAATCCACGAGCTTATTAATCAGCACCAATCATTACATCATTATTATCGTCAGCATTGTCATTATCATCACCAGTACTATCGTTATCAAAAACATCACTGTCAGTATCAATACAACCATTAGCAATAATTAACATTTTCATTATAATCATCATTATCATCATTAATATCATTATCAGTAATACGATCATCAACATCGTTATCACGACCAAAACCATTCCAGGCATGCCCCGGCTTACAGTGGCATTTGGGACCGACCATCTGACACAGTGGCGCACCATAATTTAGTACAGTGTAGCATTGCACGGGTTAACAGTGCCACCACAATCGATAAGCATAGTCCATGCGGCCTCTGCGGCCTGTAACGGCCGGGTCTGATCATTGCTAGAACATTTTCCAGTTCTGTCTAATGGACCTCGGCCGTAAATACAAGGGCTGTAACTCAATCCGCCGTAAGTGGTCGTCTGACTCTATTATTAGCACTACTACACTTAAGCTAGATGGTCGATCTTCGTTTCCGGCGTCTGAGAAGCGCAGTGGTTAATGCACTCATTTTTCATGGCATTGATCAGTACTTCGATCCCAGAAAGCAGAGCTATAGTCAATCTAGTCGTATAAAAGATTACCTGAATCCTGCAGACGCTGGTGAAGGAAAGACGCCCAGAAGTAATCACAACAATGTCTAGTGTGCCAACAGGTCAAGGAAAAAACAGGCATTGAAATTATATCAGCGTATACTTCAATGGATCAAGACACCCCTATACGGCTTGACGTGGACACCTCAAGAAAACAGAAAGAGGGGAAGGCCATTTGGGAACATGGAGACGCAACAACACAGGAAGTACTAAAGGAAACAGGGAAGACATGGTTTGATGTATCCTGCCTTGCTCGAGACAGGATTGGCTGGAGAACCTTTGTTCATTGCCTTATTTGCTCCATTCATTGGGAGCATAGAGGACTGATGATGATGATGATGATGATGATGATACTTCAATGGCATGATCATCACCATCATCATCAGGTGCCGTGCCGGCTGGCGTTGGCTATTATGCTTCTCCAGAGTACACGATCCTTCATGCAGGCCATCAGTTCAGTTGGTGATCTCCTCTCACATCATCCCGTCAGACTGTCCAGTATCATTTCTCTTGGTCTTCCTCTTGATCTTCTTTCTTCTATTTTTCCTGTTGTTATAATATTTTCAATGCCCCCTCTTCTCATTGCATGTCCTATGAAAGTACATTGTCTCTCCCTCTTATCTTTTTGACAAGGTCTTTTGTCTCTCCAGCTCTTCTCATACATTCTTCATTAGTTATTTTTGCTGTCCAGGAGATTCGCAACATTCTTCTGATAAACCACATTTCTGCTGCTTCCAATGATTTTTGTGCAGACTTGCCTATTGTCCATGATTCACTTCTATATAACAAGATAGGCTCAATATAGCATTTTAGGACTCGTTTTCTAACATTCATTGATAAGAATGTGTTAGCTAATATGTTTCTCATTCTCTGAAATGCAGTCTTTGCTTGGCCTATTCTGTTCCTAATTTCTGTTCTGCATTTCCCATCTGAAGTTATTACTGCTCCAAGGTATTTGAATTTCTGCACCTGCTTTATAATAGTTCTGTTTAATTTTATACTGCATGCTGGTGGATTCTGTTTCTTAGATATAACAATAGTCTCTGTCTTTTTGATGTTCAAAGTAAGGCCTTTCTATTCACTTTCTTTGGCGACTTTATCCAAGAGATTTTGCAAGTCTTGTTGGTTCTCAGCTATCAGTATTGTGTCGTCACCATACCGAAGGTTGTTAATATTGTATCCTCCAATTTTTATGCATGGTTCTGTGATGATCGTTCTTAGAATTTCTCGCTGCACAGAGACAAAAGGTCTGGAGATAGTACACATCCTTGTCGCACCCCTTGTTTTATAGGTTGGTATTTTCCAATTCTATTTTCAACTCGAACTGCTGCTTCTTATTGCCAGTATAGACTTTTTACAATCCTCAGGTCTTTGCCTTCTATATTGATGTCTTCAAGCATTTTAATATTTCATTATGTTTCACCTTCTCAAATGCCGTGGTGTAATCAATAAAGCATAAGTAGAGATCTTTCTGTACTTCCAGTTAGTGTTCGTAAAGCATAAATGGCATTGTGTGTTCCCTTTCCTTCAACAAATCCGAACTGTTCATCTGCTATTTCCATTTTTTATCTTTTTCCTTGTTCTTCTCATAATGATTCTCAGAAGTAGCTTCGTTATGTGACATGAGAGGCTGATAGTCCGGTGGTCGTCACATTCCTTTGCACCTGTTTTCTTTGGTTGTGCTATAAACGTAGATTTAATCAGGTCACTGGGAATATAACCACTGTTGTAAATGTCATTCAGTAACTTGGTTATTACTTTTATTCCTGTCTCCTCTAGTGCCTCCATTTCTTCTATTGTTATCTTATCAGGCCCAGTCGCTTTTCCTTTCTTCATGTGTTTGATGGCATCTATGATTTCATCTTTAAGTATTGGTGGTCCATCACAGTTTTCAGTATCTAGTGTTAATTCTGGTCTTTCTCCTCCATATAGCTCACCGATATACTCTGTCCACAATGTCTTCTTTTCCCATTAACATTTTACCTTCTTTCGATTTCATGCATCCTGTGGTATATTTTGTTTTCCTGCCTATGAGTTCACTAATTCGTTTGTGCATGTTTTTGCTGCCTTTATTATGAGAGTCCTCTATCTGTCTGCACTGTTCATTTAACCAAACTTCTTTTGCTTCTCTGCATTTGTGTCTTATTTCTTTATTTATCTTGCTATATTTTTCTTGGTTATTTTTACTCCTCCTCCTCTTGTCCATCAGTCCTAAGATGTCATCTGTCATCCATTTATTTTTAGAGGCTTCTTTTTTTGGTGGTATTATCTCCTTAACAGTTTGGTGGATCGAATTTCTTAACATTTCCCATTGTTAATCTATACTATTTATCTTTGCTATTGCATTGTATCTATTTGTTATAATAACTTTGTATTGTTCTCGCAGTTCTTGGTCATTTTTAAGGAGTTCTGTATTCAGTTTGATGTTTCTCACTTTTCTGCATGCTTTCTTTAGTTTTATTCTAACTTTTCCACAGAGTGGATCATGGTCACTATTGCAGTCAGCTCCTGGCATGGTTTTTGTTGTCAGTAATGCATTGCGGAATCGTTTGTTGATTAATATGTTGTCTATCTGGTTAAAGGTCTTTTTGTCTGGGCTGCACCACGTTGCTAGTCTTCGGGGATGTTGTTTAAACCAGGTGTTTCCTACAACCATGCTGTGTATGGCATGATACAGGTCTAATTTAATCTCTTATCTGTTACTTGCAGTCCACCCATTTTCTCTATATCAGTGGTTCTTACGCTACAGTCCAAGAGTTCCACGGACCAAAAAAATGGATTGGCTCAATTTAAACGAACTTAGCATCATCTGGGTTCTATTTATTGCTCTATTTTTATAAGGTATCAAGAGCTGTTCGTGGGTCGAAAAGGGGGTGAGAGATTATTTTTTTAAAGTTACAAAACTGCTCTGTTTCTTCTGTTCTATTTCTTATTTAAATTTTTCTTAAATCTCCCAGCTTCTTTCTCTGCTCTCGTGTCTTCTGCTCCTTCGTTTTCCTTCAAACGGGGTGTTGATAGTGTGTTAGCGCCGTGATAGCTCCGTCTTCGGCTTGGATACACCCGACTTCGGCATGGTTATATTTTTAGCACTCGGAGCCCCATCCCATTTTGATCCTTATTCGCTTCGCTAGACTACTCGGGGGTACCACGTGAAGGCGAAACAAGGTCTTGGTCATTGTTAGTTCTATAATCTAGGTAATCAGACATACGTCGCTGGTCACTTTCTCATACAGCGTGAATACAGCGTGAATACAGCGTGAATGCCCGCGTGTTCTTCGTTTAAGTCGCAGTTTTCTTACTAGGACTTGCAGTATTAGAAAGTTTCATAAGAAGGCGTTCTCCTCTTTCTACCTTTTCTATAAAACTGAACCATGTTCTTCTGCCTGTCCCTACTCCATTATTATCAATTTTACCGCAGCTGTTATTCGCATTTATCTTTTCTTTCTTTCTTCTTCTTCTTCTTCTTCGTTTGCACCGATAATCGACACCAATATCTCTCACGGATTGAGGCAGCTGGTCTCTGGTTTTCAGCATCGTCCTGCAGCTTCTCTTCTCTGTGTGTGTGTGGGGAGGGGGTGCGGGGGGGGGGGAGCTTGAGTCTGGCCAAGTCCTTTGCCTGAGTGAGCTATGCAGCTGGCGACTCTGGAGAACATCACGTGGTTGTTGCTCTTTCCGGCATGCACAAAGATCTGTTACATGTATATATTTAAGATAATCAGACGCCGACTGCGGAGAACAGAATTATGGCGGCTGTTTAGACTTTTCCCGAAAAAGCAACAAAGACCACACACAGGAAGCCATATTTTTTCCCCCATTAGACCTGATTTCCACATCCAAGTATCACATGGTTTAAAGTGTTGTATGGGCACTTCTCCTGTTCCTACTCGGCAGACCAAAATGTCAAATCTTTGACTGGTAAATAATGCGCGTAATCAGAGGACATAATTTATGGGCCAATTACCGGATCATGCCGGTAGCACCAACAAAAAAAATGAGGTAAAGATTGAGAGATATGTCATTCGCGGGAAAAAAATCGAATAAGATTGAGGGACGCGTTCATCTTAACAAAAATGAGACAAGGATTGAGGAGGCGTTCGTCGTAGCAAAACAAAATGAGATAAAGACTGGGGGATATGTTAGACGTAGCAGAAAAAAAATGAGATAAAGACTGAGGGATATGTTAGTCGTAGCAGAAAAAAAAATGAGATAAAGATTGCGGGATATGTTAGTCGTAGCAGAAAAATGAGATAAAGATTGCGGGATATGTTAGTCGTAGCAGAAAAATGAGATAAAGATTGTGGGATATGTTAGTCGTAGCAGAAAAATGAGATAAAGATTGCGGGATATGTTAGTCGTAGCAGAAAAATGAGATAAAGATTGTGGGATATGTTAGTCGTAGCAGAAAAAAAATGAGATAAAGATTGCGGGATATGTTAGTCGTAGCAGAAAAATGGGACAAAAATTGCGGGATATGTTAGTCGCTAGTAATACGTCTTAGAAAATTGTATGGCTGATTTATTTTTTTTTATATCATAGCGCGATTGGAATACGTGTAACTTAAAAGCTACAGCTGGAGCGGACTACATGTAAGCGAAGAGTCACATGGTGGTGTAAGGCCTTCGCATACGTAAACAGTCAAAATAAGCGCATGTGACGTCATGCAAAGTGTCAGCTGATGTCATGTTGTGTCACAGCTTATTGGTATTGTCATATATTTATTTAACTCTTATTTCCTATTGCAGCAGCATCGACTTATGTAAGCAGCTTGGCATAAAGTGACAAGTATGAACAGGGGCACTGTAGAGCCTTTTAGAAACAGCAGAAAATGCTTCATGCTAGATTGGGAGCATATTTAAGAAGCAATGACAAAAAACTTAAATAGCTTAATTTATCACTTCTAGCACCAGCCCTGTGTGGCAGGATAGCTCAGATGCATTTTAAGATGCTGTGCCACATGAGAGATAGCGGTTCCAATCTGCGAACAGAAAAAAAAAAAATAAATAATCAACTCTGGCAGTCATTACCCAGAGGTCCCCACCCCCGAATCATGGCCCAAGGGCCCCAACCCGACTCATTATCCTAGGACCCCCCACCTCATTACACAGAGGAGCTCCCCCCAGAGTGTCATGATCTTAAAGGGCCGAAACACATGTCTCGGGAGAGGAGAGGGTACTTCCTTTGATGATCTAGAGAGCTGTGTAGTTGTAACGCTCTCTCTCTCTCTCTCTCTCTCTCTCTCTCTCTCTCTGGTAAAGACTTTCCTCCATATTTTTTATTGTCTTTAGTTGTTTCATGTAATATTTGACTAATTTATCAAACGAATACAACATAATACTAACGTCAGAGCAAACAACAAGGCAATCACAATACACAGGTGGCAAAAATGCACATTCAAGATTATTCTAATGTTCTGAAAAATGAACACGAGTTAGGAAAACAGAAAAGAACAGTGATGCCAGCGAAGTGTGAACAGACAAAGAAAAAGTGGTCTATATCATTTATGAATAAAAATAACCCGAAAATACATAACGGAGGAACTGATAATAAAGGCATATTGATTTTGTATATTGGTGCGCAAATGACACAGAGAGTCGATGTCGATGCGTTACCATACGGGCCCGTGAACTGAAAGTAATTTTTTTCCATCATGAACAGTCGGTCTTAGTCTGTATTAAGCAAATGTAAAAGTGAAATCACATTAAACTCGAGTTTAAAGAAAAGATCACACTCGTTACATTGCAAAAATTCTGTTAATCAATGTCCCTAGGGTGAGCTAGAAGAACATGAATTCTTAATGTATCCTACAAGTTGTTTGGGAGGCTTATCTCCCGAAATTTCACTTTTATTTATTTATTTGATTTTCTTATCTATTCGTCACTGTCAAAGAAAACTTATCTTGGTTACATTACAGTTCTTTCTCTGTTTGTGGAAGTCTCAGTTACTTCCAGTCTTCTACAGATAATATAAATACTTACATCTTACATCCTTCTGTACCGTTAAACGTCACATAGGGCTCGCTTGGTAGTTCGCCAAGATTTCCTGTTTTCGGCGAGCTTCTCAGCCTCATCAAGGGATTCTATGCCTATTAAATTGACCTCTCTTAACAATGTCCTCTTTAGAATTTCACGTGGTCCACCTCTTTTTCGTCGGACCGTTGCGTTCCACTTGATAGCTTTTTAGGGGGGATCCTCTGATTGTGTTTTCTCATTACATGACTGACGTCTGTCCATTTCCTTTTTCTGATCACACATGAGACAGGTTGTTGTTCGCTCATCTGTCTTATCTCAGCGTTCCACTTTATACCGAGTATTTTCCTTAGGCATTTGTTTTCAAAAGATTCTAATCTGTTGTCTATTTCTTTAGTCGTTTTCCAGCTTCCGCGTGCATAAATGAGGGTGGATATTACATCTGAATTGAATAATCTCATTTACCCAGCTATAATTCCAGAGTAAGAATTTCTCAGAAGGATCGAAAAAGATGCATACACACTTCTTCAGCACAATAAAAATCTCAGATGAGTATAAGGCCACTTCTAGAGTTCAGCGATTACAGCAATTCTCAAACGGGTACCCAAAGCGTCCAAACACTTCTGAGTATGGCCAACTACTGCCTGAGCAACGTTACCATTGAATTGATGCCCATGCCGTTTCAGTTTCTTCCCAAAGGACAATCGGCGTAGCTAGTCTTCTACGAAGACAACGTTCATTAAGTCCGCCCCCTACCACAGATAGAAGTTCATGGGTGTTAAATCATGAGAACTGGGGGAGGGGAGGGGTGCACTCAGTCGCACTTCTTCGTTCTACCCATTGTCCTGTCAAGCTCTCATCGAAGCATCTCACGTCTCTGTAGTAGTGTGGTGGTGCTACGTCCTGCTGGAAGTGAAATCGTTCGTTTCTATAAAATGTAGTCTTCTACGACAGAATCGTACTACACTTTATTACATTAAATACATTCAGCTTCTAAATATGTCGGAGATACATAAAATAGTTTTCAAAGAAATGAAAAGTAAAGAAAGTTACCTGTTTATTTAGTCAATATCCTCTCTGGCTTTCTCTCGTATTAGTGTAACTAATACTACACTGAAGTCGAATGAGCTCGTGAGAGTGAAAGCTGAGATGTGAAGGCAGAATGCTAAGCTGGTCGACCTGTACAGTTCTTTATACTTTTTTTGAAAATAAAATTGGTTTATTCGTTTGTTTTCTCTCTCTCTCTCTCTCTCTCTCTCTCTCTCTTTCTTTCTTTCTGTCCCTCACTTGCTCACTAACTCACTCACTCACTCACTCACTACCCCTCTGTCTCACTGAATCACTCACTCAGTCACTCACTCTTTCTCTCATTCACTCTTCTCTCTCATTGTTTACCTCACTATGTCTCTATTTTTCTCATTCACTCAACCACTCACTCACTCAATCATTCTTCTCTCCCACTGTCTATCTCTCTCTCACTTACTCTCTCACTCACTCACTCACTCACTCACTCACTCACTCACTCACTCAATCATTCATTCATTCATTCAAACACTCATTCAGTTACTCACTCACTCAGTCTCTCTCTCTCTCTCTCTCCCCTGTCACATCTGTCATCATTATTATTCTGATGTGCTCTCAGCCCAAGCACATTTCAAACTGTCAATAAAGTATTAGCGATCAGCAGAGGGGGCGGGGGTGGGGGGGGGGGGGGGGTAACCTCTGCAAACAGAAAGTATAGAAGTTCTTGGACCACTCTCCAATTGATCCTCTAAGCCCCCATTCACGCTCTGGCCATCTAGACTTCCGGAGTGTATAAATATATGTGTGTATGTGCACATGTCTTTATGTTGTAAATCCATACATGTGTGTATGTGCACATATAATGGGAAAAAGAAAAAGAGGAAGACCAAAACGAAGATGGCTGAAAGACATCGTTGACGATCTGCAAATGGATGCCGCAGCAGCAGGCCATCTTGCTCACAACCGAGAGGCCTACAGGAGTGCTGTTTGGGAGGCAAAGTTCCGCAAGGGACATGCAAATAAATGAATGAATGAATGTGCACATGTCTTTATGTTGTAAATCCATACATGTGTGTATGCACAAGTCCATGTGTATACATGTGAATGTGTGTGTATTTGTACATGTGTGGATGTGTTTGTTTATATATGGTATATGTGTGTGAATATATGCATCGGTATGTATTTGCTTTAAAACCGGTATGGGCATATGTGCCGTCAAAGTTGAAATTAGTTTAATTTAAAGTATGACTTGATTGCTGTATCTGTTATATTGCTGTTCCAAAAATGTGTGATTTTATAATGAATGTGAGAACTGAATAAAGTTTATTTTATGTAGCTGCATAAAGCAGAATGTGGAGCGCATGGAAAGAAAGGGTTTAGTAATTATTTAGTTGTTCATTTTATGTTTTTTTCATGCATATTATGTTCAATAACAAATGCTGAATATCTGTGACTGAATGAAAGATGTATGATGAAGGGCAGAATGGTAGACGGGCCTGCGTGCCTCATTCATTCACTCATTCATTGTCTCTCTCTCACTCTCACCACTCCACTGTCTCACTCACTCAATCACTCACTCACTCACTCACTCACTCTTCTCTCTCACTGTCTATCTCTCACTCACTCTCAATATCCCTCTCTCTATTTTTCTCAATTAATCAGTCACTCACTCATTCACTCACTCTTCTCATGTTCTTGCTTTAGCTTAAACTAATTTAAAATTCTTAACCATTTGAAAATAAAGTCTGTTCGTTCGTCAGCCTTCGCATTCCAGGCTTCAGAGAACGGCCTAACTACACTCCCCTGTCATTCGTCTTGCTCTCGTGTCAGAAAATGCAATATTCTTTGCCATAACAACTATAATTCTTCATACGTCACAATATGAAACAAAATGGATTCTACTTGTAAAGCGAGTTTACTGACTAAACACTTCAAATATTTCTGTTCGGTTTTCCTTGATGGTCGCCACCGCTTCCTTATTAACCATATTTTTTTCTCTCGTTATTTTTAGCTGTATTTTATGAAGAGGATGCGGGTTGAAACGTCAGTTGTTACCACTGGTTACTAAATAAAACTGTGTAAAATAGGACTTTAATTGACAAGGACAAAACAAAAATAATGAAAATTCCCATTAATCAAATATCCCAAAATCCACATAGAAGGGACAGATATTGAAGAAGTCAATCAATTTGTATACCTTAGCAGCTACATAGACCAAGATGGTGACACCAGAAAGGAAGTTAGAATTAGAATTGTAAAAGCAGCATCGATCTTCAAGAATCTTGAGAACATATGGAATTCAAAAGTTATAAGCACAAAAACCAAGTTAAGACTATTCAGTTCAAATGTAATATCCACCCTCATTTATGCATGTGAAAGCTGGAAAACAACTAAAGAAATAGACAAGAAATTAGACTCTTTTGAAAACAAATGCTTAAGGAAAATACTCGGCATCAAGTGGAACGAATTCAAGAACAATGCAGAGATAAAACAGATGACTGAACAACAACCAGTCTCATGGGTGATCAGGAAAAGGAGATGGATATATGTTGGCCACGTGATGAGAAGAAACAGTCAGAGAATCGCAAAACAAGCTATAAAATGGGACACAACAGGCCAAAGAAAAAGAGGCAGACCGCGTGAAACTCTGAAGAGGACATTGTTAAGAGAGGCCAAATTAATAGGCATAAAATCCCTTGATGAGATTGAAAGACTCGCCAAAGACAGGAAAAATTGGCGAACTACCTTGAAAGCCCTATGTGACGTTTAATGGCAGGGGAAGAATATAAGATATAAGAAAAGAATTTTACTCATTTCACAATCCTTATTGTAAGGGACACACGCAAGCATTTGCTCACATAATAAAAGCCCATTTATCTCCCCCAGCTGCTAGAATCTTGGACGCGACGTGTCTTTACAGAGCCATGCTAATCAGCGGATGCCGCGCCAGCAACGGACACAACACATTGGAGATGTATTGCAGCCAGCTTTCCCCTGAGGAAAGGACATATTCATGAAGTTCAGGTTAATCTCGGCTTTAGTTCATGGATGATATTTATATAATCGATTATTATATCTGGTGCACTATTTATCTTTTCTTCACCAGTCCCGATCGGTGTCATTTTTTTTTTAGCTTTCAACTTCGACTCCTTCTTATTCTTCTTCTTCTAACTTCCTGAAACTGCGGACTTGATGCTCTTTGCAGCCGATGTGATGAAGGCGTTTAGGCACAGAATTGTGTCGGACTAGGAGCGGGTTATGATGGTTATTTTTTGAACCCATGAGTGGAGTTAAAATGTAAGGGGTATGTACGTGCAAGGGGTATGTACGTGCAAGGGGTATGTACGTGCAAGGGGTATGTATTACACTCCATGGCCATAGTCCCTATGGCCTGTTACTGGTAGGTACCACCGGAGAGGTGGGACAGGGTCTTGATCGGCTGAAGGATCGCCAGTCCTGACACCAGTATGTCAAGAATGTGTCACTGGTTGCCACGTCGGACACGATTCTCTACCTCGGGCTCTTTCATAAACTACAGAAATCTAGTCCCTTGGACCTCCGTCTAGAACTTGCTTCTAACTCTGACCAAACAACCCCGAGCGGTCCTTTCAGAAGAAGCTTATAGAGTTGAATTTAAGAAAGACAAAAAGTGAAGAAAAAAATGTGAGAAAAGTAGGATTTTAAAAGCCGAGTGATTACAGCACTACCTTCACTACACCAGTGTTTGAACTGTGTCTGTGAGTCGCTGATTTGTAACTGACTCATCGTAGAGGGGCAAAACGATTTCTGAAAAGACAAATTTTTCTTCAACAGCCAAATCAAAGCCCTTTATTGCAGGAATGTGACTATTTTATTCAGCCTTTTTCAATGACTTTTTTCTCTCCCTTTTCTTGCTTTTCTTATAACAGCTGATGGAAAATGTCACAGCGAACTAAAAAGCAGACGTGCTCAGGCCAAGTCAGCATTCCAGAAAATGAGGATCATCTTGTGCAACAGATCCATATCAATGGAAACAAGATTCCGAGTACTTAAATGTTACATCGAGCCAATTTTGTTTTATGGATGAAGCATGGTCCATTAATATGAGAGTACAGCGAGAAATGGAGGCCATGGAAATGTGGTTCATAAGAAGGGCGTTGAAGATATCATGGACAGCTAAGAAAACCAGCGAAGAAGTCTTAAGAGGGGCTGGGGTTAAAAGGCAAGTTACAGCAAAGATCACAGGCAGACAAGCGAGATTTGTAGGACATTTCCCGAGAAGAGGAAAATTGGAACACATTGTAGCAACTGGAAAAATTGAGGGAAGAAGAGACTGAGGAAGACAGAGAGAGAAGTTACTGGATGGGCTGTCAGTGTGGCTAGGAAGAAAGTCACCGGCGGATCTCATAATCAAGTCTAAAGACAGGGAACTGTGGAGAGAAATGATCGCCTACGCCACGCGGCATGGCACTTGATTGATTCATTCCTTGCTTATATTATCGACCTTATCTTTAGATTGTTCTTGTATAATTATTTTCGAAAAGTTATAAACGTTTTCGTCACTTCGATCAGCCATACTTTTATTCTTTCTCAGAACGTTGATTTTTTAAAAAACTCTTTATCTATCAAACCAACATTTTTGAGATCACATTAAAAAAGTTATAATAAACAGCCGCCATGATTTTACTGAGAGAGATAGATCAAAGGCTTATAATAAGTTTATATGTTAATTAAAACTTTGAATTCCTAAATAAAATAGACACAATCAAACAGACGCACTTTTAGCTTTATGACATTTGTGAACTAATCTATTTAAAAGGCTTAAGGCTGCACAAGAGTTGATTCAAACTGGATTTTGCCGGGTCAAGAAAGGTAAGTGATAAAAATGTAACTTAAAACATGTTAATTATAAAATGTTAATTATAAAATGTTAATTATAACTCAGCGCGTGTAGGTTCACACATAATTCTATGTATTCCTCTCTACCTATTTTCTTCCGTCTTTTCCATACAATAAAAGAACTGCAAGGATGATGGATCACCAGAACAACGCGGGGCCAAACGGAAGACAAGCTTTTGTCCCATTCATGCAAATAATGGATCATCCATTCCAGTTAGTTCCAAGATTTCCACGTCTTCTCACTTTCCCTTTCTACATTTCTTCCCCAAAAACTTTCTTCCTGATTTGGAAGATTTTAAGTGTGCTACGTTGCTAAAGTGGTGATATTATCTAGGTCACCATGGACAGGTCGTAAAAGGAGCTAGATGTGAGAGACGCGGCATACAGTTTGAGAACCATTTGACTTGATATTTTTTATATATCTAAAATGTGTTACGTAAATGGGAAACAACTTCATTGGTTATTTTATACGCGACGTATCTAAAATATGTGACGTATACACAAACACAATTTTGAAAATGAAATAAAAAGGTTAAAAAAATTGTCAGTTTCAACCCTTCTCTCCCCACGTCCAAGGGATATTGGTAGTTTCTACTAGCTCCAAATCTTTCATAAAAGGTAGTTTCTACTGACTTCAAATCTTTCATATATGGTAATTTCTACTTTCTACAAATCTTTCATAAGTGGTAGTTTCTGCTTTCTACAAATCTTTAATAAAAGGTTGTTTCTACTGACTTCAAATCTTTCAAAAATGGTAATTTCTACTTTCTACACATCTTTCATAAATGGTAGTTTCTACTTTCTACAAATCTTTCATAAAAAGTTGTTTCTACTGACTTCAAATCTTTCAAAAATTGTAATTTCTACTTTCTACAAATCTTTCATAAATGGTAGTTTCCACTTTCAATAAATCTTTCATAAAATGTAGTTTCTACTTTCTACAAATCTTTCACACATGACATTTTCTACTTTCTATAAATTTTTCATAAAAGGTAGTTTCTACTAGCTGCATATCTTTCATAAAACGTAGTTTCTACTAGCTACAACTCTTTCATAAATGGTAGCTTCTACTGACTACAAATCTTTCATAAATGGCATTTTCTACCTTCTACAAATCTTTTATACATGGCAGTTTTTACTTTCTACAAATCCTTCATAAATGGTAGCTTCTACTAGCTACAAATCTTTCATAAATGGTAGTTTCTGCTTTCTACAAATCTTTCATAAATGGTAGTTTCTACCTTCTACAAATCTTTCATAAAAGGTAGTTTCTATTGACTTCAAATCGTTTATAAATGGTTGCTTCTACTGTCTACAACTCTTTCATAAATGGTAGTTTCTACTTTCTACAAATCTTTCATAAATGGTACTTTCTGCTTTCTACAAATCTTTCATAAATGGTAGTTTCCACTTTCTACAAATCTTTCATAAATGGTAGTTTCTACTTTCTATAAATTTTTCATAAAAGATAGCTTCTATTTTCTACAAATCTTTCACAAATGGCATTTTCTACTTTCTATAAATTTTTCATAAATGGTAGTTTCTACTAGCTGCATACCTTTCATAAAACGTAGTTTCTACTAGCTACAACTCTTTCATAAATGGGATTTTCTACTTTCTACAAATCTTTCATAAATGATAGTTTCTACTTTCTATAAATCTTTCATAAACGGTTGCTTCTACTGACTACAACTCTTTCATAAAAGGTAGTTTCTACTGACTACAAATCTTTCATAAATCATAGTTTCTACTAATTCCGACTCCACGTTAAATTGCTTTCGATGCTGACTTCTTTTTTTTTCCCTACAGGCTATCCCTGACTCTGTCTTACACAGTACATTTACAGTGACTGTTACCCCACCTGCAGGCCCACTACCCATCCAGCATTTGCTTCCGGTTTGTTAATCCATAACTCCGACTCCACAACCTTAACATCACCCACAGACATACATCCAACCCACGTTCCAACTTCATGAAACTTAATATGAAATATTGAAGCCCACCATGAACCTCATCATGAATTAATGAACCTCACTGTGAATTATATAACTTTAATGAAAATATAATGAGGAATGTTAGAGAAGATGTAGGCAAAGAACGTTACAATGCCATAGCATTTGGAGGTTATGAAATACCAGAGATTAGATATGCTGATGACGCAGCATTACTATCCACAACACAAACAGGAATGGAAAAACTAATTATGTCAGTCTGTAAGAACAGCGATGAGCAAAACCTCTATCTCAATACGAAGAAAACTAAATTGATGACAACTGACAAACCAAACAAGGCAGCTGAAGTATGTGTCAATGACGAAAAATTGGAAGAAGTGGAGAGTTTTGAATATCTTGGATCACTACTAACTAATAATGGAGATACAATGAGGGAAATTAAAAGGTGGACATCCATCACTCTTCAGAAAGTACAACTAAAGAATCTGTGGAGAGGAACAGACAGAACTACAAAAATAGGATTTTTAAGGGCACGCATCTTTCCCATCGCAACATATGCCTGCGAGACCTGGACATTTAACAAAACAGCTGAGAAACACATAAATGCCTTTGAATTTAAATGCTACAGAAGAGTTCTTCAAACATGATGGGCACAAAAAAGAAGAAATATATCCATACTACAAGAACTTAACGATCATCACAGAACCAGGCATAAAAATTGGAGGATACAATATTATCAACCTTCGTTATGGTGACGACGCAGTACTGATAGCTGAGAACCAACAAGACCTCTTGGATAAAGTTGCCAAAGAAAGTGAACAGAAAGGCCTTACTTTGAGCATCAAAAAGACAGAGACTATTGTTATATATAAGAAACAGAATCCACCAGCATGCAGTATAAAATTAAACGGAACTATTCTAAAGCAGGTGCAGAAATTCAAATACCTTGGAGCAGTAATAACTTCAGATGGGAAATGCAGAACAGAAATTAGGAACAGAATAGGCCAAGCAAAGACTGCATTTCAGAGAACGAGAAACATATTAGCTAACACATCCTTATCAATGAATGTTAGAAAACGAGTCCTAAAATGTTATATTGATCCTATCTTGTTATACGGAAGTGAATCATGGACAATAGGCAAGTCTGCACAAAAATCATTGGAAGCAGCAGAAATGTGATTTATTAGAAGAATGTTGCGAATTCTTCTAATAAATCACATTTCTTTGTCAAAAAGATAAGAGAGAGGCAATGTACTTTCATAGGACATGCAATGAGAAGAGGGGGCATTGAAAATATTATAACAACAGGAAAAATAGAAGGAAGAAGATCAAGAGGAAGACCAAGAGAAATGATACTGGACAGTCTGACGGGATGGTGTGAGAGGAGATCACCAATTGAGCTGATGGCCTGCATGAAGGATCGTGTACTAAGGAGAAGCATAATAGACAACGCCAGTCGGCACGGCATCTGATGATGATGATGATGATGATGATGATGATGATGATGATGATGATGATGACAAGAACTTAATACTGAAGAAAGCTGGCTAGTAAAGAGGATTAAACAAAGAAAACTTTAAAATTTTGGACACATTAAACGTCATGATAATCCTGAGAAGACGTCTTGGAAGGGTACATAATGGGAAAAGAGAGGAAGACCAAGGCGAAGACGGCTGCAATACATCGTTGATGATCTGCAAATGGATGCATCAGCAGCAGGCCATCTTGCTCACAACCGAGGGGCCTACAGGAGTGGTGTTAGGGAGGCAAAGTTCCGTAAGGGACATGCAAATGAATGAATGAATAAATGAATGAATGAATGAATGAACTATGAATTATTGAACCTCACCATGAGTTACTGAGCCTCTCCATGAATTTCTGAACCTCACCATGAGGTACTGAACCCACCATGAATTACTGTCTGAAAACATACTTGCAAATCGTGACTAGTACCTGTACGCTCATAAAATAACTTATAATATAACAATGCAAGTGTTATAATTCAACGGTATATGCAAGTTAATCTGTTTAAGATTTATGAATAACATTCAGACATAAATAGCTGAAAAAAGTAATTTTAAAAAATACATAGGAACGCTGAAATAGGTACTTACAGTTTGTTATATATAACTTTGCCTCAATCACCCATTTAAAACACATCATGTTTATATTTAGTCCAACGGATAAGTTCAGAAGTTTGCACTTATATACGAATAGTTCTATTCCTTCCTACAACAGAATAAAGCCATAAAAAGAAAATCGCCCTGCAGATACTTAGTAACGAAAATCTATAATAAAAAAAACCTCACATCACAAAGGCTGGGACCCGCTTCTGTGATAAATTTTCAGTGACAAAGTTCCAGGATGTGGCTGGGCTCCCCCGGCTGCCGTTGCTTGCTGGTCGCTGAGAGCTCGGGAGAAGTAAGCGAGTCAGTGCGAGTCTCTCTACCTGGTGCCGAGCCGGCGGGTGGGTATCCGAGGACAGGTCCTGGATTTAAGTAGGTCAGGTGGGTTTCCTGTACAAAATTCCTACAGCATCTAGAATCTAGACTAGAAGGAAAAGGATAAGAAGAAAGTTAAAAACAAAGGAGAGAAATGCAACAAGGAAGTCCACTCATATTAGTCCAACAACTCAACTTGTTGCTGCCTTATCCAATCAGACAAGGAATGTTTTGTCAAATTTTATTGACAAGGTAACAGCAATAGTTTGCACTACTAATGGCAGAGTAAACTGAATTTGCCAGGAAATCCATTAACGAGCATCAAAGCCAAGCGCAATGTTGAATTGATCATAGCAACTGTTCACTCTGATCCTAGAAAAACAAGTGTGTGTGTGTGTTTGTCGGGGGGGGGGGTTGTGTGGTCGTTATTTGTGCCAATTCAGGTCTGATATCTCCATTTCATGGAGCTAACCACGAGATGAGAAGCAAAGCTTGAAGGATGTTATACCATTTACACAGAGTCACTAGCACCTACTGAAACGTTGCCGGTGTTTTGGACTCTGGTTTCTCTCTTCTGACTCCTCCATTTTGACTCCTCTATTTTGACTTCTTTATACTGACTACTCTATTTTGACTTCTTTATACTGACTCCTCTATTTAGATTTCTTTATACTGACTACTCTATTTTGACTTCTTTATACTGACTACTATATTTTTACTTCTTTATACTGATTCCTACATTTCTACTCCTCTATTTTGACTTCTTTATACTGATTCATATATTTTGACTTCTTTATACTGACTCCTCCATTTTTACTCCTCTATTTTGATTTCTTTATACCGACTTCTCTGTTTTGACTCCTTTATACTGACTCCTCTATTTTCACTTTTTTATAGTGTCTCCTCTATTTTGACTCCTCTGTTTTGATTTATTTATACCGACTTCTCTCTTTTGATTCCTTTATACTGACTCCTCAATTTTTTTGCTGTTTCACTCTAACACCGTCATAAATGTTACATTTCTATCGATTCCAATCGCACTCAGAATAGCCCCAACTATAAGCTTCACCTCCTTCTTTCCCCACCCCCTCCTCTATCTACTGTTCAATTCCGACTCTTTCATAAGAAAAAGTACACCCGCACTAAATCAAACACCACACAAAACTGCTGACATTTCTTGTTCTATTCTTTTTTCTATACCGACTCCTGCATTAATGATACATTTCCACCGGCATGCACTAAAAGTGGGAGCTTGCGACTTCGATTATATAATCTTGAATCTAATTTAAAAATGGGACCTGCTGCTCTAATAGAACATTCATCTCGAAATGTACTAACCACGCGTACATGGTACTTGTATGACCCGATAAGCCCATTATCCTGTGTCTCTGGAGTTTTGAGTGCAAGAGATCCTGCGCGTCTGTCGCTCAGAAATAATAGCTGACAAACCAACGAATTTAAATAATGAATGATGCATGTTTTGAAAAGTTTCGACAAGCGCATGAATTATTTTTTTTTTTTTTGCTTTCAGCTTAGATGTAGCTTTATGGCTACAAGAGTTATTTTTGTGTGTGTGTATTTGCTCTTTTTGTTGCTGTGCTACAAGTTCAGAGAAAGGGGTCGGATACTTTTGCATCACAGACAGCAGTTCTTCGATTTCATACGCATTTTCAATCAAAGACCAAATGGGCCTATGTGTGTGTGTGTGTTGTTGTTGTTTTTTTTTGTTCTTAATTCATTAAGACCAAATGACGTTCTATTTAACATAATGAAGATTTATGTTCTTGAACGAAGATGTTGGTGGATGCAGGCTGTCATAGTTTTCAGTATGCGTGAAACTGAGCAACTGCCCTTTCAGGCTTAGCTGTTTGTCACAAAGCTTGTCACAAAGCTTGTCACAGAGCGTGTCACAGAGCTTGTCACAAAGCTTATCACAGAACTACAACACAGCCAAGACCTTAAATAACAGGTACTTAGAGAGTCCATCAAGTCGGAGACGCATGCTATTGTTGCTGCTGCTGCTGCTGCTGTCTCACTCGAACTGCAAGCTGTACAGTTTTACGCTGTGATGATGTTGGAACACAAGCATCGTTTCGAAATAATAGTGGGCCACAGCGGCCAGCTTTGAAGATCAAGGAGTGGATAAACAAAGCACGCTTCTCAGTGAACTCAACCACCCTAAGGATCGCGGGTCAAGCCCTCCCCAGCTAGCCTGTCTGAGCCTGTTCGTTAAGAAAATAAAACTGACGGATGGTAATAGGTCTTGGCGAGGTCTGATTTCGCTAGCCCTGATACCCGTGCCTTGACTCTTGCGTAGTTGTCTTATCTTCCTGAAGAAATCGTGCACACTGCTCCACGGAATGAGGAGACTTTTCTGTACTGCAGAACGTCATGAACGATGTGGTACACCGAGCCATGACTAATCTTCAGTTCTCCAGCTAACTCATCGATTGTTACCAACCGATCTTCCCGTATCATTCGTTCCACTTTAGCGTTAGCATCAGGCCTATTCGCAATGTTAGACTTGCAGGCTGAAGCGGGCTGCATCCACCCAGATTTTATACCCTACTTTAAACTTCCTGAGCCACATGTATACTTGCTGAAGCAACCCACGTTGAATATCTGCAGGTTTCTCACCTTCATTATCCAAGAAACGAATAACTGGACGAGCTGTTCATCTCTCGTGCATGCTGCCAAGAGAACGGCCGTCTTTTATCTGGTCTGCTGACGTCATATTTGCAAAGTGGCCAACGTGTCTCCGCGCGCGCGCACACCCACACCCACACACACACACACACACACATCTAGTGAGAGACGACAAGGCATATTTGTTCTGCAAATATCTACTACTGGAGTTAGATTTTTTATAGCAAAATTAAAGTTACTTTTCGACTCGGCTTTGTCAAAATTTGAAAAATCTTATGTATTCTTTGCATTCCCGCTATATATATTTTTCTGCGGGTCTGCTAGCGTCCAAGGTTTTTAATTTAACACACACAAAAAATTATTCTTCATAGGATTCTAGGAAATGATTGCTTTCATTCGCCCATGGCTATCTGAACATGGCTTCTATTAAGGAGCTAAATCCTTTCAGGCATCCGATTTAGAATTTATTGGGTTTCCTTATTATGGGCAGTGAACTATAATTTTAGCTTGGCTCGTTCGCTCAGGCATTCATTCTCTGCTGGTTTCCTGAAGATAGCAGGGCTACAGTTTCTTCCCGGGTAGGATGGGTCACTCATTTTTTAATGCACGTGATCTCCAGGGAGAGGATAGAAATCTAATATGGGAAATAATATTTGCTCAAAATTTGAATGTTGTGGTTGTTAGACCTCAGAGAGTTAAATATGCTCACTGGGATATAAGGGTTACAAGGGACAAAAACAAAAACCAAGAAACAATTTAATGAACTATCTGGACATAACGTATAACGATGTGTCCCCGCGGATTTGATTGATTCATTATTTGATTGAATGATTGAAGTTTATTGGGAAAAGTGAAGAGAGAGAGAAAAAGAGAGAGAGAGAGAGAGTGAGTGAGAAACCTTCCCTTGTCTTGAGGAATAAGTGAATGTACTTGTGATAGAGGATTTTTAATCTAATACAGTGATGAGGTTATAATATATATATATATATATATATATATATATATATATATATATATATATATATATATATCAGAGATGAAGAAGGAATAAAACTTAGTATAGAGGGAATATGATTGTTGGAGCGGGGAATGTAAAGTATACTTAAATTTTGGACTCAAGTCATGTGGCTCCAGCGTCCCATATTCCTGAATGTAATGGTTCTTCAGCGTCAGGCGGATTCTGTCATCAGAGTGACATTGTTTAATGGCTTTTGCCACAAAATCAGATTTTCCCCAGTGGCTGGAACCGTTAAAATGGTTAGAGAATGGTTTAGAATAATTCTGGGTGTTATCACAGAGATTTTTCTGCACGCGGTCACCTAATCTGAGACTAGTTTTGCCGTGGTAAATGGCAAATTTCTCTTTTGGAAACTCCAACACCTAGATAAATGACAAATTTCTCTTTTGGAAACTCCAACACCTTGGTAAATGGCAAATTTCTCTTTTAGAAACTCCAACATCTTGATAAACGATAAATTTCTCTTTTGGAAACTCCAACACCTTGGTAAATGGCAAATTTTTCTTTTGGAAACTCCAACACCTTGGTAAATGGCAAATTTCTGTTGACTCCAGCTGCGCTTCCAGAGTCCTAGATGAGCGTTTCTTTCTTGACAATGTTCATCTTCATCTGTCCGCCGGTCCTGAGCTTCATTCTACAATCCAGGAAGTGCCTAATGCCGTGGCATTTATTTCATTATACATCATTCCATCGATCCTGCTCGCCCACTTCTTCTAGCTAATTTATTACCTGCTTACGTGCTTCTCTATCCTCGCTTTCTCCGGTGTCAAGAAGTAGTTCATCTTCTTCTTCTTTTTCCTACGCCTCTCATACCCTCTCTCTCTCTCTCTCTCTCCTTCTTTCTCTCTTTCTCGCTGCCGCTGTCTATCTATCTATCTATTTATCTATCTATCTATCTATCTATCTATCTATCTATCTATCTATCTATCTATCTATCTATCTATCTATCTATCTATCTATCTATCTAAAAGTTATCTTAAACTGCTCTTACAGACACCGAATACAATTAATTGTTTTCTGAATAGTCCCAAAAATTTTGTTTAGTAGATAGTCATTTATAATGTATGTAGTTACTTCTGTACTGAGTGAATGTTTAAGAGCGAAACGTAAATGTTATATTTTATTTTATGTCTCTCAGCTTCAATGTTAGTTATGTTTGTTATATGAACAGCATATTTGTAGAATGTCTGGAATAGAGTGAAAGATGTATGATAAAGGGCAGAATGTCAGACGGGCCTGCGTGCCAATTCTTAACCCTTTTGAAATAAAGATCTATCTATCTATCTATCTATCTATCTATCTATCTATCTATCTATCTATCTATCTATCTATCTATCTATCTATCTATCTATCTCTGTAGAACACGTCCCCCGGTACCTTCGTAAATGGGTCACTTCTTTGGAAACTCCAAAACCGTCATAAATTCTCTCTCTCTCTCTCTCTCTTTCGCTCTCTCTCTCTCTCTCCCTCTGTGTGTTTATGTGGTTTTTTTTTCTTCTCTCTGTCTTTCCTTCTTTCTCTTTCTTGTTCTCTTTCTTTCTCGCCTGTCACATAAGTGGTCTCACCAACGCTGTTTATTTCGAAGGAGGACATCAGAAACCATGGCCTGGCGTCAAGCACAATGATAACAATCCCGGGCAAGCCTTTCATGTAGGAAAATACTCTGTTAAAGCAGTTTGCATCTCATTTCCCCCTTCTTTGTTATATCCTCTTCAACATTTTTTGTAGCTAACAATAAGAGGATTCATTGTAATTCTCCCCCTTCTAAACTCTGTCGTGGTGAGTTTGAATACTGAGTGTCTCCAGCTGGAAGCAGGAGTTCGAATCACGATAACATATATGGGTTTTTCTTTTCTTTTTTTTTTCCTCTGTATTTTTCGTTGCTTTCCTCTCTCCTGGTTGAAATGACAATCTACGCACTCTGTGATGGTCGCTCTGGGGAAGCGATCTTAATCTCTCACAAAACTCTTCAAAGGCGCAATCTAAACTGTTTAAAATAACAACACAACAACAACAACAAACTGACAGGATAGCTGTCCTGATGTCCGTGCGTCTCTCGTGTCTCTCCGTCACCGTATTTCAAACATACAAACGATTATTTGTCGATAAAATTTTCGAACTCTTTAAAACTCTTTAAACCGGCATCGATTGCTTCTGTTTTTACGCGCCCTGTTTCCGCTTTCTCGTGTTTTCTTCTTCTTCTTCTTCTTTTTTCTCGGCTACATGTGTGCTTTTAACGTAAGAGAACGTGAAAATTAAATTCATTCTTATGTGTGGTATGTGATATTGTTAATTACTGCATGTGGATCTTAAGAGCCCATGGTAAAAAGTGTTGTCATTTTAATTATACTCATGCGCATTATATATTAGTATATGTTTGTATATATGTGTAGGGCTGGGTAACACTAATACATGGATATATAAAACTGTGGACCTGTAAGGGCACGACTTAATCCCTGTGGACCTGTAAGGGCACGACTTAATCCCTGCGGACCTGTAAGGGCACGACTTAATCCCTGTGGACCTGTAAGGGCACGACTTAATCCATGTGTCCCAGAGGGCGAGAGTGAAGACGTTGTTGGATTTGGCAATCAGAGATCCGGAGCTGACATGGCTAGCGTCAGAGTTGGCGAACTATAACTGACATGGCTAGCGTCATGGTTTGTGAACTATAACTAATATGCTAGCGTCAGATTGGGGAGTCATAGCTGACATACTTGCGTCAAGGTTGGCCAAAGATAGTTGACCAAGACCCTGTCCCACCTTTCCGTTGGTACCTTCCGTTAAAAGCCTTGCCTGGCTAAAGAGGTAGGGATCGCCATAGTCCCCATGGTGATAGAGTCTGTTAAAGAAGTATTACATACCCCTGGCTTAATAGTTGCACATAGGGACTGAAAAATAGCTGCCAAGCCAGTACAAATGCTGTGCTTCTATACCTTCACAGCATCGGCCGCAGAGAACACTAGCTCACAGTTCAAATGAAATTGAAGAAGAAGAAGAAGAAAGAAGAAGAAGAAAGAAGAAGAAGCAGAAGAAGAAGAAGAAGAAAAAGAGGAAGAAGAAGAAGAAAGAAGAAGAAGAAGAAGAAAGAAAAAGAAGAAAGAAGAAGAAGAAGAAAGAAAAAGAAGAAGAGAGAGAAGAAGAAGAAGAAGAAGAAAGAAGAAGAAGAAGAGAAGAAGAAGAAGAAGAAGAAGGAGGAAGAAGAAGGAGAAGAAGAAAGAAGAAGAAGAAAGAAGAAGAAGAAGAAGAAGAAGGAAGAAGAAGAAGAAGAAGAAGGAGAAGAAGAAGAAGAAGAAGTCCCACTGGGATGGCTGTCTTAGCTGGTCTGATCGGCATCACTTGATATACTTGTAACGAAACCTGCTGTTGAGTATACTCGAATGGTTTGACTGTATGAAAGTTTAAAGATAAATGAAAAATTTCCGAAACGTTTTGCCTAACCATGTTACGCTTTCTTACCTCTTTTCTTTAAACAGATAAACGAAGAAGTGAAATTTATGACAATAATTACAATTTAGCCGTGTTTCGTCTGATTCCTTTACTAAATGATTTAACTGACCCAGATGTCCTCTTGTTAATAATTTTTCTTAATACTGTGCAGGCTGGGAAAGGGAATATCTATCTATCTATCTATCTATCTATCTATCTATCTATCTATCTATCTATCTATCTATCTATCTATCTATCTATCTATCTATCTGTCTGTCTGTCTGTCTGTCTGTCTGTCTGTCTGTTTGTCTGTCTGTCTGTCTGTCCGTCCGTCCGTCCGTCCATCTATCTATCTATCTATCTATCTATCTATCTATCTATCTATCTATCTATCTATCTATCTATCTATCTGCCTTTTTGTCTGTCTATCTGACTTCATGCTTGTCTGTCCGTCTAGTTATATTTCCAGTCTGCCTATGTGGGTCTGTCTGTCTGACTGCAGCCCATTCGCCATCTGAAGGCGCCATACAGCATGTCACCACTTGACCTAGACGCATGCAGACTACTCATGGCTGACATTTTATATCTTCACAAAATTAGCATATTCTCCACAGCTTACCTATCCTGAGCCAACTCTTGCTCGTCTCACTGCCCCCCCCCTCCTCTTCACCCCTCTTCTCATTTCCTATTTCCTTTCTTTCTTCATCACATCGACTTATCTTACAAGTTGGCTCATGTCTTAGCTTTAAAGCAAATACATAAGACAAAAAATCCGATGGCCGTCGAGACGACATAGACTGAGAGAATCGATTCTAAAGTACACCAGCTTCCGAGTAACGGCTCCCCAGTTTTGTTTTTCTACCCGATACATTAATGTGAATTCAGATCATTTTTTCCAGGCCTGAAGATTGAGCATCGTTCACAGTCACCCCGTCCCCTCCCCCAGCTCATTTATTACATACACATACACACACACGGATACAGAGAGAAGGAGACACGGTGCGTATGAGAGAGAAAGAGAGGGGAGAAGGGGCGGAGTTGTGTTTGAAGTAGTGAGAGAAATCGATTACGGGTTGACCAAAAGAAAAGTGAAAATAATCGATAAATAATAGAATTTAAATTTCCTGAATTCAGGAACTGATATTGCTACCGATGATGATTGTGATGGCACTGATCGATGGCGGCTGCCCAGAGCCTGTCATGGCGATAAACAAACTCTTCTATCTCTTTACTAGTAATAGGCTGTTGCGTCACTTCGGCCTGGAAGAGGGAGCATGTCTCGGCAAAGGATCCACAACGGTGGTGCTCTCTAAGATGGGTTGGTTTATTATTCCAGTCCAGGGCACGTGAGGTCCGCCATTGTTGGCTGGGGCATCTCCTCGTGATGGCTACCTCGAGGCGATCATATTGGGAAGCTGTCTTGGGAGGAAGAGGCAGTTTGTAGCCTGGAGCTTCGAGGAGATCGGGTGGATAAGGAAGAGGAGTGAAATGAAGGGGCGAGAAACAGCAAACAACAACGTCGGCACCTATGGGGCTAAGAAGAAGAATGATGACGATGATGATGATGATGATGATGGTGATGGTGACGGTGATGATGATGATGATGATGATGATGTATCATAAATCAACTGAAACTAAAAAACTGAGCGTGACAAATGGAGAAGCACGACATTAAACCAAAAAAAAAAAATCATGAACTAAACGTTGGATGAACAGACTGAAAATTAAATAGGGAAAGCAAAGAGTGATAGGCTGGAGAGGGAGAAAGAGTGGAGAGAGAGAGAGAGAGAGAAAGAGTGGAGAGAGAGAGGGGGGAGAAAGAGTGGAGAGAGAGAGAGAAAGACGATATAGTGCATTTTTTCCCTAAAACTTTTTTTTGATTTTCCCTCCATTTCATCCATTAAGGAATGTCCCAGCCAGGGACCTGCCTAGAGTCACGTGGAAGTTCCTGAAGAACGATGTGGGGTCCTTGATGGGGTCATGTGAAGGTCTGCGAAGGTTTATATAAAAGTCCACTAAGGGTCACTGTACAGTTGTTTATTGAGTCATGTATGATATTGCCAAGGTTGAGTCATGTATGATATTACCGAGGTTGAGTCATGTATGCTATTACCAAGGCTGAGTCATGTATATTATTATCAAGGTTGAGTCATGTATGATATTACCAAGGTTGAGTCATGTATGCTATTACCAAGGTTGAGTCATGTATGATATTACCAAGGTTGAGTCATGTATGCTATTATCAAGGTTGAGTCATGTATGCTATTACCAAGGTTGAGTCATGTATGAATTTATAATACATTCAAAATGGATTTATTATTCCTAAGTTCATATTTATATATAATTTATTTTGCTGTTCAGTTTTTGACTGATGTAACATTGTTACTTACTGTTATTTCGCATTTAGAGATCATAAATGCAAAATAATACTAAATGGCAGAATATTAAAGCAGGCAGATAAGTTCACGTATCTATGAACATTCCAGACGTAAGATGAAAGATGCCTAACGGAGATCAAGAAGAGAATAAGCCAAGCTAAAATGGAAAATATTTTGTGCAATAACTCACTGTCACTAAGGAAAAGGATGCTCCCACGCTACATAGAGCCAGTTCTGATCGATGGATGTGGAGCCTGGACAGTTACTAAAGAAATGCAGCAATGTCTGGGAACCACGGGAATGTGGTTTCTTAGAAGAATTTCCATGGACGGAAAGAAAAGCAAAGGAAGAAATTTTGACGGACACTGATTCTAGAAGACAAGTACTTACAATAACAGCGAAAAAAAGACAGCCTAAATTTATAGGGCAAGTATTGAGAAAAAGCTAACTAGAACATATCATGACAACAGGAAAGTTAGAGAGGAAAGAGGTAGTCCAAAAGAGAAAATCCTGTATGGATTGGCACGATGGCGTAGAAAGAGGAAGCCAGAACAACTCATAGAGGCAACACGAAACAGAGATTTGTGGAGAGTTATGACCACCAACGCCGGTAGTCACGGCACTTGACGGACAGGCAGACAGACAGACAGACGGACGGACGGACAGGCAGGCAGGCAGGCAGACAGACAGACAGATAGATAGATAGATAGATAGATAGATAGATAGATAGATAGATAGATAGATAGATAGATAGATAGATAGATAGATAGATAGTCTTCACACTTTGTTTCAATCCAGTCTGTTATTAAAGACAACCTGTAAGGCCGTTATGTTCAGCTTGCAGATGATAGATTAATGGAATGTTACGATGTAGATGGATCATCAATGCATCCCAGACACGTCCATAGATGGTCCGACCTCCTTCTGAGTATACCCTTCAGCGTACAGCGACCAAGTGTGCCAGTTCGATTCTGACTGACGATTCTTCTCACACACCGGGAATGCCACTCAGTCCTTCCGATGGTGCTCTCTGTAAAAGTTTTGAAGGGCCCAAACGCATGGCTTTGTTGGGGTGGGGGAGGGGGGTCTCCTCTGATGATTTGAGGAGTTGTGTTGTTTTGCTCTCTATATCAGAGAGTTTCCTGCCTGTAATGAATGTCTTTCCTAATGTCTGTTTTGCTCTAAGTCTTCGCCTATTCTGCTCAAAGTCTTCCTAAAGTCTATTCTGCTCAAAGTCTTCCTAACGTCTATTCTGCTCAAAGTCTTCCTAACGTCTGATCTGCTCAAAATCTTCCTAACGTCTGTTCTGCTAAAAGTTTTCCTAACAAATGCCCTCGACCACTGCTTCTGCCTAACTCTTGTCCGCTCTAACATTAAGACTCATCAGATTTACGCCTGTTACTTCCTTTCTCATCTTAGAAGCTAACCCGTCCCAGAAGCAATCTTATTTAGAAGATCCACCATCTTTGTGTGTCCAACCTAATAAACCGTTCCGTATCACTTCTAAGATTTATTGCTAAGATGGCCTCTTCGCCGTTTTCTGATTCTTTCCCACCTTACAAGAGATAGAGATCAAGTTTGTCTCTGCTGGTCATCAGATGCTAATAATTTTCACAGTATTTCTTTTTTCTAATTCTCACCAAAAGAAATGTAATAGACAATCTTAATTACACCATCGACTACGCTACATCACGCGGAAGTCCGTCGACTACGCTACATCACACGGGAGTGCGTCAACTACTCTACATCACACGGGAGTCCGTCGACTACGCTACATCACACGGGAGTGCGTCAACTACTCTACATCACACGGGAGTCCGTCGACTACGCTACATCACACGGGAGTGCGTCGACTACTCTACATCACACGGGAGTCCGTCGACTACGCTACATCACACGGGAGTGCGTCGACTACTCTACATCACGCGGAAGTCCGTCGACTATGCTACATCACACGGGAGTGCGTCAACTACTCTACATCACACGGGAGTACGTCGACTATGCTACATCACACGGGAGTCCATCGACTACTCTACATCACAGGGAAGTCCGTACACTATGCTACATAACACGGAAGTCCGCAAGGCAAGCATAGACTACTTACAGTAGTAAATATATGTGAACGTTTTCAATGTAATATTAAAGTGGTTGGGTAAGTCTGTGAGGCTGCGGCGACTTAGTCTTAGCCTCTGGCGTCTGTGAATAAAAGTCTGGGAACCACTTCTGTGCAGACTTTACTTAACAAGAAGCATGCAGATATTATTTCTACAAAGTACATCGCATAAGTTATAAAACATACAGAACTACTTCTATACCATCTGTTTTGATCTTATTTATAATAATCCCTTTCCTTTTCATGGCATTCACCAAAGAGTAATACCCTTCGTGTATGAAGAACCACAGCGCTCCTTATTAATATTGTGTGCCCCGCAGGATAACGTTGACGATACTAATTTCTAATCGTGAGCGATCCTGAGCGTTTCCGATTAGTTTAGAAGCTTTTCTTTTTCCATGGCACTTGGTCAATCCACTGAGATACTTTTTTCTCATAGTCTTTCTCTCCTTCTCTTCTCCCATGAAATTTCCAGTCATTACTAGGTTCTCCAACTTCTGTTTTCTCGTGACACGTCCAAGTTCTCCAACTTCTGTCTTCTAATGATATGTCCAAGTTATCCAACTTCTGTCTTCACATGATATGTCCAAGTTCTCCAACTTGTCTTCTAATGATATGTCCAAGTTCTCCAACTTCTGTCTTCTCATGATATGTCCAAGTTCTCCAACTTCTGTCTTCTCATGATATGTCCAAGTTATCCAACTTCTCTCTTCACATGATATGTCCGAGTTCTCCAACTTCCGTCTTCTAATGATATGTCCAAGAAATAGTGATTGTCTTTGTGTTATCATTCTGATTAGTTTTCATTGTTGTGAAACTTCTCTGGCGACCTCTTTGTTGTTTTTTTTCTGTCTGTCCGGAGAATTTGTTGCATCTTTCTCCAGCACCATATCTCTGTTGCTTCGTTTCTTTGTTTATTTTCCAAGTTTCACAACTATATAGCAGCAATAGCTCTATATAACATATATATTCACCATATTTAGTACCCTATTCCTCACTTGTGGGACTTTTTCTTATTTATTAATATACTGTCCGAAAAGAAACGCTTAGCTTATATAAGCTTCATTTTTTTATATGTTGTGACATCAAGTTTTTTTTTTTTCCCGGCTATCTCAAACCAAACCAAAAATTGTCACCAAGATATCAGGTCCATGATTTAGCGTGAATTTTGCTATTCTCGTGTATAGTCAGAACGCAGTACCTGTCCTTGCTTATCACGCATTTTTTGCACCATAACTCACGTTGCGTTTCTGGAACAGCCGTGATTTTTGTGGTGAACACAACTCACTTCCCATACAAATGAAACCCTATAAAAGAATGAGGTTACACAAACAAATTCAGTTAATTTTCAAGCAGACAATTATGGCGCGTCTATGGCAAATTTACGAAACATTGCTATTGGTCGCCTGCAAGCAGGCAAAAGTTAAATTCAGACTGTCAGGCATTTAAACCTGCAGCAGAGTACCATCAGTCAACTTTGGCACCGTTTCCAAGCCACTGGCTCAGCTTAAGACCGGCATCGCAGTGGACGACCCAAGGTGACAACAGCAGCTGATGATCGCTTTATTCTGGTTCATCACCTCAGAAACAGCCTCCTCAAGTGCTCAGTCATTGCTTGCAGGACGTCGTGTGTCTGAATAAACTGTCCGGAATAGACTGCGTGAAGCTGGACTGGTGTCACGACGACCTCACTGATATCCTGTCTTAACGAGACGCCTTCGCCAAAATCGACTTGTTTGGGCCAACCAGCATCGACCCTGGACAACTGACAATCAGTGGAGAAGTGTCTGTTTTAGTGATGAATCTTCCTTTTTGGTGCACCGCCATGGTATGCGGAGAAGGGTTTTACCGTAGGCCAAATGAACGTTGTGCCCAAAATTGCGTTGATGAAGCTCTACCGCACGGTGGTGGAAGTGTAATGGTATTAGAAATGATCAATTTCAACGGAAGGAGTCCATTGGTGCAGACTGAAGGAGGCTTGAATGCGCAACGATACGTCAGTGAATTTCTTGGACCCCATGTCCGTCCATTTTTTGGCTGGGAAAAGGTCTGTGTTTCAACATGACAACGCCAGACCCCATTCTGCACGGTTCACCACACAGTTCCTGACTGCCATCAGCATTCTCACCCTTCCATGTCTCCAGACATGAATCCGATCCAGCACCTATGGGATGAGCTGCAAAGACGCATTTGTCGCCGACACGTTTCTCCAGCTAATCGTCGTGATCTGAGGCAGGCACTCCAGGAAGAGTGTGCAGCAATCCCACAGGCGCGCATCAGACATCTGATCGCATCTATGCCCAGGAGATGCCAGTCGCTGATCGATGCAAGCGGAGGCCACACACCATACTAAGTTGAGAGCCCCTGGGACTAACAAATTCTCGTCACACAGATGCGAGAAACTGTCAAGTGAGTGTTTAAACCCTTAGGTATTATTGTGTGCAGTTTGAAAATTTTATTCATTCAATTTAAAAAGCTATAGAATATCAAAGTTATGGCTAAAATTCGGTCATCAGTAGTTATGCGTTTCTTTTTTTTTTTTGGACAGTATATATTCCTTATGTCATAAAATGCTGCCTTTGCATTACTTTTTCTTGATTTTATTTCATTTGCGCACTAGCCATCAGCTGTACAATGTACTGGCTTTTGTAGATTTAATGTCCTAAGTCTGAACTACCATGAATCGTACATTCCGTGCCGGGTTAAATCTTTGGCGACCTAAAGGTTATTGATCTTTACAAGACCCTCTGGCAGCTTTGGTCATTGACCATATGCTACCACACGACCTGGTAATTATATTTTCTGATTCTAGAATCTCGATCATCTATAGAACGAGTTATGTCCCCTTATTCGTGGAAGCAGGCAGGGTAATTTCGTACGTCCATTGGTAATATGTTGTAAGTCATGGAGACACTGACCCAGGGTATCTGGCTGTTGTGGTCCCTGATTCAGAATCTTGGATAGTGATTTTTGTTTTTAAACCTCCAAGAACCATTTCTCCAGCTACACTCTAACAGCCATCTTATATATAATATCGCACTACCATAAACCCTGAATTGTCTTTATTCAACAAATGGCATTTAATACCAGCTTCATAACGTAACTGCAAACCAACTTATAATGCTCCGATGCCCACTGTACTAGTATGTCAATCATCTGTAGAATGACCTGTATCCTCTTACTCATCAGAGTAGCCTCGGTGTATGAAGGACACAAGAACTTCACACGTTCAGTGGTAATATGTCGTAATTCACATAAATAACTGATTAACGTGATCTATTACAGGACATGAGAAGTAGACAGAAAAAAAAATAGATGAATTAATTGTTCTGGTGTGCCTCGCCATGCAGATAAACAGTCCTCTAATTCAGTTTCTGTGTCAGCATCAATATATACAATGAGATGAACTAGAGTGCAGTGTATTAGGTATTCTATTCTATTGTAAGTGCCTGTGCCGCGTGGCGTAGGCGATCATTTCTCTCCACAATTCCCTTTCTTTAGACTTGATTATGAGATCCGCCAGTGACATTCTTATTAGTCACACTAACAGCCCATCCAGTAACTTCTCTCTCTATCTTCCTCTGTCTCTTCTTTTTTCAATTTTTCCAGTTGCCACAGTGTGTTCCAGTTTTCCTCTTCTCAGGAAATGTCCTATAAATCTCGTTTGTCTGCCTGTGATCTTTGCTGTAACTTGCCTTTTAACTCCAGCCTCTCTTAAGACTTCTTCGCTGGTTTTCTTAGCTGTCCATGATACCTTCAACGCCCTTCTTATGAACCACATTTCCATAGCCTCCATTTCTCGCTGTACTCTCTTATTCATAAACCATGCTTCACACCCATAAAACAGAATTAGGTATTCAATTTACTGTATTAGGAACAGCGGTACCAGCACTCTTGGCTTTTTATTTTATTTCTCTTCTTACATCCTTCCCATGCTGCTAAACGCATGGTAGTTTGCCAAGATTTCCTGTCTTCAGCGAGTTTTTCAATCACATCAAGGAATGTTATGCCCACTGAAATAGCCTTTTTTACCAATGTCCTCTTGAGTTTCACGTGGTCGACCTCTTTTTCTTCGGCTTGTTGTGTTCCACTTGATAGCTTGTTTTGGTATTCTCTGGTTGTTTCTTCTCATCACATGACCGACATATGTCCATCTTCTCTGATCACCCATGAGACAGGTTGTTGCTTGCTCATCTGTCTTATCTCTGCGTTGTTCTTGAATTCTTTCCACTTGAACCGAGTATTTTCCTTGGGCATTTATTGTCGAAAGAGTCTAATTTCTTGTCTATTTCTTTAGTTGTTTTCCAGCTTTCACATCCATAATGATGGTGTATAGTACATTTTAATTGAATAATTTTAACTTGGTTTTTGTGCCCATAACTTTTGAATGCCATATGTTCTCAAGATTCATGAAGTTCCGTGCTGCTTTTGCAATTCGAATTCTAGCTTTCTTTCTGGTATCACCATCCTGGTCTATGTAGCTGCCCAGATATGCAAAATGGTTACTTCTTCAACAGCTGTTCCTTCTATGTATATTTTTCCTTCATGGTTAATGAGAAGTTTCATTATTTTTGTTTTGTCCTTGTTAATTTCAAGTCCTATTTTACTAGCCAGTGAAGACAGGCTATGTTTTTTCTTGCATTGAATTCACATTGTCACTAATAAGAGTTATGTCATCTGCAAAATCAGGATCTTGCAGTTGGGTCTCATGTACTCAATCAGTGCCTATTTTACCTGTGTAGTATTTTTGTCATTATGAAGTCGTCTACAGCAATTCCAAAAGGGAAAGGAGATAATATAGTTCCTTGTTGCACACCTGTTTCACTCCAGAACCGATCACTCATTCCTTCTTCTGTATTGACTGCACAAACATATCCATTGTAGAGGCCACTAATGATGTTGACAATCTTAGATGGTATTCCATATGTTCTTAAAATTCTCCACAATGAATCTCTGTGTATGCTATCAAATGCCTTTTTAAGGTCTATGAAGTTCAGGATTAATGGTGTTTGCTTTTCAGTATGTTCTTCTTATGCGGTCAAAAAATTGCTAGAAGCAAAATAGAACAACCAGAACCATTACTGTGACAAAACTTTCTAGGAGACATCTGCCATTAATGTAACGAAGACGAAGTAGCAACCAGCATGACCACGTGCTTATATGAACCAATAAATCTTTCCTGCGAAGTGTAGGGAGAACATTGTTTTTATTACAGTAAGGGCGTCGTCTCCGTTGTGATTTTCTTCTTTGCACTTCCGGGTTTGGGGTCGTTTGAGATTTTTTTTAGAATGTCACGTGGAGGTCAGAACTCCGTGACAGGTGGAGTGTGGGAAAGACTGTTGAGCGCTAGTCAGTCTACTCCTGAAGGTGAAGCTGTGTAGATGAATTCATGTTACTGTCGTGAAGATGTGGTGCGCGTGTTAGTTACTGGAACGTGTGGTTGGACTTGCCATGTGGCAGGGCAACCTGCCGGCAGTCAACTGCTCGTCACTATCATTATCATCAAGTCCATCGAATATAAATGTTATTTCAACTCATCACGCAGGACTGTCTTGGTCTTCCATACATGCTTGTGCCAACGCAATGGATAGAAAGAATCTCAGACAGAAACCGAGTCTGGAGACGGGGTGTAACTAATTCAGAACTACTCAGTATTCAGAACACTGGTGGGAAGATATTATACAATGCTTTATCAAACAGTGATCTAGGATACAGCACAAGGAACAGTAGTGTTTCAGAAGCAGCATTGCACAAGCCATTTTCAAAAGTTGAAATACATACTTTGCAATAGGTTACTATCTGTAAGATACTTTGCAATAGGTTACTATCTATAAGATACTTGGCAATAGGTTACTATCTATAAGATACTTTGCAATAGGTTACTATCTATAAGATACTTTGCAATATGTTACGATCTATAAGATATTTTGCAATAGGTTACTATCTGTAAGATACTTTGCAATAGGTTACTATCTATAAGAGTCAGGATGAGAGTGCTACATTGAACCAGTTCTATTATATGGATGCGAAGCCTGGACGGTCAGTAAAGAGGTACAAAGAAGGCTGGAAGGTCAGTAAAGAGGTACAAAGAAGGCTGGAAGGTCAGTAAAGAGGTACAAAGAACACTGGAATCAGCAGAAATATGGTTCTTAAGAAGAATGCTGAGGATATCATGGACAGCAAGAAAACCGAACGAGGAAGTTCCGAAAGAGCCACAAGCAAGAAACAAAGAAAATTCTAACAAAGACCAGAAAACGAAATTAAAATTTGTGGGCCAAGTTTGGAGGAGAGGCGGGCTAGAACACCTAACGGCAACAGGGAAGATCGAAGGCAGAAGAGGCAGAGGTAGACAGAGAGAAAAGATGTTTGATGGTTTGACATCCTGGCATGAGAAAATGCTCAGTGGCAAGCCTGTTTGAGATGCACAAGTGGATCGAGGGTTGTGGAAGGACATGATATACTCCGCCTACGGGCAAGGACCTTGAGAGAGATGCAGAAATTGTTTCCTGGTCCGTTTCATTGCCCGCTATAGAAATGAAAATACAATGGCATGTTCCTACCAGTTTTCACACAGCTTAAGTCGATGTTGAGAATAACAGTTCTTGCCCCTGTGGAGAATGAAAGATAAATCTATTCTCCAGCGACAAAGAGTTTCAACTGTTGCTTTGCTTTGGCTCTTTATCTATTGCTCCACAGAACTAGATTTACTTCTAGTATTCATTTTTAATAAAAGAAGATGTAATTTCTTGAAAAGTCACAATGACACACATTTTCCAGCGTAATTTTATTGATCCTCATGCTTCCTTAGAAATTAACTGTCTTGCTGGCCTCCTTTGCCAAAATGTCATTTTAAATTACACGAAAGCAAAGTATGAAATTGCTGCATACGAACAAATTTTTTTCTGACAATATGTTTGCGTCATCTAACTTGATAATATGAAATGTCAGTGTTACTGTATTTCACTTACATTATCAACGTGAAAATGCCATTTATTGAAAATGGAGAACTGTACACACATTTCAAGTATTGCTTTACCCGTGTTTATCTACTCCGAAATATATTTTGTTTCTGGTTTTTTTTAAAGAAAACTTCTGCCGTCCATGTGCAGAATTAAACAAAAATAATTAATTTAAAAGTTTACCTGATGGAGTGTTTGTTTCTCAGATCGTCAGATGATAGAATGGCAGTGCTGTCAACGATTTAGATCAAGGTGCCTGATTTCTTTCACTTTGTGTACTGCTGGGATCAAAGTTGAGTTCAAATCTTTCCTTAATTTACGGTAGTATTTAGTCATGATAATTAATTTTTTCCCCCAGTTGATGAGAATGAAAAAAAGAAAGAAAAGAACAGAAAAGAAAGAAAGAAAGAATGAATGAATGAAAGCAAGAAGGAACAGTGGTAGGCGGTGGCGGTTTTGGATATACTTGTGGCTTTGGTGCAGGGAGCGGACTTGGTTTTAAGAGATGTTTTGGTTGGATGTGGGCGTTGACTGCGACCATCTACATCCACTGCATCTTTATGTAGTGCACTTTCTGGCAACCTTAAATTTTTGGCCATGTTGCTGCTTCCAAGTTTTGATGTGTGTATGTGGTCCCTGCACAGCCATTTCTTTGGGGGCAACAGAGAAGAGGTTAAAAAACCCCGATGTGGTTTATGAAGACAGTGTTGTTAACACGACAAAATGACTGACGTGCGTCCAGGGCCGGAGCAGGGTGGGATGATAGAAGATGTGAAGATGGCTGCATTAGGATAATTTTCGTTGAGGGCAGAAGTCAAAGTCTGCATGTCGGAACGTCTTACGTTCCAGCCATATATGCTGTGGTTTATACCAAGTGTGGAGATTTTCGTCACGCCCTGATCCAAAGTAAAGCTCCTCAGTATTTGCGTTATTTTGGCAACGCCAGCTCCCGTTACCGCAACTACTGAGACACTATCTTCGTCTGATATGGACATACGGTCGTCATATACGTTCTTTAGTAAAGAATCCCTCAGTTAGCAAATGTGTTGTTCTTTCCTTGACTTTAATATTACGACTTTGCTGTGTGGGTTGTCCTTGCTGAATTTGGCCGGAGCGTGACTGCTGGTGGGATGTGTTGTTTAGCTGATCTGATTGTTTGCGTTCTGTCTTTCTGCTGAGTGTTTTGGTACAGGGCTCTGCTGTAGCACGACAAATCTGTCCGCTAATGTGGACATGAATGGGATATATCGTGTTCTGCTCTTCCGGTAAATAGTCACTGACTCCACTCTGCTTTTGTTGGTTATTTTTTGGGTCAAGCTTGTCTACTTTGTCTGGTGACGATGGATGAGCTGCCGGCTTCATGTTCTCATTCAGTTTATTTTGACAAGCAGTCTCTGAATGACTACCGGTTCCTGTCTGGTTATTTTTATATGGTTTTCTACCACCACTGCTTGTTCTATTGTTCAGTGATTCAACGATCAGCCTCCGTTTTGTATTTTCTTCTCTCAGCTGCTACACTTCTTCTCTGATGCTACTGTTCTCTGACCTGCTGAACTTCTTCTCTGATACTACTGTTCTCTGAGCTGCTGAACTTCTTCTCTGATGCTACTGTTCTCTGATCTGCTGAACTTATTCTCTGATACTACTGTTCTCTGATCTGCTGAACTTCTTCTCTGATGCCTCTGTTCTTTGAGCTGCTGAACTTCTCTGATACTACTGTTCTCTGAGCTGCTGAACTTCTTCTCTGATGCTACTGTTCTCTGATCTGCTGAACTTCTTCTCTGATGCCTCTGTTCTTTGAGCTGCTGAACTTCTTCTCTGATACTACTGTTCTCTGAGCTGCTGAACTTCTTCTCTGATACTACTGTTCTCTGATCTGCTGAACTTCTTCTCTGATGCCTCTGTTCTTTGAGCTGCTGAACTTCTTCTCTGATACTACTGTTCTTTGAACTGATTGATTTTATCAGTTCAGCCTTCATGTCACTGATGAGGGTTTTCACTAGATCTTTAACTGTGTCTACCAAGTCATGGCCACAGTGACAAGTCATGGCCACAGTGACAAGTAACCGGTTTCATATCTGTCCCAGCAGGTTGGTGGAAACTATTCGTGTCACTGATATTAGGAACATCATACTGCGATGTTAATATATTACCAGACAGGCTAGAATTGTTCAATGGGCTCTCGTTTTTTAGTACGAGTGTCTGGAGATGATGGAGGCTTCTCAGTGAAAATTGTTGTTCCTTGTTCTCCAGTAGGTTCTCCTGCATTAAGTGGAGGCACTGGTTTGTAGTTGCTGGAGGCTGTAGCATCTTCGATGCAGGTGAGAATAGTAGCGTTTTCTGTTAATAGACTCTTCCACTGTCGTCGCTTGAATGCAGTACGTTGTATCACTGATAATATCAATAGTCTTCTCTGTAATCCGCTATATATCACTGATAATATCAAGTCTTCTCTGTAATCCGCTATATCACTGATAATATCAATAGTCTTCTCTGTAGGATTTTTAAAACTTTCAGCCACGTTTGTAATTGCTGTATTTAGTTCATCTGGGCTGTCTGCTTGAGAGACTTTTGGTAGTTGTCTGAGCATCACTTCCTTGCCTGTGTATCTGTCTACTTCTTGTGTTTTGTTAAGCCAGGATTTGATAGCCTCTGCGTTACCTTGTAACAACACTTTGCTCTTCGTGTGGTAAAGATGTACTGTGAGGACTGGCGTTTTTATGATGTCCTCGACATTAGCGACTTGCTTGTACCTCTCCTCCCTTTCTGTTTGATAATGCTTTCTAAGGGACTCACACTGCAGTGTGTTGTGACATGTAACAGCTACGCATTGTCCCTCGTTGGTATATTTTATCGTTAAGCTTGGTGGGTTATCGCATCTCTTCAGCTTTGTTCCCATGGCCTTTTGTTTGCTTGAGGTATAGTTCTTTTTCATGGTGGACCGGAGACCATCCTGACGGCTGGGCCTGCTCGTCACCTCACGGCCTGTACCTTCTGCCCCACATTCTATCATGGTTACATAATATCCGGATTAAACTGATAACACAATTTTGGCCTACCTTACACTGGGAAGGCCACGTGAGGTGAAGTTAGCAAAGACCATGTGGCTTATCGGAAAATGGTGAAGACCAGTATGAATACCGAGAAAGAATATCTTACCGCAGTTTTATGAAATATATAGACAAATTCACATATTTCGAAGAGATTTCATATTCCACTAGAAACACACTTACTTCAGAAGTTTACCATTATAAGTATTATCCTCCACTAAAAACACAATTACTTCAGAAGTTTACCAATATCTTATATCCTTCCCCCTGCCGTTAAACGTCACATAGGGCTCACAAAGTAGTTCGCCAGTTTTTCCTGTCTTCGGCGAGTCTTTCAACTTCATCAAGGGATTTTATACCTGTTAATTTCGCCTCTCTTAACAATGACCTCTTCAGAGTTTCACGCAATCTGCCTCCTTTTCTTTGGCCTGTTGTGTTCCACTTGATAGCTTGTTTTTTGGATTCTCTGATAATTTCTTCTCAGAGAATCCCAAAACAAGCTATCAAGTGGAACACAACAGGCCAAAGAAAAAGATAAACCAATATAAATATCTATTATTGTATATTATATATTATTTTATATATAATATATATATTACACAGTTATATTATATTAATATATATATATTAAATATAATATTATATACTATACTTGTATATATATGTGTGTATGTATGTATATATATATATATATATATATATATATATATATATTACTGCAGTGCTTCGTGTGTAGTTATATACTTATACACTAATTATTGTGCAATATAAATATGATCCTTCACTAGAAACACAATTACTTCAGAAATTTACCAGTATAAATATCATCCTCCCTAGAATCACAACTACTTCAGATGTTTACCAGCATAAATATCATCCTCCACTAGAAACACAATTACTTCAGAAGTTTACCAGTATAAATATCATTCTACACTAGAAGCAGAATTACTTCAGATGTTTACCAGCATAAATATCATCCTCCACTAGAAACACAATTACTTCAGATGTTTACCAGCATAAATATCATCCTCCACTAGAAACACAATTACTTCAGAAGTTTACCAGTATAAATATCAGATATTTTAAATAACAAATAAAGCAAGTGAAAAATCAGGAGCTAGAAAATACTTATCCTACACGTCTCTATAGACTCTCTCTCTCTCTCTCTCTCTGAACAGATAGGTAGTAGGAGGGTATGTAGGTTGTTTAATTTGTATGTAGGAGGTAGGTAAGTAGGTAGATACGTAAATATTTACATAAACATGTAGATGTTTAGACAGACAGACAGACAAACGGACGGACGGATAGACAGACAGACAGATAGATTAGATAGATAGATAGACAGACAGACAGACAGAGACAGATAGATAGATAGATAGATAGATAGATAGATAGATAGATAGATAGATAGATAGATAGATAGATAGATAGATAGATAGATAGATAGATAGATAGATAGATAGATAGATAGATAGATAGATATGTAATTTGGTAGGTACTTAGTTACTTTGGTAGGTAGTTAGGTAGATGATTTGGTATGTAGGTAGGTTGGTAAGCAGGTAGTTTAGATTGATAGTAGGTAAATAGGGAGGGAGGTAGGCAAGCAGACATGTGTGTACACACTGATATTTATTTATTTCCTTTTTTTGTTTCTTTCTATCTGTAGTTTTCATTCAGCACCGCACGTAACCCAAAAAGCCCGTGTAGCTTTTGCTTGAAAGATAAATAGAGAAAATTTCAAGCAAAGTAAAAGCTGGAACTTAACAAGATTCTTCATCTCAAAGCCGGCAATGAAAAGTGTTTCAATGAGGGGATAACACCACAGCTGTAAAACAGAAAAGCATGGATATCAGATAACACGTGAAAATGCATACATGAAAGACGAGCAGCCAAATTAGCCTATGTTGCATGTAAAGACAGATCTTGGAAAAGATTTAACAAAAACAACATACAAAGAACTAGACAATAAAGTAAAAAGTTCAGCTAGAAGGGATAAATACATGGACAATATGGCGAAAGGAACAGAGAAGGCAGCAAAAATAGGAGACAGCAAAACTCTACATAACATACAAAAGAGGCTAAAGGCACTATTGCATCGAAAGAAAGACCAATCCTTAGCAAAACTGGCACACTATTAACATCAAGTAAAGACCAAAAGCAAAGATGGGCCGAACACTTCCAAGAAATACTTAATCGACCACAACCAAAAGAACTAATAGACCTTGAAACTGACTTACCAATACCACAACTATACAAGTATGTCAACCTAGATGAAACCGCATTGCATGAAATTGAGACAGCAGTGAATCTAATAGCTAACAACAACGCTGCAGGTGAAGATGAAATAACAGCCGAAATATTAAAAGCTATTAACAGTGACAAGAGCAGAAAAAAAGGCGAAGGACAGGC
This sequence comes from Achatina immaculata, assembly GCA_009760885.1. Taxonomy (NCBI): domain Eukaryota; kingdom Metazoa; phylum Mollusca; class Gastropoda; order Stylommatophora; family Achatinidae; genus Lissachatina; species Lissachatina immaculata. The sequence continues at coordinate 12,620,878 of CM019703.1, forward strand.
ATTTGTGGAAAACCCTTGCGGAAGCCCCATGTGCCCTGGGCAATTAAGGTTCAGAGAAAGAGAGATTAACAGTGACAACATGAGCAAACTACAAAGAATGTTTAATAAAGTTTGGAAAGAAGAAAAGGTCTCTTCTCAAAGGAAAAAAAGAAGCATTGTTAAAATACCAAAGAAAGGCAACCTTAGTGATTGCAATAACTGGAGAGGAGTAACCTTGCTGTTCGTTGTGTCAAAGGTATTTTGCAAAGTTATTCTGAGAAGAATTAAAGATATAGCGGATGCCGCAATGAGAGAAGAACAAGCAGGATTTCAAAAAGGGAGAAGCTGTCTCCACCAGATCTTTACTCTAAGAATAATACTTGAAGAACATATCGAAAAGCAAAAACCATTAATCTTGAACTTCAGACTTTAAAAAGGCATTTTTGATAGCATACGCAGAGATTCATTATGGAGAATTTTAAGAACATATGGAATACCATCTAAGATTGTCAGAATCATAAGAGACCTCTACAATGGACATGTTTGTGCAGTCAACACAGAAGAAGGAATGAGTGAATGGTTCCATATTGAAACTGGGGTGAAACAATGATACATATCTCCTTTGCTTTTTGGAATTACTGTAGACGATGTCAAAATGAAAAAAATACTGCACAGGTAAAACGGGCATTGATTGGGTACATGAAACCCAATTGGATGATCTTGATTTTGCAGGTGACATAACTCTTATCCCTGACAATGTAAAATCAATGCAAGAAAAAAACAGTTACCCCGTCTTCAATGACAAGTAAAATAGGACTTGAAATTAACAAGGACAAAACAAAAATAATGAAACTTCTCATTAACCATGAAGGAAAAATATATATAGAAGGAACAGCTGTTGAAGAAGTAAACCATTTTGCATATCTCGGCAGCTACATAGACCAGGATGGTGATACCAGAAAGGAAGCTAGTATTAGAATTGCAAAAGCAGAACTGACCTTCAAGAATCATTTATGCATGTGAAAGCTGGAAAACAACTAAAGAAACAGACAAGAAATCAGACTTTTGAAAACAAATGCCTAAGGAAAATACTCGGTATAAAGTGGAACGAATTCAAGAACAACGCAGAGATAGGACAGAAGACTGAATAACAACCTGTCTCATGGGTGATCAGAAAAAGCAGATGGACATATGTCGGTCATGTACTGAGAAGAAACAATCAGAGAATCCCAAAACAGTCTATCACGTGGAACACAAAAGGCCGAAGAAAAAGAGGTCGACCAATGAAGACATTGTTAAGCGAGGCCAGTTCAGTAGGAATAACATCCCTTGATGAGGTTGAAAAGCTCTCTGAAAACAGGTAAAATTGGCAAACTAACATGTGAGTCCTATGTGACGTTTAACAGCATGGAAAGGATGTAAAGATGTAAGATATGCTGGAGTACAACATAAATCTACTACGAAACCTTAAAAGAGCACACGTTTCAAAATTGAATTGTATTCTGTAAGTAAAAAATATAATGTCCCTTCAAATACTCTTACAACAGGGGTATGATATACTGGGTGGCGCACGAAATATCACACGCTTAAAATGTTTATTAAAGTTTTTAATTTTCCGTTCAGAGCTTTCAAGTTTTGTGACGAGTACGTGGTTCGGAAGATGGCAGCACTTGACGATGCAGCGAGTGAGCGACACCACCTACGTCAGCTTGTGAAACATGGCGGGCAAAAGATGGTCGACGCTAGGACAGGAGGTGGACCCGGTGTTGTTTTGAGCAGAAACAAAGAGTGTGGTCTGGACTCAGGAACGTTTTCGTGTTCATTTTTGTACGCGTTGGGCTCTCCTGTACACAGACAGTGTATAGACTGACCGCTCCCTGCACACAGACAGTGCATAGACTGACCGCTCCCTGTACACAGACAGTGCATAGACTGACCGCTCCCTGTACACAGGCAGTGTATAGACTGACCGCTCCCTGTACACAGACAGTGCATAGACTGACCGCTCCCTGCACACAGACAGTGTATAGACTGACCGCTCCCTGCACACAGACAGTGCATAGACTGACCGCTCCATGTACACAGACAGTGCATAGACTGACCGCTCCCTGTACACAGACAGTGCATAGACTGACCGCTCCCTGTACACAGACAGTGGATAGACTGACCGCTCCCTGTACACAGACAGTGCATAGACTGACCGCTCCCTGTACACAGACAGTGTATAGACTGACCGCTCCCTGTACACAGACAGTGCATAGACTGACCGCTCCCTGTACACAGACAGTGCATAGACTGACCGCTCCCTGCACACAGACAGTGCATAGACTGACCGCTCCCTGCACACAGACAGTGCATAGACTGACCGCTCCCTGCACACAGACAGTGCATAGACTGACCGCTCCCTGCACACAGACAGTGTATAGACTGACCGCTCCCTGTACACAGACAGTGCATAGACTGACCGCTCCCTGTACACAGACAGTGCATAGACTGACCGCTCCCTGTACACAGACAGTGCATGGACTGACCGCTCCCTGTACACAGACAGTGCATGGACTGACCACTCCCTGTACACAGACAGTGTATAGACAGACCGCTCCCTGTACACAGACAGTGTATAGACAGACCGCTCCCTGTACACAGACAGTGTATAGACAGACCGCTCCCTGTACACAGACAGTGTATAGACAGACCGCTCCCTGTACACAGACAGTGTATAGACAGACCGCTCCCTGTACACAGACAGTGTATAGACAGACCGCTCCCTGTACACAGACAGTGTATAGACAGACCGCTCCCTGTACACAGACAGTGTATAGACAGACGCTCCCTGTACACAGACAGTGTATAGACAGACCGCTCCCTGTACACAGACAGTGTATAGACAGACCGCTCCCTGTACACAGACAGTGTATAGACAGACCGCTCCCTGTACACAGACAGTGTAAAGACTGACCGCAAAATTTAAAACTCAGCAGTGTTCTAGAGAGAAAACGACCACATATCTCCACGGTCCATACAGTAGAAGAGGTTGTGAGGTTATGAGGCGTGGCTTTGGCTCGAAGTCCCGTTGTATGAGTCAGAACCGCTTCTGCCGAGTTAGGCATCTCACGTCGTTCTCTACAAAGATCTGCATTTGTTCCGGTACAAAATTACAGCGCTAAGAAACTAACGACGAGTGACTTGGAACGGCGGGTACCAGCTTGTTGCTTGGGTTATTGCAGAAGGTGACGCCTTGTTGCACAGCGCGTGGTTCTCTGATGAGGTCTGCGTTTACCTGAACGGTTCTGTGAACAAGAAGAATGCCAGATTTTGGCCCGAGAGAAGCTCCTGATTTTGCGCACGAGACTGACAGTGAGAAAGTGTGTATGTGAGCTGCTATTTCCGGCCATGGAACCACTGGACCGTTCTTTTTTCAAGAACACTGTTAACAGTGTGCGGTACATGGACGCGTTGCAAAAAAGATTTCTTCCACAGCTCTTAGCGACAAGATTTCCACTAAAGACACAATGGTTCACGCAAAACGGCGCTAGTCCTCAAACCAGTATATGTTGTTCTGGATATCCTGCATGGACGTTTCGGGCTCTGCGTGATGTTCCATCGATATACAGAACGTTTCCAAGGCGGTGTAATGTGGCTGCCACACAGCCCTGATATTAATCCTTGCCATTTCTTCCTGCGGGGTTATCTTTAGGAGAAAGTCTACCTCACCTAACCGGAAAAAGTGATGCACCTGCCAGTGGCCATTGGGACTTTTTTTTTCAGGGATTAACAGGGGAACTGTGTCATAGAGTGGTCAAAAACATGAGAATTCGGGCTCGACGAGGTTATACGCCAACATGACTGACATATTGGGCACATCCTACCATCTACCCAACCAGTGCCTGAAATAAGGGTACTCGTAACAAAATTTGAAAGTTCTGAACCGAAAATTTAAAATGTTATTAAACATTTTGAGTGTGTGACATTTCATGCGCTACCCGGTATATAGCAAATTACCTTCAGTTTTCCCGCAGTCACAAAATGTAATTACATACTCTAAAGCTACGATTGAAACGCTAAAGATCCCTAAATAGGACTTTCATCACACAAACTCGAAATTTAGAAAATAGCAAACGAACCATTTTTCATTTTGCCTGCATAAGTAACACATTCATTACATCGTCTAAGTCAGTGTTTCCCAGAATGGGAGTTGGAAAGGAACAGGGGACGATGAAAGAAAAAAAAAGGGATCAGTAAGGAGTCAGTGGAAAAATGGGTCAGTATGGTGGTTGGGGGGGGGGCACTGGAAGAAAATGGGGCAGTTGGGGGGGGGGAGAGAAAGCAGCAGGTGGTGGCAGTAATATCTTCCTTCTTAGCACTTTTCGAACCTGATATTTGGGAACTTGTGTCCCTACATGAAACTCATCCATCACATTAAAAATTTGAGCAAATAACACAGAAAGTGAGTTATAAATGTACTCCTTCATACTGTTAAATAAATTTCTCAGCTACCTTAAGTTTTTAGTTGTGTATTGCATATCATAGTTTAATAAGCTACTGTAGGAGTAGTACAATTGAAGGGGGTGGGGGGAGGCGGTCGTTGAAGATTTGGCCTGGGAGAAAAGGGGGCGGCAGCTGGAACAAGCTTGGGAAACATAGATCTAAGTCATCTAATTTCGAAACCCTCTCCATTTTAACACTTGACCTACTAAGACTTTGTAAACGGGTTAAAAATAAAATAACTAAAAATCATATTGTTTAACGTAGTCGGGAGATCATAATTTTAAACTTTTGAAAATGTTAAAATCAGTCATAGCGCCACTTTCTGGCTTTAAAAAAAATCGTTGCAGTAGTATTTACATTATTTCCTTGAATAAATGCCCGTATGTAGTTGTGATTCGGCGTTTTATTTCAGGCCGGCGGCTATCCAAGGCAGGCGTTTATTCGCAAAATCCAAATTGCGGTTCTGCAGCATCGGTATTAGCCTATATCGTACGTCTTTCCATAGAAAGACAGAGACGATGTATTGGCCCGACGTTTATTTGAAACATAAGTTTATTCAAAGCTTGACTCTGTAAAACACCCCCCCCCCGCGCGTTTAACTGAGGCAGGCGACTATTTCAGATCCGGATCAAAGAAATACAGCAACTCAAAAATATGTGCACGGCCGGGGTTTTGTTCAGACAGCTATGGTTTAAGTCTTCTACGTTCAGGCTAACGCCGCCTTAAGCGAAGACACGAACAGATCCCACTTACAAAACGCTTTCCCTAGGAAAGACTCAAAAAAAAAAAAAACGCAACTTCTTCTTGCGCGAGGCACTGAAGTAAACATAGATCGGGCATCCAATCAGATTGTAACGAGATGCTGAAGTAAACATACAATCAGATTGTAATGAATTTCGCAAAATAAAGATCTTTTGATACCCGAAATCATGACAGCTCCTCTGCTATTGGACGTAATCAATAACCCGGGGAAACTTGAAGCAGGTGAAAGCAATCTACGTAAGACTTCGTTTTCCCCAGTCATGCTATAGGGCAGACTCTAGTAGAGGAGTATATTGATGTGGGTGATGAGTTTAAGATGGTGCTGGAGGCGTGGCAGCTGTTGCTCGCGTTCACATGTTTCTCGAATGATGAAGAACTGGAAGTTACTGGCATATGTTTTATTTGGAGTGTAATGTTATATAATTGTTAATCCCTCTTTGGTTATTCATTGAAAATTTACTGTTTCTTGGCGGCATCTTCTTTACACTGCAGTACTGATATCTGACTTGTACTACGTCCAAGACACCTTAGTTCTGTTTGTTTATACAGATAGCCCTCGTTTTTCGACTTTTCGCTTTACGACGATTCGTTTAACCCACCATTGGTCCATTAAATAACATGACATCTTATTGTAAAGTTACGAACACTTTTTTTAAAGAATATCTACTTCAGGTGACATGTCCCTTTCTAGAACGGTGTCCATCTCACTGCCTCCATGAATCCAAATGCGGTCTTGCACAAGTTGACCAGCGTTTCCCAATGATATATTCAGACTTTCCGTGATGTCCTGAGCCCATCTGTATCGGGCTCGCCCCTTTTCTCTCTTGCCTGCCACTATGCCTTCTACCACAAACCCCTGCAAACCTTTGTGTCTCTTGAAGTGGTCGAAGTGTCTCAGCTTTCTAATGTTTTATGGCGTTAACAAGCCAGTTTCCTGCTACACCTAACCCCATCAATATCTCTTTACTTTATTTTCCTTCTATCCATGATATTATAAGTGCTCTTCTACGAGTATAACATTTCATTTCAAATGCTGTTATTCTCTTTTCTAGTTATTTGTTCTGACTGTGTTCACGTTTCGCATTCGTATGTTGCCACTGGGAATATGTAAGCTCTTAGTAAACACAGCTTTGTTTTCTTATTGGTACCTTGTCACGTGCTCCTCATTTGCCCTAGTTTCTGTGATACAGTTGCTAGTCTTTTTTTTATGTCCACTGTGATGCCGCCTTTAGTGGTGATGATTGATGATTTTAGAACATGCATTACTTATTTAATATGAAACAACTTATTTTAAAGTTTGTGTACAAAGTATAAGGTCATTCTAGTTTATTTTTATGTTTTATAACTTGGCA
>CM019703.1:14532458-14704958 GCA_009760885.1 Achatina immaculata
AATAATGAAAAATTGGCAAACTATCATGTAAGCCCTATGTGATGTAAGATGTATGAATGAAAACTTAAATTTCATAAAACACCACACTTTTTTCCCCAGATATTCTCATTATATTATAGGTAATATCCTAATTATGCCACACATAAAGTAACTGGTCTATATATGCCATAAAGTAACTGGTCTATATATGCCATAAAGTAACTGGTCTATATATGCCATAAAGTAACTGGTCTATATATGCCATAAAGTAACTGGTCTATATATGCCATAAAGTAACTGGTCTATATAAAGTAACTGGTCTATATATGCCATAAAGTAACTGCCTTTCATAAAGCAACACACAAGAATGCTATCGATTTCCTTTATTATGATTAAGTTTTTGTACAAAAGAAATAAACCCCATTACAGTTCTTCCTGGAGTAAAGAACATTGCATCTCCCTGATATTTTGTATATATTTATTCACAAATCTAAGCTTGTCAATTATTTTCTACAATGCACCTTTTACTTCTGCAAACATGACCCTGAAATAAAATGTCAGTGATAAAAACATGATTCTGAAATAAAATGTCAGTGATAAAAACATGATTCTGAAATAAAATGTCAGTGATAAAAACATGACTCTGAAATAAAATGTCAGTGATAAAAACGTGACTCTGAAACAAATGCTCAATGATGTAATAAACCACAGTCACAAAATGTAATTGAACTGGTGAACATTTTCACATATTTCTTCAATACATCATGAGGACTTAAACAGGTTAAAACATCCAAGTGGTTAAATGCCACCATGATGTTAACTTGGTCAGCTTCTGCATTAATTCATTATAAGGAAATATGCTTGTGACAAGTGACAGGCAAAAGCAGAGGCACAAGAGTCATGTAAAGGTATCAGTTAAGAAGCTATTAGTAAACACAAAAGCGTAGGCAAAGCCTGCATTACTGCTACAAGCATGGAGCCAAAGTTTAGGTGCTCTGTCATTAGGCTGTGCCTGAAGACTAGTGCTAGAAGCTTTGAAGCCAAAAGGAGCCTAGGTTCTACAATAGAATCCCTGAGCATCTAAGCTCCTATGACAAGCAAAATAAACCTGGCTAGTCTAAACAGCACAGATGCAAAGAGAAGATCTAGCCATACATTTAATTCAAGCTATCAGCTGAGATGGTTTATCATTCTTGTGACTGTCCTTTGGTTGCTTTTCATTCACTGAAGCTACAAATGTATCAACCTTTTTTTTTCAAGTTTGGATACCATATATGGTAGTGTCAACTTTTTTTCAAGCTTGGATACTTTTTTTCAAGTTTGGATGATTTAAACACAGTAGTCATTTGACTGTTATTAGAAGCATTGATCTAAACTTAAAAAAAAAAATGTACATGATGATCAGACCTTTAGAAAATTGGGAAATATTCTAGGGATGATAATGCAGAAATGTATAGCATCGCATCTTCTATTTTAATGTTTCATGTAATCAGAAACTGAGATTGTGTGTATTTTAAATTAGACACAGGGCACGATGGATTTTTACTGGAGATAGTTTAATGTCAGTTTAATCTCAGCTAAAACAATTTAATCTCAATTTTTTGAAATAGTTTAATGTCAATGTTTGAAACAGTTAACCCCAATTCTTTGAAATAATTTAATGTCAGTGTCTGAAATACTTTAAAGTCAATGTCTGAAATAATTTAATGTCAATGTTTGAAATAGTTTAATCTCAATGCTTGAAATAGTTTGAAATATTTCATTTCAATGTTTAAAACAGTTTATTCTCAATGTTTAAAACAGTTTATTCTCAATGTTTGAAACAGGTTAATCTCAATATTTGAAACAGTTTAATGCCAATGTTTGAAACAGTTTAATGCCAATGTTTGAAATAGTTTAATCTTAATGTTTGAAACAGTTTAATGTCAATATTTGAAACAGTTTAATGCCAATGTTTGAAATAGTTTAATCTTAATGTTTGAAACAGTTTAATGCCAATGTTTGAAATAATTTAATCTTAATATTTGAAACAGTTTAATGCCAATGTTTGAAACAGTTTAATCTTAATGTTTGAAACAGTTTAATGTCAATGTCTGAAACAGTTTAATGCCAATGTTTGAAACAGTTTAAATGTTGGAAACAATTTAATCTCAATGTCTGGAAGCAGCTCTTGCTTTTCTTCTATGGCACCAGCAGTAAACATTTCCATGAGTTTGACCTGATCTTGGTGACTGTGTTTCTTTCTTTTTGTCTAAAAGGTTTTTTGTTTTTTGTTGTTTTTTTTTTTGGGGGGGGGGGGGGGTGTCTTTGTTTCATCCTTTTTCTAGCACAATTTAACTACACAAAAAAATCTCACTATATGACAAATTCAAACCTTTTATCCTCAATGACTGTTAGTCATTTTATCTGCTCACTGCTCTCTGATTTTAGCAACCAAAAGTCACCACTACTAAAAGTATTAATGAGTTGTCTTTCTTAAAAAGCAAATATAACTGTCAAAGAGAGGACACAAGAACAGAAAAAGGCTCCAAGCTAATAACATAAGATGCTGGATAAAGCAAAATGCGGCTAAGAAAACATGGCCCGTGCAGACAAGGTGTGCCAACTTGCAGTTAAACACGGTTTGTTTCGTACATCTAACATATTCTGCAGTCTTTGGGGGTTCCGTGGAACAAACTTTCTCTCTTTTGGTGGAAGAGTGAAGAAAGTCTCCAACTGAAAGGGACAAAAAATCATCAGACACAAGCAAAACAAGGATGGCCAAACATGTTGAGACATTTAGTGATGACAAAGCAGAGCAACATCACTGTAGGATAATCAACTGATAGCTGGTTTTTGTTTCCCACTTTTTCCACAAGAACAAATCTTCAAACTTTTCTCTTTTACTTAATGAGCTCATTCATGAAAAAGATTTAAATTCCCTAATCATGTGCCCATAGTTGCCTTTTACTTGTTATGAACTGAAAAGGACATCCTGTATGTTGTTCTGAATGCTATGAGATCATGCTCCTTGCTTTTCCTGCCCCATGAAGGACATACATGTCAAGCCAAAGTGATTTAGTTGGTTCTCTTTGTTTCCTTCATGCCAAAAGGGCTTACATGAAACAATGAGTTGACTGATTTACTCAGCAATCTGTAATGATAGGCTTCTCTGTAAGCAATACCGAGACGAGGGCTCTCTTTTCCTAAAAATAATCTTGCCAGGTAACTATTTCTGACTGTTATGTTGATTAGGGCACAACAGCAGGTGTTCAGTTCACCGACTTTATAAAAGAAATTTCCTTGATGTCCACATACTTCTTCACATTTAAAAGATTTTACTCTCCTCCTACTGAATATTTGTACATTTAAAAGATTTTACTCTCCTTCTATTGATCATTTTTACATTTAAAAGATTTTACTCTCCTCTTATTGATCATTTTTACATTTAAAAGATTTTACTCTCCTCCTACTGAATATTTGTACATTTAAAAGATTTTACTCTCCTCCTATTGATCACTTGTACATTTAAAAGATTTTACTCTCCTTTTATTGATCATTTGTACATTTAAAAGATTTTACTCTCCTCCTACTGAATATTTGTACATTTAAAAGATTTTACTCTCCTCCTACTGAATATTTGTACATTTAAAAGATTTTACTCTCCTCCTATTGATCACTTGTACATTTAAAAGATTTTACTCTCCTCCTACTGAATATTTGTACATTTAAAAGATTTTACTCTCCTCCTATTGATCACTTGTACATTTAAAAGATTTTACTCTCCTCCTATTGATAATTTGTACATTTAAAAGATTTTACTCTCCTCCAACTGATTAGCCGGCACCGTTTACCCTCAACCAGCTACCCTTTCCACATGAAGTCTGAAGAGCCTGATCCTGTTAAGATTTTCTGATGACAATTCTACAGTGATGGTGGCATGGTCTGCATTAGTGAAACATACAGCAAGGATGACTCAGGGGAGGGGGGGGGGGTTTATTATTCTTTTAAATTCTTCAATTCAGGGATCTAGAAAGTCTTCAAGGATTAAAAAAAAAAACAAACAAATAAAACTGTTTAAAAAAAGGTCCTTTTAGTGGGTGTACCAGATAAAGCAATTAAAACGTATGTCCATAATTACTCAACAGGAAGAACAAAATAAAGGAACCTGTGTGCAGCAAAACAAATAAACTGTTAATGATTGTAGGGGGTGGGTTCTGGAATCTGACAATTGTACTCCTAGCCAAGAATTTAGTATAATACATTTATCAATGGCTATATTTCTTTATCTGATGATTCATCTATCCACAGCACTGTAGTTTATATTTTAATTATTATATTTTATACACAACAGGTGGTGTTCACTTTCAGCAGTTTAGCATAAATTTTGGTTAAATTTTGTACGATATATCACTTAATATATATTTTAATGGTTACATTATATACATACAATATAAAACACAAAATTGTTTGATATTTAATTGTTTGATATTTCATAAGGTATACTATTTAACCACATTTTAGTGTATATTTCAATAGGCATATTTTTTTTTTTCATCAACCATACCATCTGCCCACATTATTTTAGTAGCATACAAATTTTAATGTCTCTATAAAATGAATTACTTTGAACTTAGCCATTACTCTACTATAAAATTCTGTGGCTATATACTTTTAAAATTACACACTGAATATCTCGCCTAACCACGACATTTAAATATGTATGGTCAATGGTCATATTTTCTAAAATAACATTTATAGAATATTGTTATATATATATATATATATATATATATATATATATATATATATCCTATTTCACACAATTTATATTAGTATAAACAAGTATATCTTATGACTTATATTTTCTACTGAATATACCACCATAATTTAGTATATATTCAAAAAGTGATGAATTTTTTTTTCCCAGATATAACAGAGGTTCTGAACACTGGCACATGAAACTGGGGAGTGTACAAGTTTTAACAATCATTCTTTAAAAAATCCTGGCCATAAAACACACAATGTCAAGCTCCAGGGACCTTTACATAATTCACATTTTTTTTGGACAACATAATTCACATATGTGAGAAATCAGGGGTGTAAATTTCACATGGAGTGCATTACACATATAAAGAACAACATTATGTGAAACGTGGACTACACATGCTTATTAGTTTTCTTTAATTATGATGACAAAAAAAAGTAGAGAATAAATGACTATCTATAGAATTAGTACACATGTAGACAGTGTATGTGTATTCTATGAGATAAACATATACAAACATATAAACACACATACACCCCTGACACAAACAAGCAATGGGACAAGTTGAATAAATAAGTCCACATATATAAAATAACTACCAAAACAAAAGCATACATATTCCAAAAGAGTTAAATATACCAAACATATCACACACAAAAAGATACTGTATATGAATTAAAAAAACTAAGAAACACACACATAAATGTGTTCCATCTTTTAAATACTCATCCCAAATTATGTTAAGCATATAAAAACTATTAAACACTTTACACAATTATACCTGCATTAACTGATGCTAATAAAAACTGTTAACATTTGAAATAACACATGGGTATAAAGCATTCCTAAGAATAACACCAGAAAATGCATAAAAGAAAACACACACGAAGTGTCCTTGAACACATAAATTCACATACAGAAAATATACTGCTGACTTTCTTCATAATAACCTGTAAAGTTTCTGAAAAGCTTTAGGGCACCTTCACAAACTAAGTACAAGAGTCTGCCGAGGTCAAATGCTCAACTCTTCCCTGTCCATCTGATACTTCCTGCTCCCATCTGCAGGCAATTCTTGGCTCACCCTCAGCATTTATGACTTGAAAATCTTCGGTGATCAAACCCTGCAAAAACCTGAATATGTCTCCAAAGAACTTTTTCCTTCGCTTGTCTCTTCTCTGTCCTTCCTGCTCTTACAAACAATTCTACAAAAAAAAAAAAGGAGACTGGTGCTTGGATATCAGACACTCCCACAACTCAAAACAATCCATTCTTTTCTGCTTCAGATGATTTCCTCAACAAATTTCATGCCTGACTGTTTTCAAATAGTCTCTATTATCTGCTGTCTTCTTGCCTTTGGAGGCTGTATCTCAGATGTTTTCTAACTCTAGATTTCCCAAGAATTTTTCATTACAGATAAAATGACTGAATAGTTCCAACCTTTAGATACAAAGTTTTCCATTTCATCTTCAGGCAAGACTGCTGTACAGTATTTTAACTATGGTTGATACCAGGATATTCTGTACCTATGCAATGCTAAATAATCTGTATAAAACTTTGCCCTTCACAGGTCAGTACTGTGCTCCTGTGAGGTCTGCAACCTAGGCAGCTGCTTAGTAAGCTAATGGATACACATGTACTGGCCAAATCTCATTCTTTTGGTACTTTTTTTTAAGCAGTCATTAGTGAGACAATTACTTCTTTCTTTTGTGAGTTTCAATAGTTTCTGCCCAACTATCTCTCTGAACCTTAAGTGCCCAGGGCACATGGGGCTTCCGCAAGGGTTTTCCACAAATGCCTGTCCTTTGCCTTTTTTTTTTTCTGCTCTTACCTAGGTAAGCCCTCTATTGCTCAACATCCTTTCTGTTGTTCTTCTCCATGTCTCTTTTGGTCTACCTTTACTTCTGTTCCCCTGTGATGTCCATCTTAGTGCTATTTTTCGTAGTGAGTTGTCAGTCATTCGGAGCACATGTCCCAACCATCGCCAGCATCTTTCATCAATAATTGCTGTCAGTGGCTTCATCTGCATTTCTGTTCACCCCAACTAACTCACTCTATGCTACAGACTGACTCATTCACAGAGATCTTCTAAAACCTTACCTCTAAATAAAGACACAGTATGTCACTGACTATCCACACAAAAGAAGCAGAAACTCTCATACACTTATATAACATAAATCAAGAATTAGAAACTGAGATTACTTCTACAGTCTCTCAACCACAGTTGTGATATATACCACCTCGGCAGAAAGTAAAGTAAAATCTAAATAAGTCTTGAAACAACAAACACTTCTATAAACACAAACACATTTAACTGATGTTTATACGTCACTCAGGAAAAGTTGCACAAACGGTTCACAACCTGTGACAAACAGAAACACTTAAACACAATAAACAAACATGGTGTTCACTAGTTTTTTTCTGTCCCCACAAAAGAAATTCCAGTTAACAGCACCGTATCTGAACTGAGTCCCCTCAAATTAATTTTTTTTTAAAAAATGCTCAAATTTAAAAGAAGTAAAACTCCTTGAAGCACCAATCAGAAAAATGTGAAAGTTTTAAAATGACTGAATTTAATATGATTATGTTAGGGAAAAAAAAAATTTTGAAATGAATAGCAAAAATTATATAGGTTATGCGGCCAAAAATCTAAAACTGATACATTTTAAGGGGGGAAAAAAGCCAAAAATTATAAAATTTAAAACAAAAAACTGTAACTGCTAGATTAGAGGTCACATCTGCTGTGTTAGTGTTTGATAACAATTATATGTGTATGTAACCAAAAAAATGTCTATCAAAATCAAGAAGCCACGTCCTGTTGAGGCAGTGAATACTGTAACGTTTTATTCTGCCTTACCTCTAAATGTGAATGTTGTTATCAGAAATGTTATATATTCATTCTGTGGTACATTTACATGTATTTCTGTCATATGTACTTCTGCTTAAGTATACTATTGTCTTTTTTTTTTTAATGTGTACTAAAATATCATCCAGTTCTATCATGTGTACATCTGTACTTATTCTGTTATCAATTTGCATCCTTCACTTTGGAAGATGACATCTGTTGATACTGGATGTTTGGGGAAGTTGCTGAGTGTCATTTTGCTGAGCAGGCCTCTCTCTCTCTCATGACCAGTTTCAGCAATCTCTGAATTGTGCGACTGGGCACAGTCATCTTCTCTTCCTTCAACCTCCCTGGAACCACGAGGCAGCGTTCTCTGCGGCTGACGCACGGAAGATACTGAGGTACAGCATTTTCTTGCCTTGGGAGTGAACCATGACGGCCATTCTTCCAGTCCCCAGAGGAGCTACACAGAGGGGTGTGTGTATGGGTGTGTGTGTGTGTGCGCGCGCAGTACTTCTTTAGCAGACTCCACCACCACAGAGACTATGCCAATCCCTGCCCTGTTAGCCAGACCAGGCCTGTTATTGGAGGGGTGCAAATGGACAGAGGCGTATGGGTCTCTGTCAGCTATGGTTTGCCAACCTTGAACTCTAGCATGTCAGCTATGGCTTGCCAACCATGAACTCTAGCATGTCAGCTATGGCTTGCCAACCCTGAACTCTAACATGTCAGCTATGGCTTGCCAACCCTGAACTCTAACATGTCAGCTATGGCTTGCCAACCCTGAACTCTAACATGTCAGCTATGGCTTGCCAACCCTGAACTCTAACATACCAGCTGTAGGTCATCAATTGCCAGACTGGCCAGCATCTTCTCCCCATGTCCCAGTATTAACATACCAAAATGTTCACTGCTTTATTTAGATAAATGATACAGATAAAGCATCTTGCCCACTTTTGCATTAACCCTGGTCTCAACACTGCCCATCAGCTCAGCTGGAAGGACAAGATTCACATGTCAATGAACCTAGCACACTTGCTGGGAATACTGAAAGATTGGTGGGAAAAAACCTCAACTTCAACTGCCTTTGCAACTTTTGAATAATGCACCATCCAGACTTGTTTCTATGAGGGTCTATTTCCCTAGATTTTGACTGTCCTGGGCTACTCATAGGAAAGTGGATGTGACTGTTTACTGATATACATACAAACATTCTTATGCATAAACAGCAATATTTATATATTTATTTCTCTCTTGTTAACTATGACAGCCAATATTGAGAAATTAATGCAAACAAAAAATATGAATAACAGAAGAAATTTTTAAAAAAAAAAGAAGAAATTTTTTTTAACTTAATACACTGACAAGAAACTGAATGCAAAGTTAATACACATATATATTAACACTCAGGACAGCTCTATATCATATCCAACTTAAAACTTGCCTTCAAGCTTAAGTGAACATGGACTCCCATATTTTACATGCCACAATATGTTTATTCTATTTCGAAAATGTATTCTCTCCTCATGCTCTTTTATCTTCCTGAAGCTGTGAATCTGAAGCTCTTTAACAAGGTGGAAGATCCTCGATTAGTGGAATCAAACTAAATGGGAAGCTACTTTCCACAGCTTTAATTACTTTTATGAGCAGAGCTACCAAACATACTTCTTTGAAGGCTCCACTGCCATGAAGAACACATCAATCCCTGTTTAACTGACCTGGCTGCAGTATTATTGACCTGGCTGCAGTATTACAACAGCCTGCTACATGAAACAATATAAAATACTGGCCGGCTTTAGTTAGCTCATTGGCCCCGATGACAGAGATGTCCTTGAAGTAATGGTCTCCTTCTCCATAAAAAGTTAAAAAATAGTCTGAGCTAAGGTCATAAACCACTTTCACTTCTCCACAGCTGCCACCTGAGTCTACACCATGTTCTCAGCAACATCACTTCAGATGCAAAAATAAACAAAAACAAGTTACAGTAGTTTGTGTGATTAACCTGCATATGTACATTTCTAGCAGGTGCTATGGTTCACCTGGTTCCTGGTTACATCACCATCAAGTTCACAACATCAAGAGTTAATGTATCGTGATCCACATTCACAGTGCCAAGATTTCTGTTGTTTCGCACGGCAGCCCCAGCAGCTACTGAGCGAGTTACAACGTCAACATAAACAGCTAAAACATAAAACATGAATCCCAACTTCAGTTGCTTTTACTGAAATGAATCTCTGATCAAACAACACAAACAAATCTGAATTGTAGAACCTACCACTAAGAACTCCTTCTTGTCCACAATCTGGTTGCCGTCAGTGTCGAACATATTGAAGGCAATACGAAACCCAGAGTGTGGCTCTGAAATGTGAAATAAGCCTCATTAAACACATGGACAACGAGCATAAAAGACACACACCGAACATCTGAGAATGGAGCCAGTGCTAAAATACAGATTACAACTTATCGTCGGCACAACCTGATTTGTAAGTGTTCGTTTCTGTAATATAGATAAACATAAAGTTTGAATTTTATACTGTGTAAAGTATAAGACTTATAAGTACCGACGATGATTTTAAAAAATACTTTACTGGGGGTTTGACATTTCTAAATATATATTTGAGACCCCTCCTTCCATTTCTGCCTTTAACACGGCATCAGTGATCCTGTTTCTTCATCTTGTGCAATCTTTAGTGTTTCCGATCAATTCAAATGCTTTTATTTTATTTTTCACGCCATTTGGTTAGTCTGCCTGAATTATTTCTCCTGAGTTTTCCCAATTACTAAACTCTGTAAAGTTTTCCAATCACTATTAAACTCTGTAAAGTTTTCCAATAACTACTAAACTCTGTAAAGTTTTCCAATCACTACTAAACTCTATAAAGTTTTCCAATAACAACTAAACTCTGTAAAGTTTTCTATCACTACTAAACTCTGTAAAATTTTCCAACCACTACTAAACTCTGTAAAGTTTTCCAATCATTACTAAACTTTGTAAATTCTGCCTTACTAAAGTTGTATACACATATTTAAATCAGCTGTAAAACTGTACAAATGATTAGGGATAGTTTCTGAAGAATGTATTCACACTGCATGCAAAGTAATGTTTAACAGTTGACCAATTACAAAAAATTATATAAACGATGTCCGCTGATAAAACTTCAATACAGACAAATGCAACTCCTGATGTACTCTTTCATAACGTTTAATAGACTAGTTATTGCCCTTTGATACAAAAATTCTGCTCTCCAAGATGCAAATGGCAGCAATGTTGATGAATGAGCCCGCATGGCTGCATGATGATGATGAGATTCATATGTTATTTGTTAGAAATAACAGAAAGATTATATTGATAACAATATGGAGCATGTTTATGAGGTTTTTTTTTAATTTCTTCTTAAATTCTTCTACCTCTTTGAAATAACTGACAGGCATGTGCTACTGGTACGGGCCATACAGACCGGAATCTAGACAGTACTTGACTGTGGACATCAATACTAGACGCTAGAAGTAAGGAAACATCATCATCATCATCATGTGCTATTTTTATAAGAACGACTGACTGTCACTGATCCCCAGCTTAACCTTAGATCTCAGCGTTCACCCGGGCAAAGTTACATGTACAGCATATACTTCTAACGAGAATGTATACAACAGGAAAAAGTATGAGCAGCTTTATTACTTAACGATTACAAAGTTGTGACGTTTCGGCGTGAGCCTTAATCATACATTCGTGTATAGTTATATACTTATACACTAATTACTGTGATACTTCTAACGAGTGTTACTGAATTATCTATGGTCAGTCTTACATTTTTAACGAGTTGTAATGAACTATAGGGTTTTCAGTGCAAAGTTATCTGTGGAGAACATACCTCCAGCAGCTTTAGGGTACAAACAGGAGTGAAACAGGGATGTGTACTATCACCAACATTATTTATCTTGGCAGTAGACTGGTTAATGAAGGAGGCAACATCAGACAAACGCAGAGGATTACAATGGACCCTTAACACAGTGCTGGAGGACCTTGACTTTGCGGACGACATTTGTCTATTATCAAGCAGTCACAAAGATATGCAAGATAAAATAAACAAGTTAACCCAGAATGCAAACAACATAGGACTAAAGATCAACGTAGGAAAGACAAAGTTAATGAAGCAAAATGTGAACAACAGAAATGTACTCAGAGTAGATAACAAGTTAGTGGAGGAGGTCAACGAATTTGTATACCTTGGCAGCAGAGTAGTAGAAAATGGAGACAGCACAGAGGACATCAACAGCAGACTTACTAGAGCAAACCAGGCTTTTGCAATGCTACAGAATATATGGAAATCAAATAAACTAAGCATAAATATGAAAATCAGGATATTTAAGAGTAATGTTCTAAGTGTACTACTCTATGGAAGTGAATGCTGGAAAATCACCAAAACCATAGAAAACAAGTTGAATTCTTTCCAGACTAAATGTTTACGTAGAATTAAAAAAATATTTTGGCCAAACACCATAAGAAATAACATCTTATTGGCAGAAATGCAGATGAAACCACTGACAACAATTATTGAGGAAAGACGCTGGCGATGGTTGGGACATGTGCTCCGAATGACTGACAACTCACTACCAAAAATAGCACTAAGATGGACACCACAGGGGAGCAGAAGTAAGGGTAGGCCAAAAGAGACATGGAGAAGAACAACAGAAAGGATGTTGAGCAATAGAGGGCTCACCTGGGCAAGAGCAGAAAAAAAGGCGAAAGACAGGCATTTGTGGAAAACCCTTGCGGAAGCCCCATGTGCCCTGGGCACTTAAGGTTCAGAGAGAGAGAGAATGAACTATAATAAAGCTTACATATATAATGAGTTGAAGTTACTGAACTCTCTCTCTCTCTCTCTCTCTCTGAACTTTAAGTGCTCAGGGCACATGGGGCTTCCGCAAGGGTTTTCCACAAATGCCTGTCCTTTGCCTTTTTTCTGCTCTTGCCCAGGTGAGCCCTCTATTGCTCAACATCCTCTCTATTGTTCTTCTCCATGTCTCTTTTGGTCTACCCTTACTTCTGTTTCCCTGTGGTGTCCGTCTCAGTGCTATTTTTGGTAGTGAGTTGGCCCCAGAAGCTGCGTCGATATGGATTCAGCCATTCCTGCTGAGATACACTGAACAAGGAAATTTCCTCTTGGAAAGCTACTTGTCCAAGCGCTTTACATCTGAGTGATAACGATGTTCTTGCCATGTGTGACGACCAATACTGAAAGCTGTCCTGACCCTTATTTCCTCAGATGCCACGCTAAAGGGATGACTCCAGGTAATAACGAGGTTCTTGCCATGTGTGACAAGTCTGTGTCGGAGCGACCGTTGGTGCATGCACGCTGCACTTCTGTGACATGTGTTTAACAATCGCTGTTGAGTTGATTATAAGGGCACAGGTTACTAGATCTGATGTCAAGATCTGATGCAACAAGACGATGTTTCAGTGTACTAAGAGCTGGCTACAAGAGCACAGGCTAGTAGATCTGATATCAAGATATGATACAACAAGACGATGTTTCAGTGTACACAGAGTTGGCCACAAACTAGTAGATCTGATATTCAGCCTGTTCACAAGATATTGTTCCAGTATGTAATGGCACGTCTGAAGACGATGAATATTACCAGTGTCTGCGAGAGCGCAGCTGAGAAAAACAGAATAATGGGCTTAGACAAACACCGAGTCGCTATCCCTGATGAAGCCGCTATGCGTGAGGAAATCACAGAAACTAACTGAATGTGAGATTGTGTGTGTATGCATTTGTTGTTTCCCCTCCCCCCTCCCTCCCTCTCAAATGATCCTACAATTCTCAGTTACCCGAAGGAATTACACATCAAAAATTCACTGCCTGAAGATCTAATACTATTTCAGTTTGCATATCTTGACTCTTTGCCTCCATTACTGGAGCTCTTATCGAGGCCAACAGATAACACTGACCTATATACTCCATAAGAATGTTCATAAATTATCCGTCTACGTTAGTACAGTGACGAAATATCTGCGCCGGTCCGACGTAGGAAGCAATAAATAAAGACGTGGGTAGGTTTGGCTAGAAACCAGACCACCCTGAACATGGAGAAGAAGGGATGCTACAGGAATGCGCGGCGAGGTTATGTCTACGGGGCGGTTTCCGACTTAACCAGCAAGGACTTGTCAGAATCCATTCATTATCTCAGCTTTTCCCTACCCAAAACCTTATCTCACACCATTTTCTTTCATAGATCCAGTAATGCAGTGCGCCATACTCGATGCTGGCCATCACGGCATACATCAGGAATGTTGATCCGTATATTGCAGAAGGGGATCAGCGTTGTAAAGACATATCGTGCGTGATATACGGCTCTAGAACGCAGTAAGGACTCAAGATTCTGAATACGTCCAATCCTGGCCTCAATGTTACGGCGCCGGCAGTGATTCTCATCTGTCTAGTACCTCTGCCACGTGATAATACAGGTGATCTTTTTTGGTGACTTGTGATGGCTTCCTTGATTTTCCCAGAACATATTTAAAGGCGCAGGAAGAATTTATTAACAAACTCATTCATTCATTTGCATGTCCCTTGCGGAACTTTGCCTCCCTAACAGCACTCCTGTAGGCCTCTCGGTTGTGAGCAAGATGGCCTACTGCTGATGCATCCATTTGCAGATCATCAACGATGTCTTGCAGCCATCTTCGCCTTGGTCTTCCTCTCTTTCTTTTTCCCATTATGTATCCTTCCAATACGGTTTTCTCTAGAGAATCATGACGTTTAATATGTCCAAACTAAGTTTTCTCTGTTTAATCCTCTTTACTAACCAGCCTTCTCCAATATTAAGTTCTTGTAGTATGGATATATTTGTTTTGTTTTGTGTGTGTGTGTGTCCATAATATATGAAGAACTCTTCTGTAGCATTTACATTCAAAGGCATTTATGTGTTTCTCTGCTGTTTTGCTAAGTGTCCAGGTCTCACAGCCATATGATGAGATGGGAAAGATGCATGCCCTTCAAAATCTTATTTTTGTAGTTCTGTCTGTTCCTTTCTACAGATTCTTTAGTTGTTTTACTTTCTGAAGAGCGATAGATGTCCTCCTTTTAATTTCCCTCATTGTATCTCCATTATTAGTTAGCTGTGATCCAAGATATTCAAAACTCTCCAGTTCTTCCAGTTTTTCCTCACTGATACATATATCAACTGCCTTGTTTGTTTTGTCAGTTGTCATCAATTTAGTTTTCTTCGCATTAAGATAAGAGGTTGTGCTCTTCACAACTGGAGGTTAAGAAATACCAGAGATTAGATATGCTGATGACACAGTATTACTGTCCACCCACAAAAAAAAAAAGGAATGGAAAAACTAATTATGTCAGTCAGTAAGAACAGCGATTAACAAACTACAGCCAGCAAAATACCCTACAAAGACCTGATAAGCAGCAGCCTAGCCACAACAGGACAATGCTGGGCGGTTGCACGTCCTCCTGGAGTGAAAGGGTTCATACACTGTACTTCTTTTACTATTGTTCTATCTCACGCATGAAGTGCTCTGCCCACAAATTATACAGACTAGCCACACGTGTCCTCAAACACTCGGCTATTCACAAACCTCGCTGTTTCTCCGCTGTACAAGAATGTCTGGTCGAAGTTCTTACTCGGATTTTTTTCATCTTTGAGGCCGCGATGGTTAATGGTTAGTGTACTTGCCTACCGATTAGAAGGTCCTTAATTCCATTTTGCACGCTGGAAGAATTTTTTCCGACTAACCACAACCGATGTAAACTCAGTCTTTAAAAAAAAAGGGGGGGGGGGGGGTACCCTTTTCCCTAGGAAAGCAAAGTCGCAAAGACAAATGCTAGCATTTCTATCTCAGATGCTGTAGTGGTTTAAAAATATAAAGGCACCAACATTTTATACCTCAGCCGCGTGCAAATGTCACGGGACACTGATTTTCTGTGTGTGTGTTTTTTTAAAGAGTTTTTCTTGTATATCTTATATCCTTCCCGTGCCGTTAAACGTCACATAGGGCTCGCAAAGTAGTTCGTCAATTTTTCTTTTATTACAGAGCATTTAAAACTACCGTAGAAATGAGCAGTTTGTATTACTAAACACAATATAACAGCATGTGACAAGCGGTGACCACATGCATACCAGTGAAATACAAAGATAACTTCTTACAGTCTTTTTTTTTTTTTGGTTGCTTAATTTAAATAATCGCAGGAATGCATTTCATTATATATTCAATTAAAATTAATAACTATTTTATTACGACCATTTTGGGGAGAGGGGGGGGGTCTGAAAAATAATCATACTATGTTCTAGTATAACCACTTCGTCTGACTGGGCAAACAGATGTGTTTTTCAACCAATCAGACGCTGTATACAGTGCCCACCAAACCACGTGACAGGAACTAAAGCTACAATGATTGGACGGCAAACACGAAGAGCCATATCACCTTACAGTTTCAACGAAACAACTCCCAAAATGGTGCACTGTGCTCAAAGGGTTGGCTCAACGAGTCTGGCGGCACGGACGCTGTTAGATCTCCCTCCAAGTTACAAGCGCAATGTGGTAGTTCTGTAAAGACGCACTCGGCACATTTAAAGAGATCGCCGAGTGAACTCAATCTTGACTGTAACCAGATACCCGAAAACGTGCCAAGTTCTATCAAGACGGCTTGGACATCCGGGGGGTCAGTCCTTTGGGTTTTTTTTTTTTTGTACCAACTTCTGACCGGCCAGGCCTGGCAAAAGTGCTAAGTGGATTAAGCGATAGTAAAACAGAAACGGCATCTCATCTCCGATGGTGGTCGAGGGTTCAGCTCTGGTAACCCAGCTTTAAACATGGGTACCTGGATCCTCCTGCAAATGCAGACAGAAAGGAACCAGACAACGTAATCGGAATATCCTCCAACGTGTCAGTAAATTAATTAAAATATGAGCGGAAACATAATATCCCCTACATATCTCCCAGATACGGGACGCGAAGCTTAATTCTCATTCTTATACCAAACAAGAGAGGCTATTTTCCTTGTATATACCGTAAACTGTGTTCTTGATTTTCCATTATCATTTTTTTAATAACACAGGGCTGACGTAGCGAAATGTTCTGGCCGGCGGATGTGGAGAGGGGAGAGGGGGGTGTAAGACGAGGAGAGAGAGAAAAGAGGAGGAGTACAGGTAAAATCCTCGCATCCATGCCATTAAGGCATACTGATGAAACGGCGACAGGCCCATATTTCCAAGATTTTCGGCACAAGAAAATGTGATGTGGTCAGCATCACAGCTGGCCGCTTTTACCTTCCCAGATTTTTCTAGTACCAATATTTAGGGGCTGGGTAAACCCCGGGAACCATTTTGGTGGTAGGGGAAAAACCCACTGCTGGGACCTGAACCCATCACCGCCAGATTAGTAGACTAAACGCTTAACCAGTCAGTCAACCAGGCCGCTGGGACCTGAACCCATCACCGCCAGATTAGTAGACTAAACGCTTAACCAGTCAGTTAACCAGGCCGCTGGGACCTGAACCCATCACCGCCAGATTAGTAGACTAAACGCCTAACCAGTCAGTTAACCAGGCCGCTGGGACCTGAACCCACCACCGCCAGATTAGTAGACTAAACGCCTAACCAGTCAGTCAACCAGGCCGCTGGGACCTGAACCCATCACCGCCAGATTAGTAGACTAAACGCTTAACCAGTCAGTTAACCAGGCCGGTGGGACCTGAACCCATCACCGCCAGATTAGTAGACTAAACGCCTAACCAGTCAGTTAACCAGGCCGCTGGGACCTGAACCCATCACCGCCAGATTAGTAGACTAAACGCCTAACCAGTCAGTCAACCAGGCCGCTGGGACCTGAACCCATCACCGCCAGATTAGTAGACTAAACGCTTAACCAGTCAGTTAACCAGGCCGCTGGGACCTGAACCCATCACCGCCAGATTAGTAGACTAAACGCTTAACCAGTCAGTTAACCAGGCCGCTGGGACCTGAACCCATCACCGCCAGATTAGTAGACTAAACGCCTAACCAGTCAGTCAACCAGGCCGCCAAAGGAGGAGAGATACGAATAAATACGAAGATCGTACTGAAAGTCGTGAGAACTTTTTTTTTTAATCAGAGTTTATAGATACAGAAAATATAAATATATTACCTTAATCTGCTTCCCTTTCTTCACTTTTCAAAATAATCTCCATTTCTCTACACACATTTTTCCCATCGCTCTGCAAGTTTGAAAATAACCTCCCGGTAGAATTCCGTTCCAGCTGACCGACGGCACAGACGCACTACTTCTTGAAGTTATCTCCTGTGAGACCCAGCGAGTACAAACTTTTCTATAGCCTAGGGTTTCAATCATTTACTGTACTGCATTGTGTCCTGTTCCAAGATTTACAGCGATTTCAGGTACTGTGACAGGCCTGTCTTCTTTAATGATGTCAACCCCTTACACGTTGCGTTTAGTGGAGGCAGTTCGAGGACAAACGCAGAGGATTACAATGGACACTTGACACAGTGTTGGAAGACCTTGACTTTGCGGACGACATTTGTCTATTATCAAGCAGTCACAAAGATATGCAAGATAAAATAAACAAGCAAACTCAGAATGCAAACAACATAGGACTAAAGATCAACGTAGGAAAGACAAAGTTAATGAAGCAAAATGTGAACAATAGAAATGTACTCAGAGTAGATAACAAGTTAGTGGAGGAGGTCAACGAATTTGTATACCTTGGTAGCAGAGTAGTAGAAAATGGAGACAGCACAGAGGACATCAACAGCAGACTTACTAGAGCAAACCAGGTTTTTGCAATGCTGCAGACTATATGGAAATCAAAAAAACTAAGCATAAATATGAAAATCAGGATATTTAAGAGTAATGTTCTAAGTGTACTACTCTATGGAAGTGAATGCTGGAAAATCACCAAAACCATAGAAAACAAGTTGAATTCTTTCCAGACTAAATGTTTACGAAGAATTAGAAAAATATTTTGGCCAAACACCATAAGAAATAACATCTTATTAGCAGAAATGCAGATGAAACCACTGACAACAATTATTGAGGAAAGACGCTGGCGATGGTTGGGACATGTTCTCCGAATGACTGACAACTCACTACCAAAAATAGCACTAAGATGGACACCACAGGGGAACAGAAGTAAGGGTAGACCAAAAGAGACATGGAGAAGAACAACAGAAAGGATGTTGAGCAATAGAGGGCTCACCTGGGCAAGAGAAGAAAAAAAGGCGAAGGACAGGCATTTGTGGAAAAACCTTGCGGAAGCCTCATGTGCCCTGGGCACTTAAGGTTCAGAGAGAGAGAGAGGACGATCGCTGCGATGCATATCTTGGATGCTCGTGTTTCCATCTTTGAAGTGTTTCACCCACCTCCTAACACTGCTAGCATCTATACACACATCTCTATCAGCAAGCTGACGTCTTTGGTGAATTTCAGCAGCGGGGATTTCCTCTTTAACAGGGAACTCAATAACAGTACGCTGACGAAACGAAACTTCAGTATCCGCCATTTGGTCATGTGACACATGATGGTGATGTCATGTGACCTCTACATGAAGTGCAATGGATGCGGTTAGGGTGATACATTTATATTTTCTCTATCCATAAATTGATTCTTTTTTTAATGCTTGCTCATGATTTTCGGTATGGACCTCGTATATAATGATTTTTAAATAAAAAAAAAAGAGAGGGGGTGGGGGTGTAGCCCTGTCGTGTCAGCGACAAACTTCAGGATATGGTACCGGTGCCCAGATTTTCCCTCACCTGATATCTGTAGGACTCCTCCAGGTGGTCCTCCTGGGAAACTGCACATCAGTGCCTCGACAACTAACTTTCTCTCGCCATCTTCCCCAGATGGTAAATGACAGTCTTGTCTTGGCCGTTCTTTTATCACGTTTTGTTTGAAGTTATCTCAAACTATCCCGCTCTCAGCGCACGCAACACAGCAGATTCCTTCCTTATGCTGTATGATCGAACGTAAATGACCAGTAGGCTCGTAAATTCCTTATACGAAGGCGTCTTCCCCAAACCAGATCTTACCCTCCGAGGGCGATGTTAACGACTTCCGTCTGACCGTGTCAAACCCAGCGAGGGAACTAGTGTCTGCTGCTTGTCCTCTTTTACTTGTCTTGGACCAGTTCGCTTGGACTATACGGAAACGACCATGTCCGCCCCAATTAATTCGAGTTGAGAACAGCGGATGAAGTATCCATGCACCTGTGGCAGGAAATTTAACACTCAACGTGGCATGAAGATACACAGAACGAAGAAGGGATGTGGTGGTTCCTTGCTGCCCAATACTCAACAGTGCACTGTGACTGACGCCAGTCTCAGATAAGACATTAGAAGATCTCTGTCAGGATATAAACCACAGCACAGAGAATATTCAGGTTGAGTCAGGCAGCAGGGAGGCAATGCAACCATCCGACGAGACCAGAGACAAGGTTAACTTCCCACCAGCAAGTGCAAAAAGCATATGAGAAAACCTGGACACAGGATTATGCGAAGAATTGGACAGACAGCTGAGAGAGAAAACCTGGAGCAAAAACTGGAAGCATTTGGTAACATCATATATCTTCACTGCCACAAAGAGTTTGGAGCCAAACAGGCAAGAAGAGAAAAAGTAACACCAAGAAAGTCCAGAAGACAGAGGAAAATAGAAGCAATAAGACAGCAGAAGAGCCATGCCCGGAAAATGTTCAAGAAGGCACATGAAGCAGAAAAAGAAAGACTAAGACAAATTTGGCAGCATCTAAAATCCCAGCACGATGCCATTTGCAGAGATGAAAGACTATGTAAAAGGAAGAGGGAAACCAGATATGTAAGAGAGAAGTTCTACAGAGATCCCTTCGGGTTTGCCAAAATCAGCCAAAATCAGGTACGCTGAAAGCAAGTATGGAGATGCTCGAGGACCATCTGAGCAAGACATACTCTGATAAAAATCAGCATACACCTCTCGAGTAGATGAAAGGTCTAGTGTGGCACTGTGCACCAGACAGCAAATTTAAATGCAGCCCATCAACCTTACAAGAAGTAGAGAGCATAGCAGGGAAAGCTAAAGGCAAGTCAGCACCAGGCCCAAATGGCGCCCCTTACATACTATACAAAAGATGCCCCGAAGTACTAAAGAACCTCCATAAACTCCTAAGAACAGCATGGACCAAGGGACTCATAAGTAAAGAATAGAAAAAAAGGCTAACGGAGTATATATCCCAAAGGAGCAGAATTCTACGGAAATCAACCAGTTCAGACCGATCTAACTTCTGAATGTGGAAGGAAAGATATTCTTCTCCATGATGGCAAGGAGACTAACAACATACTTCCTAGATAATGGTTACGTTGATATATCCGTGCAGAAGGGAGGAATTCCAGGTTCCCCAGGATGTCTCGGCCATGCATCAATGATTTGGGAAGCTATTCAACAGGCAAGATCTGGAAAGCAAGATCTACAGGTAATATGGTCTGACCTAGCCAGTGCGTATGGCTCAGTACCACACCAGATGATATGGCTAGCACTAAACATGTATCATGTGCCAAAAGAAATCACGAAGATGCTGAAAATGTACTTCACAGCGTTCCTCGTGAGATTTGGAACATCAGGATATATTACAAGATGGATTGAGCTCCAGGTAGGAATTGCAATGGGCTGTACAATATCTCCCATAATGTTCGTACTAGCCATGCAAGTAATCCTGAAAGTAGCAGAAGGAGCAGCCGAAGGTCCAAGGTTCAGAAATGGATGTCAGATGCCACCACTAAAAGTGTTCATGGATGACACAACTAATAACAACCAGTGAAGCACATGCACGAAAGATATTAGAGCGTTTGGATAACCTTATCGTATGGTGCCTCATGAGTTTCAAGCCAAAGAAGTCAAGAAGACTGTCATCCAGAAAAGGGAAGGTGATAGAAAGATCGTACACAGTGGCAGATCAAATAATCCCAACTGTAAGCGAAGAGCTGTCGCCTTGGCCTTGGCAGAGTATATGATGCTTCCATGAAAGACTCAAACGCGGTGAAGCAGGTCATAGAAGAGGCACAGAATGGACTGAACATCATAGACAAAAGCAAGCTACTGGGGAAGTTCAAAATATGGTGCCCCCAGTTCATGTTGATTCCAAAATTGATGTGGCCACTACTCATTTACGAAGTAAGTACCAGCACAGTAGAGGCAGTCGAAAGAAAGATAAATAAATCCATAACAAAGTGGCTGGGAGTACCACCAGGATTAACTGATGTAGCACTGTACTGCAAAGAAGAGCAAAACTGCAGCTACCATTCAAATCTGTGGTCGCAGAATACAAGATAAGAAAGACAAGGCTTGCAATGATGCTATAAGAATCTACAGATCCAGTGGTACGAGAAGTGCAGCTAATACTTAAAACTGGACGAAAATGGAAAGTAAGTGAAGAGGTGACCGCAGCCAGGGAAACAGGAGCTGAAAGAAGTAATAGGATACACCCAGATCAACAGAAGGGGATCTGGTCATGGTGAAATCAAACGGTGGTCAAAGGTCTCATTTAAGGAAAGAAGGGATATGATCATGAGCGAAGTAAGGAATTCAGAGGATGGTAAGCGGATCCAGAAGGCAGTCCAAAAGGCACAGCAAGGTCAATGGACAATATGGGAGTAAGTTCTGCAGAAATCACTAACATGGAATGACATCTGGAAAATGGCACCCCTGAGACAGCTTCATCATCAGAGCTACTTATGACCTTCTGCCTACAGGCTCCAAACTATACAAATGGGGTTTATCAGAAGACACAAAGTGCCCTCTCTGCAACGAAAGGCAAAAATTGGAACATGTGCTGTTAGCTTGCAGAGTATCATTAGTTCAAGGACGCTACACCTGGCGGCACAACAGAGTGCTGCAGGAACTAGTAGCCATTGTAGACAGGGCAGAAGATAAAGCAAATAACAGCAAAAGAGTTGAGGTCCCACCTAAATACTTCATAGGCGCTGGTACGACATCGAATATTGAAATCAGGGACATTCCTTTACCATCACTGCTAGATGGTGGAAATGATTGGGATGTGACAGCGGACCTACCAGGAAGAAGAGAATACCCGACTCCTATCAAGAACACATGAATGCGACCGGACACTGTAGTGTACTCCGTAAAAAAACAGGAACTAATAATGATCGAGCTTACGGTTTCGTAAGAAACAAGAATAGAGGAACAACATCTATTTAAATGTGAGAAGTACAATGACCTGGTCAAGCAACTGAGGCAGGGGGCAGGAGTCAGAGCAAAAGTTATAGCTGTAGAAGTGGGAGCAAGAGGATTCGTAGCAACATCAGCATACGACCTATGTAAGCAACTGAGCATAAAGAGACAAGCAAGAGCAAGGGCACTGAAATGCCTTTCAGAAACAGCAGAAAAGGCCTCATGCTGGTTGTGGAGTATGCGAAACAAGCACTGAGAACATAAATAATTTCGTTTGTCACAACCAATACCAGTCCTCCGTAGCTAAATCGCTAAAGACGCACTTCAAGGTGCAATGCCAACTGGAAGATCATGGGTTCAATCCTGGGACAAAAAAAAAAAGCAACAACTCACAAGACCTCCGGGAGTCATGACCCAGAGGTGCCCACCCCTCTTAGATTGTCAGGAGTTTAATAGGGCCGAAACACTTGTCTGGGGGGGGGGGGGGTATTTCCTCTGATGATCTGAAGGAGTTGTGTTGTTGGTCTGCTCTCTGCAGTAGAGTTTCAGGCATACGCTAAAACCGGTCTGCTAATCCAAAAATCCCTGTCCTACCATTGGTTCGTTATATATTTCATCCACCCATTCATAATCTTGGACGGCGATTGACTAAGCAATCACCGCCCATTACACTCTTGCAGAGTAGCAACAGATTCTCTCCACCTCTCACGGTTTGCGGCCAGCTTTTGTACTTGTACTGTGTCCAGCTGTGCTGCATGCCACCCCATTTCTGATTCTCAGTTCTCCATCAGGTAGTCTTGGGTCGCATTATACATTACTCAGTATACTCAGTATATAGTACCCAGACAGATGTAGTCAGTACCCTATATATTACTCTGTCTATAGTACCAGGCAGATGTAGTCAGTACCCTATATATTACTCTGTCTATAGTACCAGGCAGATGTAGTCAGTACCCTATATATTACTCTGTCTATAGTACCAGGCAGATGTAGTCAGTACCCTATATATTACTCTGTCTATAGTACCAGGCAGATGTAGTCAGTACCCTATATATTACTCTGTCTATAGTACCAGGCAGATGTAGTCAGTACCCTATATATTACTCTGTCTATAGTACCAGGCAGATGTAGTCAGTACCCTATATATTACTCTGTCTATAGTACCAGGCAGATGTAGTCAGTACCCTATATATTACTCTGTCTATAGTACCAGGCAGATGTAGTCAGTACCCTATATTACTCTGTCTATAGTACCAGGCAGATGTAGTCAGTACCCTATATTACTCTGTCTATAGTACCAGGCAGATGTAGTCAGTACCCTATATATTACTCTGTCTATAGTACCAGGCAGATGTAGTCAGTACCCTATATATTACTCTGTCTATAGTACCAGGCAGATGTAGTCAGTACCCTATATATTACTCGGTCTATAGTACCAGGCAGATGTAGTCAGTACCCTATATATTACTCGGTCTATAGTACCAGGCAGATGTAGTCAGTACCCTATATATTACTCGGTCTATAGTACCAGGCAGATGTAGTCAGTACCCTATATATACTCTGTCTATAGTACCAGGCAGATGTAGTCAGTACCCTATATATTACTCTGTCTATAGTACCAGGCAGATGTAGTCAGTACCCTATATATTACTCTGTCTATAGTACCAGGCAGATGTAGTCAGTACCCTATATATTACTCTGTCTATAGTACCAGGCAGATGTAGTCAGTACCCTATATATTACTCTGTCTATAGTACCAGGCAGATGTAGTCAGTATCCTATATATTACTCTGTCTATAGTACCAGGCAGATGTAGTCAGTATCCTATATATTACTCTGTCTATAGTACCAGGCAGATGTAGTCAGTATCCTATATATTACTCTGTCTATAGTACCAGGCAGATGTAGTCAGTATCCTATATATTACTCTGTCTATAGTACCAGGCAGATGTAGTCAGTAACCTATATATTACTCGGTCTATAGTACCAGGCAGATGTAGTCAGTATCCTATATATTACTCGGTCTATAGTACCAGGCAGATGTAGTCAGTATCCTATATATTACTCGGTCTATAGTACCAGGCAGATGTAGTCAGTATCCTATATATTACTCGGTCTACAGTACCAGGCAGATGTAGTCAGTATCCTATATATTACTCGGTCTACAGTACCAGGCAGATGTAGTCAGTATCCTATATATTACTCGGTCTACAGTACCAGGCAGATGTAGTCAGTATCCTATATATTACTCGGTCTACAGTACCAGGCAGATGTAGTCAGTACCTATATATTACTCGGTCTACAGTACCAGGCAGATGTAGTCAGTATCCTATATATTACTCGGTCTACAGTACCAGGCAGATGTAGTCAGTATCCTATATATTACTCGGTCTACAGTACCAGGCAGATGTAGCCAGTATCCTATATATTACTGTCTATAGTACAAGACAGTCAGATGTAATCAGTACTCTATATATTACTGTCTATAGTACAAGACAGTCAGATGTAATCAGTACTCTATATATTACTGTCTATAGTACCCAGACAGTCAGATGTAGTCAGTAGACTATCTGCTGACCAAAATTCACTGTTTTAAATGCTTTTTAGAACACAATATTTGCCTATTCTAAAATCTATTCTCAAAATGCCATCCTGTGTCTGGGACTTGAGCAACAACGACTTAACCTCAGTTTCCATAGTCTCTATCTGAGCAGATATTTCTACAAAGCGAGGGAGAGAGAGAGAGAGAGAGAGAGAGAGAGAGAGAGAGAGTTATTTTTCACAGGTCATTGAACCTAAGCCAGTACCTCTATAGAACTGAAAGAGAATACCAACAGAAACCTGACCTGACGTGCGCCCAGAGGTCCAAGCGTTTAATAGTTTCTCCACCAACATCCCCTTTTCAGGCGCTCAGGCCATGGTCATCAGGCCAGGTCATGAGAGGCACGTGCGGGCCGCCAAAACAGCAGGTCCTACTGAAGCATGGCAGCCGCCATTCACAGAGACGGAGAAGTCCACATAAAAGCCGGCAATTATAGCAGGAAAACGGCAAGCCATCAACGACGGCTTTGTTTTTCCTCCTTCCGTTTCTTCTGCTATCCGCCAGAACTACACCCGAAACCCGAAGTGTCCAGTTTTAAGACCATCTGCCCGTCCCAGGTCATAATTCCCTTTAAGCACAGGCACTAAATATAGAACATCAGTAACGACAAATGGGGCAGTGTTGGGGGCATAAACGATTTTTTTTTTAAGGTGGAGACTTCAATTTTCATTCTTCGGACCTTCTAAAATTATGGCCCATAATGGTGAAAGAAAGATGAAAAACGACGGCTGCACGGATACAATGTGAGATGACTTAGACGGGGGGCTGATGTCCTGTCGAGAATAAGGTGCTCGCTTCTGAGCAGATGTCGATGCCAGCACAGGACGTGCGCTCGACGCTGCTTTCATAAAAGGCATATTTGCTGGAAACCATATCAGAACTCAAGCCTGCCGGTGGACAGAACTGATTTCCTATATTTTCTGAGAACATAAATTCTGACACTCTCTGACAAACTGGAAGAAAAGTTAAGAAAATAATTAAATCTCGGTAGAACTATCGTACAAAACATCATACCTACTTTGCGCGTGAAATATACTCCAGACGATCTGAGAAAAAGAAATGGAAAAGTTCTCAAAGACGCCGGAGAACAATAGAACTAGTTACAAAATCTGAAATCATGAGGGGGAAAAAAAAAGACTCGGTTGTCTTTGGACGTTTCATAAGAAGACAGAAGTTGGAGAATTCACTGGGAAATAAGAAACTGGCCAAATGGCACCCGAAAAGAAAGGCAGACAGCACAAAAGTGAGAAGCAAGATCGCCAACGACTGTCGCTATATAAATAACTGAAAGACTGGACACTCAATACTGAAATATATGGCTGTAAGATACTTCAGAAGTCCACTGAAAAAAAAATGACAACATACAATCATATGTACATGAAGCAGTCGCCGCATTTGCATGTGCACTCTTCCTTCCTTCCTTCCCTCCTTCCCTCCCTCCCTCCTTCCTTTCTTTCTTTCTTTCTTCCTTCCTTCCTTTCTTTCTTTCTTCCTTCCTTTCTTTCTTTCTTTAATCTCCCTGGAGCTGCGAGCTGGTATTCTCTGCAGTAACTGTGGTGAAACTGTTGAGGCATCGTGCGGATTATGCTGACTATTTTTTTCTGTCCCAGAGTGGACCTAAAGAAGCAGGTGGTGTGCAATGTCTCTTTCGACTCCACCACCTTGGGAGGGGGGGGTCTATGCCGGTCCTTGTCCCGTTAGCCACACTAGGCCTCTTACTGGGGCTACCAACGGGGAGGTGGGACAGGGTCTTGGTCCGCCACGGTTCGCCAGACCTGACGTTAGCATGTCAGTTAAGGGTCGCTGAATCCCAAAACTGACAGCGTCTCCACCCCGTGACAACTGCGAGAGAGCTAGGCTGCCGAAAGTTCCTTAGTCTCTAGACGAGATTCCAAGCTGTAAAAAAAGCTTCAGCAACAACCGCCTCAGAGCTGTCTCGTGTGAGTCAATGAAGATACACTCACTGGTCCTAGGACCGTACACTTCGGTGGTCGAGGCCAGGATTTTTTAAAAATGGCTGAATCCCATACCATCAAACTAAACCAGACGCACATGAACTATCGTCAGATAAGACATTAGAAGATCTCTGTCAGGATATAATCCACAGTACAGAGAATATTCAGGTTGAGTCAGGCAGCGGGGAGGCAATGCAGCCATCCGACGAGACCAGAGACAAGGTTAACTTTCCACCAGCAAGTGCAAAAAGCATATGGGAAAACCTAGACGCAGGATTATGCAAAGAACTGGACAAACAGCTAAGAGGAAAAAACCTGGAGCAAAAGCTGGAAGCATTTGGTAACATCATATATCTTCACTGTCACAAAGAGTTTGGAACCAAACAGGCAAAAAGAGAAAAAGTGACACCAAGAAAGTCCAGAAGACAGAGGAAAATAGAAGCAATAAGACAGCAGAAAAACCATGCCCGGAAAATGTTCAAGAAGGCACATGAATCAGAAAAAAGCAACAACTCACAAGACCTCCGGGAGTCATGACCCAGAGGGACCCACCCCCCCCCCCCTTTAGAGTGTCAGGAGTTTAAAGGGCCGAAACACTTGTCCGAGGTGGGGTACTTCCTCTGACGATCTGAAGGAGTTGTGTTGTTGTTCCGCTCTCTACGGTAGAGAGTTTCCTGCATATATAAAGAAAAACATCCGTCTGCGCATCATATATAACTGTATTTTCCTTTGGAAGTCCACTGAAAAACAAACCCGCCCAAAAAAACTGACAACACACAATCAGGCGTTATTGAAGAGCACGCACAACGGCATCGATATTTGTGCAAAGTAAATGCTGAAACAGATGACAAATTCTTTAAAAAATAAAATAAAATAAAACACAAGCAACTGTGCAATTTAGAAAAGACTTAATAACAAGCGGTTGAAGCCACGCCGGCAGTAAAGGATGAAGCGGCCTTCTGCAGCCAGTAAGGACCGAAAACCACGATCCAACTATCCCACCTTCCAAAACGGCCAGGTCTCCTGAGATGGATAACCACCAAGTCTGACTTGCACACACAACTATTCTACGGAGTTGGGGACTCTCAATACTGAAATATATGACTGCACGCTACCTCGGAACCCTACACTCTGATGGACTCATGAATGGGCCACAAAGGACGGTCGCATTCAGCATTAATCCTAAAGGATCTCTTGCGCGAAGAATTATTTTTTATAGTCTTGAATTTAAATACGTTATATGTATGTATATCTACCATGTATTCCAGACGTCTTGGAATGATATCTTCATGTGAAACATTGGCGCCGACAGTAAATGAATACTGTTACCCCCTTGTTTTCCCAACAAATGTTACCTTTCCTCCCGCTCTATTGAGCTGTTCTGCAAACACTGTAGCTTATTACAGTTTGTTTGCAGAAGTGGATTGTCTATTATTCTGTGTTGTTGTCTGGACAGAGTCGCAAAGGGAGCCAATGATTTCAAGATAAACCTCACAATAGAACATGTTTCTATGCGCTTACGAAATACGATGTGCGGTATTCAGAAATACTGTCTGCAAGAAGCGTTATAGCACCAGTCCCCGCAGTCAATGCCTGGTTATATGATATTTATGCAAAGCTGCAGTCTGTACGTAGGCCTGCATATACATATGACAAAGGAGACGCTTTAGACTGGTGAAGAAAAAAAAATGTTACATGATAAATAGTTTAAGGAAAATTTACACCGAAGAATTCTTAAACATCTTACTAGCTATTCGTGGCGGCTGTGGAAATAAAAGTGGAAGTAAAAGGCTTCAACGGTCTTTGGGAGCTGTATACAACAATAACACGTCTAACATGACACAACGTCTCACACAGGCGCTCTTTGTATGTGACCTCTCAAAATTCCATTGCCACTTTTTGTTACTCAATCATGCTTCTTCAGAAATCTTCAGTTTTCGGGCATTTTCTATCAGTTCCCATTTACTCGTATTTATTTCATTCAAGCTCAATACTTCGCAGTTAATCAAGCACTATGCACATTATCTCTGCTCACAAAGGCTAGGTAAAATAATCGTCCAATGCAAGTGATCAAATACTGAGGGTGAACATACCTTCGGGAATCAAGGGCTCATTTTAACAATCTCAACCAACTGCTGCAAATCAATCTGCACTATTCTGCTCAGTCCACAAACACTTTTGTACTTCCTTTTTTTTTTCAAATGATATCCCAGGATAATACACTGTGACCACTATCTCTGTTAATTCGGCTCCTTTAGAAATCTCATGACATATCTTACATTTTATCTTACAGATACACAAGCCCAAATGCATGAACAAAAAAGGTGGCCCAGAATCCGCTATATAAAGCTCTTCAAACTCTTGAATACATTCTGCAATTTCTAACGAGAATTAAGATAACAAATTCTGCCTCCAGGAAAAAGACCGTGAGTAGAAAGCTGTGATGCTGGTCTGAAGAACTCCAGGTGGTAAGCGATATCTTGTGTACATGGCTCAGCATATGAAACCGAACGCAGAAGAAAAGTAACTTATGGACATGGACCAGTACTCCTTCAAATAATTTCATACTGCGTTTTCACCGAGTCTTCTTCCTCCATATACAGATTGTTTCTGATCTACTGTCGGATCTATATAATTATAAAACTGATGTTCTTAGATTTTCAAGACGTGAGGAATACTTTGTCATGCATGCATCACTTCGTCTGAGGTGGAGGGAGGGAGGGAGAGTGGACGATGGATTACTGCAATCATTACTTCCCGGTAAGTTAACATAAGCAGTGCACTTCTCAACAAGCTCCACCAGGATGGTATGGGTGTACTGTCAGTACAGCAGGATGATGACAGAATGAGAACATCTATTTTACAACTATCCCGTGACTCGGACACACGGAACGATTACTATTTCCGCTGACGGCGAAGGATACTGATAATCATGATACTCTTTCTACATCTGAGAAGGATATCTATTTTCCTACATTTGTTTTGTTTTGTTTTGTCGCCTAAAGCGCCAAACCACAGAAACAACTAATAAGCAACACAACTGACGCAATTCACGGACAGCAAATGACTGATGTGCCAATACCACCCAGGGTAACTGAACTCCCAGGAATGGGAAATGGGTACTGGGGGTATTCCTAATTATCTCAAGCCGGAAGCCCACACGGACGCCGCTGGTGCGAACAAAAGGTGATATCGTACTCAGTGCCCTCGATAAAGCTCATCAAGTGCTCTGAGATCTTCAACAGGTTTCCGCGGATTCTCCATCTCCTGCAGGTCTCCGATGAATTCGGATCTTAACCAGATTTTTATGGTTGGGAGAGACGGTGTACCTGTTTTCTTCCCGCTCGTTAATGTCTGCATGTTATCTATCAAACCTTGCTTGTTACAAGATTTATTGCTGGAGTCGGAATCAATTTCGGATGGAGTCTGAGGATTCTGTCCAAATGTAGCACTGACATCGGAATCAGTAGATGTCTATCGTTTGTGAAGTAGTCGGAACTGGACAAAGATGGTACAAAAATACAGTAGTCGGAGTTGAAGCACGAGGGTAGAAAAATAGAGAAGTCTGAGTTAAAATAGTAAAATTAACAGAGGAGTCGCAGTAATATAGAGGAAAATACAAAAGTCGGGGTACTGTAGTTTTAAAAAAAAAAAGGAGACTACGTTGGAGCAAGATAGTAGAAAAACAGATGAGTTGAAGCGAGACTATGGAAAAATACGGGAGGTTGAGTAGAAGTTAGTAAAATGTATCGTTTGTAAAGGAGGCGGTGTTAGAGTCAGTAGAAATGTACCGTTTGAAAAGAAGGCGGTGTTAGAGTCAGTAGAAGTGTACCGTTTGAAAAGAAGGCGGTGTTAGAGTCAGAAGAAATGTACCGTTTGTAAAGGAGGCGGTGTTAGAGTCAGTAGAAATGTACCGTTTGTAAAGGAGGCGGTGTTAGAGTCAGTAGAAATGTACCGTTCGTGAAGGAGTCGGAGTAAGATAATATAAAACTGGGAGTCGGGAGTCAAAAGCTTATTTTACCGAGTGTTATCTCTTGCTCTACGACGTCACACTCATCATCACTCAATGTCCTCAGCACTACCCTCCCGTAATTCCCCCCAATACAGCAGCGCCTGTTCTATTGCCAGCTCTACTTTCCTGAATGTTCCAGACAACATTCTATTGTACTAATACAAAATGACGAAAGGGAGAGTAACGAAGGACATGCATACCGTAACAGTGGAATCTGTTGAGATGTGTGTTTCCCCTGATACTTAAAGTAAAGAACGCCACCAATGCCCATGCCAACTCTCCACTTCATCAAAAGCCACTATTTCAACATTTTCGTGGCGGCAGCAGGTCTTAGGAACATCAGGACCTCCACGACAAGGAGTTCACACAATTACATCAACACCACAACGCCATGTACGCCGGCGTCAAATCACCATTTACGCCAGGTAGACCAACAAAGAAAGCAGCACGCACAGAAAATCACAAAACGGCAAACGATCTCTGGGGCTTATCGAACGCACATCGTTGTGATGCCAGCTCTGGAATCCCTACCGCATGGCAGCGAGACCTGGAACCGATTGGGCGGCACATCACAAGAGATTGATGCGCGTAAGGTCTCTGTAAATCTTTTCATAACATTTCAACATACACATCGGAATACACAGCATATAGCGGGTCAGCTTTCAGTGTTGTGCCTTCTGTGTGTCGTGCGGTAGATCAGTGTCTTGTTTTCACAACGTCTCGCGAAAACTGCTATCACACATTAAGAAACTCGATACATCTCATAACTTTTACAATAAAAAGAAGGGAAAAAATACTTGGCCAATTCTCTAAAGCACAGTGATTTTCACGTTTGTACAGAAAAGTCATTTGTTTTAGGGATTTTTTTTTCAAATAAATGTATGATTTTTTTTTCCCTTGAAATTGACATTTGAGTTATTCAACGGAGTAAAATGATGGTGTCAACCAGCAAATTACCGGTAACTAACCGATTAAAAACGAGAAAAACCGAAACCTCTGGAGGTCGTCAGTTGCTGTAACCGGTTTATATTATTAAAAACTTAGTAAAAAGCAACCAGCGAAATAGTTCGGAAGTTAATCGGGTCAGTAGGTTGACGATGCTCAGTTTGTATCGAAGAGAATCAGACAGTTCTGACTTTGGTTCAGCATGCGAGCAATGTGCGAAGATTAAATATCACTACTAATAAGATTTTTTTTAAAAATCACACGAACATATACTTTCCTCTGACGTCGGCAAAGTGTAACTACCAAATGTTGTTGTACTAAGAAAATCGGTATGTAGGAAAGTACTTCAAGCAAGGTGAGACACAGATACAACTGTACCAGTTTAAAAAAAAAAAAAAAACTCTAGCGCGATCACTGAGAATATAAAGTGCCTTAAAGATAAAGTAGGTGTTCAATTCCTTAAGGCGAAATGTTGATTTTTTTTTTAAAAGTGTACAAAGTGTCTTTTTTTATCTATAAAACAGGTATAAGTGCTCCTCGATTTACGATAGGATTCCGTTTTCGATGAACCCATCATAAATCGGTAATATCGTAAATCGCAAATGCATTTAATACACCTAACGTACGGAACACCACTGCTTAACTTAACCTTAAACGTGCCCACAATACTAAAATTCTAGCAATATGAATAAACATTTAGAAAATAACAGTTAGAAGACGAACTGTTTACGAAGCTGATGATGATTATTATTGATATGACAACAAAGTTGAGAGAAAATATAGTACAACATAATGTTAGCCCGAGGGGGGGGGGGGGGGATATTAAAAAATTCAAACTCTGAAGTAGGGCTTCTAATGTGTGTGTATCACTTTCGCACAATCGAAAAGTCGAACAATCGTAAATCGAGGAGCACCTGTGTTTGGGTTATTTCTTGAAAACTGTGTAAGGTGTCTTGTACAAAGCAGATATTTCATTTCTGTATAATAGCTGATTTCGTCAAGACATTTTATTATAAAGTGTCTTCAATAAACATATACTGTCAAGTGTTTAAAACAGACTTCTGGAAGCTTAGCTGATTTATTTCAGCAGTGGCACATAGTTATCACCAGCAAAACAAAACTTGGTCAAGATCATACACATGGTTATTACCAGCGAAACAAAACTTGGTCAAGATCTTACACATGGTTATCACCAGCGAAACAAAACTTGGTCAAGATCATACACGCGGTTATCACCAGTGAAACAAAACTTGGTCAAGATCATACACGCGGTTATCACCAGTGAAACAAAACTTGGTCAAGATCATACACGCGGTTATCACCAGCAAAACAAAACTTGGTCAAGATCCTACACATGGTTATCACCAGTGAAACAAAACTTGGTCAAGATCATACACGCGGTTATCACCAGCAAAACAAAACTTGGTCACGATCTTACACATGGTTATCACCAGCGAAACAAAACTTGGTCAAGATCATACACATGGTTATCACCAGCAAAACAAAACTTGGTCAAGATCCTACACATGGTTATCACCAGCGAAACAAAACTTGGTCAAGATCCTACACATGGTTATCACCAGCGAAACAAAACTTGGTCAAGATCCTACCTGTAGGAGGTCTTCCTGGAGTCCCTACATTAGCCCCCCGCTGACTTATATTCTCCGCGGAACAACATTTTATACCCAATCACGACATGCGTATTTTGACCGCTGCCAGGTTCGCCTTGCGCTTCGTGTTACATTTGTCCTGCATCACTTCTTACGTTGCTCCGCGACTTCCCTCCAGAAGGATTCTTTCCTTGCTCTACGCTTGATTGCTGAGGGGACCTTACTGTCATTTTCTCTCTCTCTCTCTGTCTCTCTCTCTCTCTTTCTCTCTCTCTCTCTCTTTCTCTCTCTCTCTCTCTCTCTCTCTCTCTCTCTGTCCACACTGTCCCTTTAATCAAATGGATAGTACTCCATTTGTATAAACAAAAGTGAAATCAGTTTTACTGTGGCGCCCCTGACCAACCATCACAACCAACAGAAATCACATCAGCCAACACAACAAGGACACTACAATATTCCAACAGGACTTTACCCAACTCAATACACAAACACACCAATATTTCGACATTACAAATCTCACTTCACATCCCGAACGTCTATTCGGGCTCATCTGACCATGGTTCCTTACACGCTATATATCTGTCTCAATGCAGCGCAGTTGGTAACGTAAAGCTGTTGATATGGGACATAACGGAACAAAAAATAAACGGCTTTCCACTGTGATGAGCCTAATGAAAAGTCTACTTCTTGGCAAAGCCCCGTCACCTGATATTCTGCTTCCACCATAAATATGACTATATAGAGTCCATCCGAAGAAAGCCATAGCAAGGAAAACTCCCGTGGAATCATATTTTATTTCTAAAACAAATCGGTTTCTTCAATGCTCCTAAAGAAAGTCAATGCTAGGAAAGCTCCTTCGTTTGATATTTAACTTTTACTATAAATCCGCTTCTTGACTCCACCCAAGAAAGGAAAGCCATCCCCACCCCTCGGTAAATATTTTACACCTGCTACAACCAACAGTAAAGTATTTCTTGTTCTCAGTTACAATGCTCCAAGTTTCATTACGATAACTGTACTGCAACATGCCCCTCAGTTTCAGATAGCAATTTTTACAAAACCATTTCGTTTCTATAGATCGGGCAGTTCTTTTACACACGGAAAAAGTTCTTGTTTCTAAAGAAAAGCAGGAGAACGGAAGCACACCTTGTCAGCAGCATAAAACAGACTAAAACCTAAAAAGCAGTACTCATGGAAAGTACACTCCGTATCCTTCACTTGTTCCTATACTATAAACCTGTGTTAGTTTAACAATTTTGTGTGGCAGATCAGCATTTCATTCGCCAAAATGCCTCCTACGTGTACAGCTTACCCAGAGGGACATGGAAAATGAAACAGGCATCAGAGCGGAAATATGCATTTGTCGATAAGAAGCAAAATAGAAAAATGGCATTATTCTACGGCAATCAAAGAGGAAACTGATATTTTTTAGATGGGCATCCAAGAGGAAACTGACATTTTTCGATATGTATTAAAGAGGAAACAGGCGAATATATATGGTCATTCAAGACAAAACAGGCAAGTGCGCATGGCAATTAAAGAGGAAACAGGAGCGTGTATATGATCATCCAAGACAAAACAGTCATGTGTACATGGCCACTAAAGAGGAAACAGGCGTATGTATATGATCATCCAAGACAAAACAGTCACGTGTACATGGCAATTAAAAAGAAAACAGGCATGTATACATTGCCGCCAAAGATCAAACTAGAATGTGTACAAAGACAAAATAGGTTTTTTGTAAAGGACCATTAAAAAGAAAACATACATTTATATACAGACATCAAAATGAACACATACTTGTAAATGGCCTCAAAGGATAAAAAAACAGGTATTTGTACATGGCCTCAAAGAATAAAAAAACATGTATTTGTACAAGGTCTCTTAAAAAAAAAAAAGGTACACGACCTCAAATAAAAACAGATATTTGTACACGGCCTTTAAAGAAAAAACAGATATGTGTACATGGCCTCAAATGGGAAAAACATATATTTGTACACGGTTTAAAAACATGTATTTGTGCACTGCCTTCAAAGAAAACAACAGGCATTTGTACACGGCCTTCAAAGAAAACAACAGGCATTTGTACACGGCCTAAAAACAAGTATTTGTACACGACCTTCAACGAAAGAAAAACAGGCATTTGCACACGGCCTTCAAAGAAAAAAAACAGGCATTTATGCACGGCTTTCAAAGAAA
Organism: Achatina immaculata; assembly: GCA_009760885.1. Lineage (NCBI taxonomy): Eukaryota > Metazoa > Mollusca > Gastropoda > Stylommatophora > Achatinidae > Lissachatina > Lissachatina immaculata. The sequence goes on from CM019703.1 coordinate 14,568,519, forward strand.
AAAAACAGGTTTTTGTACAAGGCCTTCAAAGAAAAAAACAGGTATTTGTACACGGCCTTTAAATTTTAAAAAATCAGATATCTGTACATGGCCTTCAAAGAAAAAAATAAGGTATTTGTACATGGTCTTTAAACAAAACAACAACAACAATAACAAAACACAGGTATTTGTACACGACCTTCAAAGAAGGAAGCTGAAATTTGTAGTCGGACATGAATGACGAGAGTGGCATCTGCAGATGGGCACAGCAAAGCAAACAGTCCGTATTCTGATACTGAGGTAACGTTTTAAATTTTCTAACGCTCTGGCAAGTGGCAGCTATCAAACACCAGTCAGATGAGGATGTCCTGAAGACATAACATGAACATCACAGGATGGGAGCTCAATGAGGTGATTTTCATTTACGCCTAGGAGCGGCCTTCAGTTGCAACCACCATGGCAAATGCCAGTTAGCTAAGCTCTGAGATCACCACAATTTATGTGAGATCACCACAGTTTATATGAGATCACCACAGTTTATGTGAGATCACCACAGTTTATGTGAGATCACAACAATTTATGTGAGATCACCACAGTTTATATGAGATCACCACAGTTTATGTGAGATCACCACAGTTTATGTGAGATCACAACAATTTATGTGAGATCACCACAGTTTATGTGAGATCACTACAGTTTATGTGAGATCACCATAATTTATGTGAGATCACCACAATTTATGTGAGATCACCACAGTTTATGTGAGATCACCACAGTTTATGTGAGATCACCACAGTTTATGTGAGATCACCACAGTTTATGTGAGATCACCACAGTTTATGTGAGATCACCACAATTTATGTGAGATCACCACAGTTTATGTGAGATCACCACAGTTTATGTGAGATCACCACAGTTTATGTGAGATCACCACAATTTATGTGAGATCACCAACTGGCAATGTTAAGAATAACTAGTAACCGGGTTACTGGCTCGGTGGTTTGAAGTACATTAGGGATGTTAAGGATCACTTGCCACCGGGCACCGGCTCCCAAGACTGGAGCACGTCAAGAATGTTCAGGATAACCGTTAATCCGCTGTGTACTCGTTGGTTCTTTGTTATGACTGCAGTGAACTTCCTCGCTAAGCGCAAACAATATCAAACTTTGAAAGTTACTGCTTAAATGACTGGCGGTAAATATTAATATAAAATCTGTTGGCAGCCTATTTATCTGTCCAGAAACATCATCTCCCCTTCTGTTTGTCTTACCTCTGTGCATTCGCTCACAAAGAGACACACGAACATAAACGCCACGTCTTCCTTTCGCTTTTGTACTGCATATCATCAATCTACCTGCACTGTCTTTTGTTTATAAACAGTTAAGCTTGTGTCTATTCTACCCGTGCCCTCCACGATTTTTATTTATACTTTTCTTCGCCGGTTCTCAAGCTTACGATCGGAGTCCTCTACGTCTCTTTCAATCACTCTGCTGAGAAGCCCTGTAAACCAGAGAGAAAAAAAAAAACGAACGCACGTGCGGACAGACTGGTGCGGGCGCACACCTGCTTCAGCCATCATGATGCTTTCTATACAAATAATATTGCTCACCCACGGGAGCTGGTTTCCGAGTCGCGCATGTACGAACAACCACGGAGCATGACATTTCGCTCAAATTTTTGCACGTTTCCTACACGCGCTGCTTGTATATCCCTCACGATTGATCTCCCCTTGTACCGTCGTGACGGACGCGTCGAGTTCTCTTGGAACCACAAACTTCACACAATAGTCTTATTCCACTCATGCTGGAAGGTATGTTCTGTATTTATAGCGTGATTTCCGCAGCTAAACGGAGACCTTCCCCCGCCCCCCCCCCCCCAATGTATCATAACTGCCCGTAGTCTGTCCTAAAAGATATGATATAAGCGAGGATTATTTTTATTCCACAATTACAATTCTAAAAAGGCAAGAAAATAAAAGAACACAAAAGAAACTTACTTGTTGAGCTTGTCTACTTTACTTAAGATATGCTACTGTGCACGTGAAATGTAAACCATACAGTCTAAATGTACCTACACTCCACGCTGACTCTGAAAACTCCAAACTTCTAAACTACTAAAGTTTCATCTCCACGTGTTGTCCTGCTACATGACTTTCTCAGGGCGTATTCTACCATGCCCAGAAACACTGTTTAAGTAGGGAGGTTGTAGGCATTCTTCCCAACAACTTTATGTGGTAATTCTAATCAGATGAGAGATTTTCTAAATGTTGTACGGGGACAGAATATTGTTCTCAAAAGATGATATTCTCCACTGATCACATTTCCAAAGAACTGTGCCTAGATAAAACGAGAAAGAACAAGAATACAGACGCACGACATCACCTACACTGTTGGCTTTTGGAAAAAAATGACTACTGTACCAATAAAACGGATTAATAATGTTACACTTTAAATTACATTTTAAAAAGATGTCTTACAGACTACAGATGGATGGATAACGTATAGAGAGAGCCGGAATCTGATTGGTGGGATGAAATGTGAGACTAAGGGCCAAAGCAAGGATGAAGGTCAATGCTGATCTTCCGAGGGAGGATGGCACACGATGATGATTCAGGACCATGCTATTTACTGCCATCGCAATTACTTTTAACGTTTACTATTTCAACGCTTCTTATTTACATGTATAACCTGACTGACGATCTAACCGCGAAGATCTCTCCCAGTTAAGTGTCATTTTTGTGCTATTTGTTGTTTCATTAGTTTCGTCTTCCTTTACAATGATATCGCTGAAATAATGGTTTACATTTCTACATGCTCATTACACTGCATCTTTGGCCACATCTTCTCACTTTTTACTTATTTCCTTTTTTTTCTGTACACTCGCGCCATACATCTCTGGCTTTCTCTAATCTGCTAGAACCAGCTTTGCAACGATGTAGAAAGATCGCGGATAACTGCAGACATTCGGTGACATATTACACATGCTATACTCTATATATGTTTGCAAGTAACAAGAGAAGCGAGCTGTCCCTAAATACAGTCGCAAAAGGTAACCGAAGCATGTTGTTCCCAAATATAGTCGCAAAAGGTAAAGAAGCATGCTGTCCAAAATCAGTCGCAAAAGATAACAGAAGCATGCTGTCCAAAATCTGTCGCAAAAGATAACAGAAGCATGCTGTCCAAAATCAGTTGCAAAAGATAACAGAAGCATGCTGTTTTCAGTGTAAATTGCAGACAGCAGAACAAGCAAAATAAACGCATACTCAAACGCATACAGTCCCAAGTTACAGTATAAGTACGCTCTCTGCAGCATGAAGGAAGCACTTTGTCTCCGGAATGGTTAATGTGTAATTGCACACGCCAAGTCTGCAGTGCCACGAAACAAGAGCCACGACATACAAGGCATTATTTTTCATGAAACCCAGCACGCTATGACAAGAACTACCCACCATTCGGTGGCGCCTCCTTTATGGGTCCCTGTTGAGCACTCACTGAAATTTCAAACCAGAAATTGAATTAAAGATTAGAAATCGATTTCTGCATGCAGCCGTTAAATATTTACCAAACTTGATTTTTTTAAAAATTGTATTACAGTGCTCGAAATTTACATTCTGTGCAAATCCACAGGTTAATTGTTGATATATGGAGAATCCAATCACAGGTTATTTGCTGACATACAGCAAATGCAATCAAAGGTTACTTTTGGCACCAGGCAAATCTAAAGATTATCTGTGAAAATGTCAAATCCAATCACAGGCTTCTTGTTGCAATATGGCAAAATCAAGCGTTCACTGCTGGCATATAGCAAATGCAATCAAAGGTTACCTGCTGACATATGACAAATTCAATCAAAGGCTACTTGCGGGTTTATGACACATTCAATCAGATGTCACGTGTTGATATTTTGAGACCCAATCTCAGGTTACTTATATTAGTGCAAGGGCACCCCAAACAAAGTTTACTTGCTGACACGTGATACATTTCGAAGACTGACAACTTTCTGGTAACAATGGCAAATTCAATCAAAGGTGACTTATTATTTATTAATCAACAATTAAAAGAAAGACTGAAACAACCATTTACTATCTTGTATTTTATTACTCAACAAGCGCAAGTAATACCGCGGTCACTGTACTTCCAGGAAAGTGAACGTCATTCAGCGGTCGCGTTAATAGGCAATTAACGGCAAGGTGAAGGACAAGGTACAATTGTACCGATTTCAAAAAATCCTATCGCGATCACTGTTATATGCCATCTGACATAACGCAATACACAATGAAAGCTCATAAGGATCGTTCCTTATTTTACAGTTTCACAGCAGAACGAATAACATCATATTTATGAACTACCTTTATGAAATATTCTCTAAAATATATAAGATTACTAAGGAAATTCTAATACTTTAACCAAGGTTTCTCACTTTCATGAGAGTTGCAGGAAGAAAGTGTGTACTTTCAGAACACAGTTTGGAGTTTTATACTGAATATGGCCACTTTCAACTGAAAAAACACATAAGGCAGCTGAAATATTTATCAATGAGGATAAATTGGAAGAGGTGGAGAGCTTTGAATATATTGGATCATTACTAATAATGGAAATACGAGGAGGGAAATTAAAAGGAGGACATCTTTCGCTCTTCAAAAACTAAAACAACTAAAGAAGCTGTGGAGAGGAACAGACAGAACTATAAAAATAAGATTTTCAAGGGCATGCATCTTTCCCATCGCAACATATGCCTGTGAGACCTAGACACTTAACAAAACAGCTGAGAAACACATAAATGCCTTTGAATGTAAATGCTACAAAAGAGTTCTTCAGACATCATGGAGATACAAAAAAAAGAACAAATATATCCATACTACAAGAACTTAATATTGAAGAAGGCTGGCTAGTAAAGAGGATTAAAGAGAGAAAACTTAAATATTCTGGACACATTAAACGTCATGATAATCTACAGAAGACCGTCTTGGAAGGGTACATAATGGGAAAAAGAAAGAGAGGAAAGCCAAGGCGAAGATGGCTGCAAGACATCGTTGATGATCTGCAAATGGATGCATTAGCAGCAGGTCATCATGCTTACAACCAAGAGGCCTACAGGATAGCTGTTAGGGTGGCAAAGTTCCGCACGGGACATGCAAATGAATGATTGACCTGATAGCCGCACCCACGACACTGCCGCTTGAAGAAAGTGCACTATGAATACAGAGACTGAACGCTGTCACTTCCACAAGACTATGCCGTTGAGAGAGAGAGAGAGAGAGAGAGAGAGAGAGAGAGAGAATGTGTACTCCGAGTATAAAGTTTAGAGCAGAAACAATTTTTAAACTTCTTATCACAGCACTGTTAAGGTATAACCGGCATTCCACTTGTCACACACGGGGCCCTCTAACTGTGATTAATTTATTTCTGACCCGTTTTAGGGCCCAGACAAAGCTAGTTCTGAACTTTATAGGTATCAGCTTGGCCTACTTTGAAGTATCAATATATGCTGTGATTTTCTACATGTAATCTATCCATCTGCCTGTCTAAAATGTATGATGAAAGGCAGAATACGGCCCTGACTTATGTTCACGCTTTTGAGCACTGACGTTTCTCAGCCCGCTCGACTTAGGGGATGTGGGCGGTGGTGGAGATTTGGGGGGAAAAAAAGAAGGGGTGGGGGGGGGGGGTTCAATACAATAATGTTTTGAAATGATAATTCTGAACATGCAGAACTGCAACATGACAAGCACACAGTCACCATCATTGCCCCTGTAATCTGAACAGCTGAGAATGTTCACCACCAACGTCCACAAGAAATGAGCTTTTACTGCTTTAAAATGAGTTTAAAATGTACATGATGGTCCATTCCAAAAAGCCGGCACCAACATGTTAGTACTGTATTGTCAGTACCTGATGGTAGAATCATTTGTCTTCATTATGTCAGTGATATACGATGCAGTGAAGACAGATGAAAGCGAATAGAGAATGTGAAAAAAGAAGAGGAGAAGGAGGAAGGGAGAGTGTGTGCGCGAGTGCGTGTGTTAGAAAGGAATTCAACATTAAGTGTAAATGAAACACGACTGGTAGGTAGGTAAGAACTGACAGGCAGGTGCAGGTTTAAACACAAGCCGGAGGTAAGGTGCAAGTTGAACACAAGTGGTAGCAAAGTTGAACACAAGTGGTAGCAAAGTTAAACACAAGTGGTAGCAAAGTTAAACACAAGTGGTAGCAAAGTTAAACACAAGTGGTAGCAAAGTTAAACACAAGTGGTAGCAAAGTTAAACGCAAACGGTAATACAGATGGGTAAGTCAGACACAAGTAGTAGACGACAATGAGAGAGGAAAGTATGTAAAGTTGAACGTTATGTGGTAGGTGTTAAACATGATAAGGCAATGCCGTGAATGAAGTGTACTGCCGTATTATGTGGGAAAGTGTTCTTTAGTAGGGGGCTTTTTTCTGTGGAGGGGGATGGAGAGAGAGAGAGAGAGAGAGAGAGAGAGAGAGAGAGAACTGTTGAACATTAGTGATAAATGCGAGCTAAACATTCTAAAAAAAAAAAAAAAGTTGAACTCGAGACAGAAGAAAAATACAGCGCCACTGGTTGACCAAAGTGTGTGAAGCCTGGAAATTTTAATGGCACGTACGAAGACAACAATCTGACAGAGTGAAGGGACCCCCCCCCCCCCAAGGGGCAGGATTAAGGATGAATAAAAAAAAAATGTTACATTGGGACTGGGGATTTTTTTTGGGGGGGGGGGGGTAATTCTGATGGTACCTATATATGACGTTTATCATTCCATCTTCCCTTCCCCCCCCCCCCCAGAATAAAGATATCTATGAGGTGTATCATCGATGTTGTTGTGTCTCCCTGAAGCTCAGCAGGTTGTTCTCTGCTGGCAACGTGTTGAAGCGCAAGCGCTGTATCAAACTGCCAGCGGTTTGCAGTGATTAGCTTGACCACCCATAGAGGAACCCACCACCACACACACTGCAGGGACCAAGCGTGCCTTGTCTCTTTAGTCAGGCCGAGATCATTAAGAGGAATACGACTACACAACCATGGGGGGGGGGGGCATGGCGAGCACTGTCTCTTTATATAGGCTGAGACCATTACCAGGAGCACGACGATATAATCATGGGGAATACTTTAGAGAGAGAGAAAAGTAGTAAAATTACGACTGTGAATCGCTCCCTGGACTCCAGCAGCACGAGCAGCCACTAACTTCTCTTTAAAACTTGCAGAGCATCTCCGGACACCATCCAACAGATCTAGATTATCGCGATCAATTTGCTGAAAGCAGTCACCGGGTCTCGGAAACCCGACAAAGCCGTGCCAATTTCGACACAAACAAAGAACGAGTTTACGACTAAAAGCTGACTTCGGGTGAAATTAACAACGACCGTAAATTTTAATCAGGTTACCACACAGTCGGCAGCCCTGAAAGTGCCCCTCATTTGGGGCGGCCAGCAGCAGATCAGGTCAACCACAATTGCTGCAGAGATTCACATATATCACAGCAATGTTGATTCTTTATGGAGACCAGTGTCTGTACGTTTATGGCGAGCCAATATCCTAAACTGAGAACGCCAAACTTGAAGGTCAGCTAAAGTTCTGCTTGTACTTGTTATCCTGGGAAACGGCATCATCGAACTGTCCAGAAAAAGGTTAACCCTGTTCCGACAAACAGTAATTTCTTGCTTTAAAATATCACAAACGTCTGAAAAGTAGTGAACACTACAGTATTTTCATGTTTCAAGATTTAAGAAAATAGACTGCTTGCACAGTTTCAAAATAAAAGTGGATAAGCTTCGTGCAGAAAATTTCTCATCATCATCATCATCATCATGTGCCGTGCCGACTGGCGTTGGCTATTATGCTTCTCCAGAGTACACGATCCTTCATGCAGGCCATCAGCTCAGTTGGTGATCTCCTCTCACACCATCCCGTCAGACTGTCCAGTATCATTTCTCTTGGTCTTCCTCTTGCTCTTCTTCCTTCTATTTTTCCTGTTGTTATAATATTTTCAATGCCCCCTCTTCTCATTGCATGTCCTACGAAAGTACATTGTCTCTCTCTTATCTTTTTGACAAGTTTTTTTGTCTCTCCAGCTCTTCTCCTACATTCTTCATTAGTTATTTTTGCTGTCCAGGGGATTCGCAACATTCTTCTAATAAACCACATTTCTGCTGCTTCCAATGATTTTTGTGCAGACTTGCCTATTGTCCATGATTCACTTCCATATAACAAGATAGGTTCAATATAGCATTTTAGGACTCGTTTTCTAACATTCATTGATAAGGATGTGTTGGTTAATATGTTTCTCATTCTCTGAAATTTCTAGTAATTTTATATCTATCGTACCAGGACTTGCAACTGTGGCACTTTGTTAAATCTATGAAAATGTAACGAAGACCTGTATTTTCCTTGTCTTAAATAAATATATTTGCTTATAGTGAACATGTCCTTCCCTGCGTACGAAAAATCATATCATAAAAAACTATCGTATCTTAAAAATTACGTTAGATAGGAACTTGAATGTAACGTATTACACAAGACGACTCATAGAGTTCGCTCCCCTACCAAACAGGTGGCGCTACAACCACTAGCATGTAAATGGCGTCTATTAAGAAGCAAACCCAGTTCAAACTTTCCAAACTGAAGGTCTGTAAGATATAGTCTGACATCATGTCCATTACCGAACATTACCCTTTTTTTCTGGGGGGGGGGGGGCGGAATACAAAGGACAAAAGTGTTCAGTTCAGCAGTTCATGCTACTTAAACTCTGAAGACGTGGATAACTACTGCTTTAGAGACGCTGACTAAAGAGATGTTGGAGAATATATAGCAAGAAATCGAGTATCGTACAGACCAGTGGTTCCCCAACCTTTTTAAATCCAAGGACCACTTTTCAAACTATATATAAGTTGTGGAGCACCCAAATATATATACAACATCGTTAAGAAAACATAAACAAGGAAGATTTATCCACACAGGTTACTGATAAAATAACCATCTGGTGTAACATCATGAGGTGTACGTATAAACGGGTGGATATATGTTTCCAAGTGCAGCCAGTCACACTAGTAAACACTGCAAATAATTCAAACAACCCACAGGTAAGGAAGGCAGTAATGTCCAGCGGTATGGAGACAGACAAGGATCATATTCACAGTGAATTACATTGGCTTGACAACACACAATGTAAATGTATAACCACTCAGAACCGATTCACGATTCTTTCAGCAATGGGCCTGTTCAAAGCCTCGTCAATGGATGCTTTCACAAAATAGCGACGTGCCTCATTCTGTAGAGACCCATCGCGATAATACTGACAGCTTATTTCACTAGAAATGTTAGACGCTTTTATAAATATACTCTCCCTCAAATATCCGAAACTCTCAAAGAAGAAGCCGCAAAATGATGATGATGATGATGATGATGGCTTAAATAAGAACAATCCTCTAGCAGTTAAACATACCGTCGAGTTAGCAAGAAGCATGTGACTCTATTTGTTTAAGTGCAGATCGTGTAATGGAAATTGTGATCTGTGACAAAATCACACAGGAAGTTGTTAGGATCTGTGACAAAATCACAAAGGAAGTTGTGAAAGTTTTATCAGTTAGCCATAGTTAGTCAGGCTAAAGAAGTGCAAATGGACTTTAAGTTTCTAGCAGCACCAAGAAAGATGTAAAGCAATGTTCCCTCTAAGTTGCGCGGGTGCATATATTTTTCGTCATTAGCGCCCTGATTTTTTTTTTTTTTTTTTTTGGGGGGGGGGGGGTCTCAGCGTAGGAGCATGCAATACCACAGCTAAATTTGTTATAGATTCGTTCACACTTTAATTCGAGTATTTCTTTTTTTGGCTCACGAAGTAGAATTTTTTTTTCTAAGACTCACGCCTTACAAACATATTGGTCTTGACCAAAACAGCAGAGAATATTGTATCTGTTAACCGTCATGAGCCAGGCTAACGGAGGGCATACGTACTTAATTCCAAGCAGCTCCATGGAGATTTAAGCCAAGGTCTCGAATCATCCTGAACTCCCAGGCTTCATATAACCGTGCCTTCACTCTAGTTCGGTTATCCCTGCATCCCACGAAACTAAAACAATCACATACACTGTACAAGCACTTACTTGTGAGTACGCAGAGAAGGAACAGGTACTCTGTATAAGAGATGATCCCTGTGGATAAAACAGAAACAAAAAAAAAGATATAACCACAAAATTACAATAAGTGCGTACTAATGTACAGTAAACCGTTTCTTACGTGAAATAAACGAACCAATTAAGAAAACATCGAACCCTGAAGACATCGTCATCTACACGGATGGATAAGATCATGTACACACAGGTGTTCAAAGCGGATGAGGTTTCGCAACACACTTCGAAGGAAAGCTACTCATGGAGCATACCACAACACCTGCTCAAGCATCCAGACTGAAACTGTGCTCGTTACACAAAGGCTGAACTGGCTGATGACTCAGAATGCACAACTAACTACAATCATCATGGACTCTCAAAGTATATCAAGAAAGACAGAACACTATATCTTTACATATGAGTGGTTGAACAAAATATCCAAAGCGTAAATCCAAAACATTACATGGATATACTGCCCAGGGGACTCAGATGTTGTTGGCAACGAAAATGCTGATCAACTTGCAGCAAGGACTAACCCTCTAGGAAATATCAGTTTTGACACACAAGACATATATCAGTCTTTCAAGCAGCAAATCGAAGAATCTCTGCACGAAACCTTCCTCGAAAATACATACCACGCCTATCTCATGAAAACACGTGGCCTCAGAGGAAGTAGAAGCAAATCCCAGCCGTGCGCTAGAACACGAGCCATTTACAACCAACACAGTATTGCTATTATATCAGCTAAAACACTAAAGGACATCCTGATGCTGAATGCAGAACACTTATGGCCATGTACCGAGTGTAATGAAGCAGCTCCCTCAGACCAGAAACAAGAGTAGCTGTTCAGTATCCAGTAGCGATATCCGCTACCGCTGGACTGTCAGTTATCAACGGCAGCCGCAAAGCGTCCACTTCTACGATGGCTTGGTCGACAGAACTTACCATGACACAGGGGTGAGTCAAAAGTTCCTCACGTCCCTGCCGCACAAAAGCAAGCAACATAATATATACTCAACAGTGTTCCCGGTGGTAGGTAATGCTAATAGCGATATAACCCCACAGTCCGTGTCTTCCGATGATCTTCTGCCATCGCACAGTCAGTGCCAGGTGTCCTTTGTAGTACCTAATGTATGGCTTGACTGTTGTATCAAATATATTTTTAAAAAGGTAACGGTAAAGGTAATCCTGTCATGCCTTAGAGGCACAAAGGGGATATGGTGTTAGTGCCCACATTTTCCTTGACCTGTCAGCACACTAGAGGATGATATGGTCAGTATCCTGGCTGCCTTTCCTTCCCCAAACTTCAGAAAAAGTCGGGTACCCATTTCTACAGCTGGGTGACTGGGGTGCCTCCGCCCGGATTCGAACCCCCGACCTTCGCCATGAGAGACTAGTGCACTAACCGCTTCGCCACTCAGACACCCATTATATTGCTGTTCCAAAAATTTGTTAGTTTACAATGAATCTGAAAACGTAATTAAGTTTATTTCATGTAGTTACATAAAGCAGAAAGTGGAGTGTATGGAAAAAAAGGGTTTATTAATTATTTTTAATGGGTTTTTTTTTCATGCATATCATGTTAATTTTTTTTTTCATGCATATCATGTTAAATAACAAATGCTAAATATCTGTGACAGAATGGAAGTTGTATGATGAAGAACAGAATGGTAGACGGGCCTTCCTCCCCAATTCTTAACTCTTTGAAAATAAAGTATGTCCGCTCGTTATTAATCTGTGTGTGTATCTGCACAGTTTCAGCAGCCACCAACCTTCAGTGTACACAAAAACATTTGTGACATCACAACTATCCTCCCTCTGCCCTCTTTCCTTTCCTCCTTCCCCCTCTCTCCTAACCCCTTTCTCTACTTCCCTCATTCTCTCCTTCCGTCCGGCACTGACCTATACTCCTACTAATCTTCCACTCCTCTTTGTTCTCCAATTATCACACATGCAAGCCGTTTTTTTTTTCAATCACTCCCACTCGCCTAACAAACACAAAGCAAAAAATAGCTGCACTGAAAGGCAAGTCTAAACGGAGGTTTACAGCAGGTACATTTTCCAACATCTCCACACACTCCTTCATCTACATAATGAGAAAACAAACAAAAAAGTACCAGCACTGCAGCATGCCCAGACAGCGCCTATGTATATCAACACTTCGTGGAACAAGAGCTTTGTTTTACGATCTTACAGTACGGCGTGGGGGGCTGTAAAATGTAGTGTTGTAATAATACTAAAAAATTCTGCTTGTCAAAACCTGATAACTTCCACACACTGACAGATATATGAGACGCCCACTGGCCGTGATGATTCAATGCCTGCGGAACAAAGTATGCATGCTCCTGTGTATATACTTCATAGTGTGCTTACAGAAGCGGGTCTGGGCGGCGAAATGATTAGTGCAATAGTTTCTCATGGCGAAGGTCGGGGGTTCGAATCCAGCTGGAGGCGTCTGAGTCACCCAGTTGTAGTCGGGCACTCGACTTCTTCCGGAGTCAGTGTGAAGGAAAGGCGACCTGGCAAAATGCTGACCAAATTATCCTCGAAGGTGTTGACATGTCAAGGGAAACATGGACACTAACACCATATCTCTATGTGCCTCTAAGGCCTGATCTCGGACTATGTTTACAGAGACAGAGAGAGAGAGACACAGAGAGAGAGAGAGAGAGACAGGGAGAGAGACAGAGAGAGAGAGAGAGACAGAGAGAGCGGATGAGTTAATTTTTCCATCAATAAGAACCTACAAAAAACGGCCAGAATTTAATGACCGTAAAAAGCATTATTTAAACAGCTATGAATTTGGAATATAATTTCGTGGAAGGAAACTGGAAGTGTGAAAAAAAAAAATGTTCTGCGCAAGATAGTTAAAGTTTATTAATGCGCAGTTCTCTTGTGGCTAGACTTCTGCTCGTCCTACAGGAGTCCGTGATTCAAATCCCTCTTGTCATGTTTCTTTCCCTTGTGTCTAAAATGTGTATATGATTTTTTTTTAGGTCTAACTATACTGTTCTAGTACTTTACTGTACGAAATCCTCGTTGTGTCCTATTCGTAAAAATTCAAAGAATCGGCCTGTTTCCTGGCCGCAACTGCTGATGTTATATATATATATATATATATATATATATATATATATATATATATATATAGAAACAGGCGTGAAACAAGGATGTATATTATCTCCATTGATTTTTGGGATTGCCATAGACTTTATAACAAAATAGTTACAATGCAACAGCAAAGATAAATAGTATACATGAACAATGGACAATGTTAAGAGATTCTATCCACCAAACTGTTAAGGAGATAATACCACCGACAAAAGAAGACCCTAAAAATAAATGGATGGCAGGCGACATCTTAGGGCTGATGGACAAGAGGAGGGGGAGAGACAATGTACTTTCATAGGACATGCAATGAGAAGAGGGGGCATTGAAAATATAACAACAGGAAAAATAGAGGGAAGAATATCAAGAGGAAGACCAAGAGAAATGATACTGGACAGTCTGATGGGATGGTGTGAGAGGAGATCACCAGCTGAGCTGATGGTCTGCATGAAGGATCGTGTACTCTGGAGAAGTACAATAGCCAACGCCAGTCACCACGGCACATGATGATGATGATGATGATGTTGATAGACTTTATAATGAAAAGATGCTGTACAGGTAAACCGGCACTGATTGGGTACATGGGACCCAAATAAAAGATCTTGATCTTGCAGATGACATAACTCTTATCAGTGACAATGTGAAATCGATGCAGGAAAAAACAGATTCCCTGTCTTCCTTGGCTAGCAAAATAGGTCTTGAAATTAAAAAAGACAAAACAAAAAATAATGAAATTTCTCATTAATCAAGAAAGAAAAATATACGTAGAAGGAACAGTTGTTGATGAAGTAAACTAATTTGCTACATAGGCCATGATGATTACACTAGAAAGGAATTTAGAATTTGAACTGCAAAAACAGCATTGTCCTTAAAAATCTTGAGAACACATGGAATTCAAAAGTTATAAGCACAAAAACTAAGTTAAGATTATTCAATTCAAATGTGATATCCACCCTCATTTATGCATGCGAAAGCTGGAAAACAACAGACAAGAAATTAGACTCTTTTGAAAACATATGCATAAGGAAAATACTTGGTATAAAGTGGAACGAATTCAAGAACAACGCAGAGATAACATAGATGAGCAAACAACAACCTGTCTCATGGGTGATCAGAAAAAGAAGGCTGGACATATGTAGGCCATGTGATGAGAAGAAACAATCAGAGAATACCAAAACAAGCTATCAAGTGGAGCACAACAGGCCGAGAAAAAGAGGTCGATCACGTGAAACTCTATAGAGGACATTGTTAAGAGAAGCCAGTTTAGTGGGCATAACATCCCTTGATGAAGTAGAAAGACTCGCCAAGAACAGGAAAACTTGGCAAACAACTATGCGAGCCCTATGTGACGTTTACGGCACGGGAAGGATTATATATATATGATTTTTCCGATCCCCGGGTTTATGAGTTTTCACTCTTGTCTCCCTTGTGCCAGATAATGAAGCGTACAGGTCCACTTCAGCTGTTCTACATCTCCATACAGAATGTTGGTGATTGAGGAGTTTGGTGGTACCAGGTTCTTCCGAAGGTCCTTCAGTGCACTGCAGTCCAGCATATGGTGTTTAACAGTTTCTTATTCTTGTCTGTTGTAGTGCATGCAGTATGGTGTGTGGTCAAGCGGTCACTCTGTGTTAGTGCTTACTGAGGGTGATGTGCTCTGTTCTCAACCTGAAAATTGTGCATTGGTCTCTACGACATAAACTGTTGATGTTGTCTCCGGGGTTAGGCTTTGGCAGGTGTGTATATAGGGATCTTCCAGTTGGATTACTGGCCCAGCTGTCCATCCACTATATATACATCAGCAGACGAAAAACACATTTTGTTCTATTTCATATCTGTATTCTGCACAATCCACACATGACATCATCAGCCACATGTCACCATGCATATATGCGGTGCATATCGCATTAAGCACACTTTTTTAGAGTTCCGTCGACAAGTTTGCAACCCGCGGCCGCGTCTACGGGCTCGCGTGAAGCAAGTGACAAGTACCGAACGTGTTTAGACATACAAGAACAAGCGTCTGAAACAGATACGACTCCAGGAAGCTCGCAGCAGCACCGCTGAAAATGGGCCCTGTCACAATAACTCCGGAGATCAAATGTCATCAAACCCCTTGGTGTTTTTTTTTCCTCCACGTGTTCTGGCGCAGTGTAACTATGAACGTTCTAAGGCGGTCCTTCTGTGTACAGATCTGTGCTTGTGGTTTATCTATGAACGCTCTATGGCAGTCCCTTCGATCTAGAGATCTGCTCTTGTGGTTTATCTATGAACGCTCTATGGCAGTCCCTTCGATCTAGAGATCTGCTCTTGTGGTTTATCTATGAACGCTCTATGGCAGTCCCTTCGATCTAGAGATCTGCTCTTGTGGTTTATCTATGAACGTTCTACGGCGGTCATTCTATATACAGATCTGCGCTGGTGGTGTAGAGATCTACGAACTCGCCTGTGCTACAAAGTACGTGGACTGAGATATTCCTTCATGGGAGGAAGTCAAGGCAACTGCGGGCTTGTCTGAAGTGCACTGATGTTAATATTTTAACATCTAAAGCTTTGGTCTTTTTCCAGGCCTAGCATGGTTAACAGGCCAGAGATCGCCATAGGAGCGCCATATGGCGCTGGAAAAAAAAATTTTTTTTTTGCTGCACTCTGGAACTATTTTTTAAAAAGAAGCTGCTGTAACCCATTTCCAATCAGAAACAATGTTGTGCCTCTTTCCGAGCAGTAGCAGCAGAAGAAGAAGAAGAAGAAGAAGACAGTGTCCGACATTTTAGACCCTTTACTTTCAGAGCGCAATGAGCTGTCTTTAAAAGTGAGCTTCAGCAAAATAAAAGAATATGTCGCCGCTGTGCCACAGTCCCTGAGTAGCGAAGCTACTTCTTCCGGTTGCGACTAACATGCAAGACTTCTCAGATTAAAGACAGACGCTTCTATCCTCACTGCAGTTACCCTCCAGTAGATAAAGATTCTCGTTGATGCTACACAGTACATGAACTTAAGCTTGACTTCTTTCAAAGACGAGATCTGGGTATGTGTCCGGAGTGCAACAAGGATGATTTAGAAAACTCTATAACTTTTGTTTTTACTAGATGAAGTGTCTGTTTTTACATACAGATCATCTGGCAAAGTCAAGATTAGCACTACTGCAAACCTAACAGTATCTGTAAATATAATATCTGTACCTGATGTCTTTAAATATAATATCTGTACCTGATGTCTGTAAATATAATATCTGTACCTGATGTCTTTAAATATAATATCTGTACCTGATGTCTTTAAATATAGGTCCACTGATAATTTATAAATATAATTTATATGGTGAATTTATAAAATATTTTCTTCCATGGCGGAAGTATAATTCTTACAGAGTGAAATTATAGTTACAAAGTGAAATTATAGTTCATTTACCTTATTTATATAATTTAGTTTAATGTCTATGACGAGGCTATGAAAATACCTGTTTTCTCCATTTCACATTTTCTGTCAGCCCAATCACTTCGTGATATTAAGGGCAAGTGACAAGGTTCAGCTTGCAAACCTTTATTTAACAATGAATCCAACAAGCAAAACTGGCTTTTTCCATTACGTGTACAGAACGACCGCAAATCAAAGCAAGCCTTCACAAATAGGAAACAACGAGGCTTTCTCACAGCAAAGCAACACAACACAATATTCTATGACCACGCCTCAAAACAAAAAACAAAAACAAAAAAGAACACAGACAAAGCAATTTTAGACTTCAGAGAAAGGAAAATGAGAAGACAATCACCCTGGACTTGAACCAGGTACTCCGGTGTGATGAGCAATCGTCTAGCCACGACGGAACAGCGTGATATTGAACTTAACTATCTCGCATTCCCCCCTCCCCCCTCCCCTAAAGAAAAAACCCACCCCAGTGTTTGAAAGCGAAGCCATCAATGCCTGTTTGGTCTAAAAATGTAACATCTGGAAAAGGAACAAGATCATGTCACAGAAATGCCGTCGCTTAGGTTCAGTTTCCCACAGGTACCAAATTTTTGAGACACAAACAGACATGGTCTCCTGCAAAATGTCTACTGCATACTGGACAACCATAACAACAAATAAAAGAATACTTTTTACATAAAGGTTTTTCCGGGTTATGGTTTCAGATACAAATCTTCACAATCAAATCAGAGCTATAAACACGATGAACTGAACCCAGCGTGACGATACAAAGCTGAGGATTTGGCTGAGCGAGCATCACAATTCACCTTCTCGTTTCCTAAAACACTATTTCCAATCAGAAACGATTCACCTTCTCGTCCCCGGTCTAAACACTGGACCACTGGCCTGCTCGGTTAGTGCCCCTGGTTCGAACAACCATGCTTACCTCCCCCTGATCACTGACACGCGCAACCAGATAAAAGTCACGTTTGGCCTTTGATTTGAAAAAAAAAAAAAAGCATCAAAGGGTCTTTGTTCAATTCAATGACAATTGATATGTGTCAATCAGATCAGCAGTTTTCCGGGTTGTTAAGGTTCACTGCTGCAGTCAAGACGCGTCTCCATTCCTCTCTGTTCTCGATCTTTTCTTGCCAGCATGTACAAGAGTGCGTATATCTTCTATGTTGTCTGGCATCGTTGTCTATGTCTCTTGGTCTATCCCCTTTCATCATTTCTGTACAGGCCATCTCTGTCTGTCTATCCCCCTCCATTCTCTCTAAATGCCCGACTCACCTCAGTCTACTTTTAATGGCTGTTATAAGCGGGGAGTTAATGTGTACATTGGGGGGGGGGGGGGGGTTACTCCTCCTTAACCTTCCATTGTTGTGCTATATGATCTTTTGCCCTTCCTTCTCATGATTCTATTTTCAAATGTTTGTACTGCTTTTTTTTTTTTAGTTTTATCTTTGATTTTGTATAGTTGCACTCCATCTTTCTGACCTATGTAGTACAACTTGTCCAATTTGTGTCTTAGATATTTACTCTCACGTCTGCAAAAAACGCAACCGTGAATTCAGGATATTTAATCTTATGTCCTTGCAGAGAAAGCATTATTTTATACAAAAAGGCAAAATTCCTGTTTCCAATCCATTAAAGCATATTGGGGACACGGTTTTCGCCCCGTATCTCCATGACTTTCGCCACATGGACGTGTGATGTGGTCAGTACCACGCCTGGCCGCATTTACCTTCCCAGATATCTCTGGTACCCGTTTTTAGAGGCTGGATGAACCGCGGGGCCTTTTCAGTGTGTACCAGAAAGCATCCCCACTGTTGAGCATCTACAATATCATGGCATCTTTGTTGCGTTCTAGCGCGGATATTTAGTTTTAAAGAGACAATAATCTGCAGTGACCCTTACAGAAAATAGAATCAGTATTATGAAACCACTGAAACTAAGAAAATCAGCCGGTTTCGCGCGCGCGCGCACACACACACACACAAGGATTGCATTTCTTCCCCTCGCAAAGTCCCCGTTGAGACTGACAGTTTTCGCCCTCCGTGGTATATCAGCTTACTTATTGTTCAGCGAAATGTGTCAAATTTGTTCAAACTTTTCACTCGTGCGGAAAGTTTGCGTCTGGACGCATTCAAGAGGCATGTCCAAACGCACCGTCGTTTCAACCTTCAAAACTTAATCGGCTGATAGTTTCTGGTCTCTAATGCTCCCACTTCAATGCAAATGCTTGTGGGGGAACAAAGACAAAAACAACAACAAACTGCTATATTACATTTCACATTCTTCTTTCGTATATGTGGTCTCTCTCTTTCTCTCTCGTTCTCTCTCTCTCATTCTATCTCTCATTCTCTCTCTCATTCTATCTCTTTCTCTCTCATTCTCTCTCTCATTCTATCTCTCCCTGAAGGGCAGAATGTCAGACGGGCCTGCGTGCCCAATTCTTAACCCTTTTGAAATAAAGATCAATCAATCAATCTCATTCTCTCTCTCATTCTATCTCTCTCATTCTCTCTCTTTCTCTCAAAGGTCCCTGCCGACAGCTGTATGATATCATAACCCTCGATATTCTTGTGCATCTCATCATCTCCGTATGCTCACAAATACTAAACTATAAAGGATGTAATTTAGTAAAACTGTACAAATGTTATTACCACAAAGACTGGACTTAAATCATAACGTGTTTACTGATGGCCATTTTAATGCATATTATAAGGGCGGGGAAAGGTCAAAGGAATCTGCAGCGCGGATTTACTCGCTGAATATAATATTGATTTACGCACTCAACATAATGCGGATTTACGCATTGAACACGTGGATTTACGCAATGAACATAATGAACTATTAGTACTCGTACATTTCAGAGAATACTTGAGTGTATTTCATATATAAAATTATAAATTATAAAATATATAACATATTATATATAAAAGGTAAAGTAACGGTAATCCTGTCATGCCTTTGAGGCACATAGGGACATGGTTAGTGCCCATATATATATATATATATATATATATATATATATATATATATATATATATATATATAAAGAGATAAAATGTTTTCATTTTACTCAAAATTATCTGCAGTATGTGTGTGTGCGTGTATTTTGCAAAATATAATAATTCTCGTGCAATTTTCAGTGTATTTCGTATATCTAACTTTATATCATGTGCTAACGGCTAGCTCAGTTAGTGCATTGATAACTGATCAGGTTATCTGATATTGGTATTTTATTCAAGGCAAGCGTCCAGGTTTCTGCCCCATACAGTAACATAGAATAGATTTTGCATTCTACACACCTCACTTTCGCTTTCATGCGCGGATAACAGCACTGTCTTCGTGGTGCCGACTGTGTGTGTGTTTTGCCAGTACTATTCTTTTCTCTATCGCCTTCTCGCATGTCCTATCCTCTGTTATTGTAGTCCGAGGTAGCTGCAGTTTGTCACTTGTTCCAGTCTCTCTTTGTTTATGGTTACATCCATCTGTGGCTTTTGGTCTTTCCTGCTGAACATCACTACTTTGGTCTTTTCCTGATGTTGAAGTACCCTTTCTTGCCTTGTGTTATTTATCTTATCTTTTAACTTCAGCAGGGCTTCCTCATTTATGCATGCGAAAGCTGGAAAACAACTAAAGAAATAGAAAAGAAATTAGACTCTTTTGAAAACAAATGCCTAAGGAAAATACTCGGCATCAAGTGGAATGAATTCAAGAACAATGCAGAGATAAGACAGATGACTGAACAACAATCAGTCTCACGGGTGATCAGGAAAAGGAGATGGACATATGTTGGTCACTTGATGAGAAGAAATGATCAGAGAATCCCAAAACAAGCTATCAAGTGGAACACAACAGGCCGAAGAAAAAAGGGGCAGACCGCGTGAAACTCTGAAGAGGACATTATTAAGAGAGGCCAAGTTAACAGGCATAAAATCCTTTGATGAGGTTGAAAGACTAGCCGAAGACAGGAAAAATTGGCGAACTACTTTGCGAGCCCTATGTGACGTCTAACGGCACGGGAAGGATATAAGATATATAAGAGGGCTTCCGATAGCTATCTCTTTCCTGACCGTTCCATTAACAGGAAGGTGTATTAAAGGGTTTTGCAAAAACAGATAAACGACGGTGCCAGCTCGGATAATATGATATATACATGGAGTTTCTTTCACCGGATGAATTACATTTCTTCTTTAAAAGAGTCATTACTGTCTTCAATGACACCCCCCCCCCCCCAAACTCAGCATTTCTCTCAACCTTTTCCTTCAACGCGGACCTCGGACTGAAACGACGCGCATCAGCCCTCTATGGCAGATGTAAGATTTCTGTCTGATAAAACTGGACACATACTATTAAACAAACATCAACGTCACTCGGTCCGTGCGAGTGTGCCAATCAATTCATCCTCCGACACGAAAGCCCATTATTTACATTCATCTTTTCCCTGCGGACAAACCAAGCAAGGTCCGAATGCACGCGACCATCTTCGGCCACACAAAGTGACCACAGGCGTGTCCAGTCATTCAAACCTGTGGGCCTGGACCTTACAGCATCGCCCGCCATCTGCTGGCCGTAGGTGAAAGCTGCTTCACACAACAAATGAGATTAATCTCGTGAGGACGCAGCCCCTGGTGAAAGCAGGCGTGGGGGTCCGTGACCGACAGCGCTGGCCGGTAATGGTGATGAGCTTAGCGTGTGGTATCCCCTGGGGTGTACATCAGTCAGCGACTGCCCTCGTAGATCGCGTACCCTGAGTGAGTCAGTTACATCACAACTTCAGTGAAGCCTGCCTGCTACGTTTACACATTCTACATTAGCCAGTACAACTTTTATCTCGGTACCATCAGTGCCTTTCTGTAATGTTCTCTTATACACAGAAGTATATCAGTTATAGTATCTATATTATGTCTTGTCCATCAGAGTTATCTACCGGACTGGTACACCAAGAACATGTCAATAGTCTCAAATTCATTTAAACTTGTTTATGATTGAAGTACACAGAAGCTGAAGTTACAATTAATTTTTTTAAGTGCGGAGTGGTTATGAGCTCGGTTTACTAACTAGGTGGCACCGTGTTCAAGTCCCAGCAGTGGGGGTTTTTTTTCTGGTACACATCAAAAAGGCCCCGAGGTCCACCCAGCCTCTAAAAATAAGTCATTCATTCATTCATCTGCACGTCCCTTGCGGAACTTTGCCTCCCAAACAGCACTCCTGTAGGCCTCTCGGTTGTGAGCAAGATGGCCTGCTGCTCCTGCGTCCATCTGCAGATCGTCAACTATTTCTTGCAGCCATCTTCGTTTTGGTCTTCCTCTTTTTCTTTTTTCCCATTATGTATCCTTACAAAATGGTCTTCTCTAAATTATCATGACGTTTAATGTGTCCAAAATATTTAAGTTTTCTCTCTTTAATCCTCTTTACTAGCCAGCCTTCTTCAATATTAAGCTCTTGTAGTATAGATATATTTGTTCTTTTTTGTGTCCACGATATTTGGAGAACTCTTCTGTAGCATTCACATTCAAAGGCATTTATGTGTTTCTCAGCTAAAAAATAAGTACCAGAGATATTTATCAGAGAACGGTGAGGCGTGAAAATGACCACATTACACCAACAAGGCCCCTGGGTTCACCCAACCTCTAAATATGGGTACCAGAGAAATCTGGGAAAGTAAATGCGGCCAGGCGTGGTAGTGACCACATCAGACTTTCATGTGGCGAAAGTCATGGAAATACGAGCCTAACACAGTAAACATGCTTTAACGACATGGAAACAGGGAGTTTACCAAGTATTCGTATTCCTTAGATGGAATGAATTATACTTAATTGAAGAAAATTATTTAAAGTGTCGCTATACTGGGAAATAATTGGATGCCTCTGGTGTGTATGTATGCTTCAAATAATTTATTCATTTGTACGAGACATGTAACAGTCAAACTCGACAGAAGTCCTTGCGACAGGTTTAGGAACCTCAGCTCATTTCTTTCTTCTAAACTTTTGCATGCCTCTCGACGTTTGAGCTCTCTTTTTACCTGCCGCTGTAAGGCTAATGTGACTGGTTTTCTCTCATCAATTCTGCAAAATTACCTCTTAGAAAGGCGACCTGGTTATATAAGTGGTTATGCCTCAGTTTACTAATTCGGCGGTACCGGGTTCAAGTCCCAGCAGCAGGATTTTTTTCCGGTACACATCAAAAAGGCCCCCTGGGATCCACTCAGCCTCTAAAAACGGGTACCAGAGATATTTACCAGAGAACGGCCAGGCGTGAAAATGACCACATCACATTTTCATGTGCGGAAGGTCGCGGAAATAGGGCCCTAACACGTTATCCCCAAGGACGTGGAAACAGGGATTTTACCTTTTTATCTCTTAGTAAAATTCATAATTTCTTGGTTTAGCTTTTTTTCTTGTCCCATCAACCATGTGACTTACTAGCGAACGAGAAAGGTTCATCCTCGGTTGGGTCACCTGCAAACATATGGTGATGTGACACGCCTCACTGCTGTATTCAGGCAGAAGACGGGTCGGGAAGTGCTAATTACTTGTATCCAGACTGAAACATGGGTCACGATGTGGTCCAAGGGTGAATGTCCCCATGAACAGCATGGTCAGTAGTTGGGTTAGCGAGAGGAAAGCAATCAATGAATTTCTTCGTCGTCGTTCGTCCTCAAAGGGACGTTTTTTTGCGTTGTGTCACAGTATGCGCCTACTGGCCCAATACATCCGACTTCGGCCTGACGCATTCTTTAGGACCGAGTCTGATCTTTCCACTGCTCATCCCTATTCACTTGACCAGATTACTGTCTGTTTGCATGGGCAACACTGGGAGGCAGAACAGGGTCTTGACCGACTATGGTTCCCCAACACTGACGCAAGCAGCCAACTACGGGTCACTGACCACTATTTCATTCAGCCTAAGTAGGGCGTCTTGGTTCCTCCCCCCCCCCCCCACTTTCTCCCCGTAACCCCCCGCCAGCAATGAATCTGACTGGCCACAAGAAGCAGGTGTCGGGAGCAAACACATAAAGGTACTTCGTGTGCCTCAGGTCACTGGACTGATGGCAGAAGGTCCACAGCTCGCCCATCAAAGCAGATACAACGGCTGTGAACAGCTGTCTGCTAGCATTCTGGAACGCCCAAAGACAGAGGGGGGTGGACTTCACAAACAGCAGAAGGGCCAACTACAGGTCCATTGTCTGACAGGACGAAAAAAAAAACACTGTCCACCAACGAACAAAGAAACCTGCACGCGACCCGCACGCGCGTTCTAGTGAAAGGAGGAATGACCAGGAATCCTTTCTGTTTTTATGTCTTTCTTTATGTTTGTCCCCATATGTCACTGTAATTCAGTAATTCACATATGTGTATGTGTGCTGGCGTGAATCATCAATGCAAAATATAGAGAAGAACAAAATATGTGCGTTTTTTAAAGACTCTTGTCTTGTCACACGGTGGCTTTGAAGGCGACAAGTGCCATCTTTTTATTGTGGTAGTTGCTCAGAATCTTTCTGTTGACTATGTACATAGAGGTATGAGAAATCTCTGTAGACATGCAGCAGTAACTAAAGATTTCTTTAATTATGAACAGCAAATTAGAATTTCTCTCCAATATTCCTTTTTTCCCATTATTTTCTCAACTAGAATTTTCTCTCTGAGTGTAACATGATATTATGAAGAATTCTCCTACAGCACAGTAGTCTGTCTCTGTTACGAAGGTACATCAGTGTAGATAAATACCAAAGTTGGAGTTGACAGTTCGGAGTACCGACTCCACAGTCCTACATACAATCACAGGGTGTCCCAAAACTCTGGAATCAATATGATTTCCACTGCGTGCGCCTACTCTCATTCACAATATATGCGCTACTTGTTCGCACTGATAAAGTCATCGTAAACGAAACTATGTCTGTATTCTTATTCTTCCTCCAAATTTGTCTGACTCAAAACAAGAAGCAGTCAAAATAACGCGCAGCACAATATGGAACAGTCTGAGCCTGCCACTTTGTCATCTCAGTTTTAACACCTCTCCCCCCTCCAACCTCAAATTTTTGGGTGGGGGTATAAGAGGAGATTTCCTCCCGCTGTTTGAGAACCCCTGGTCATGACGTCACAGGAGAAGCCCTACATGTTGCGGCGTAGGAAGAATATATTCTCCAGCTATAATTGATGACCGAGAGAGAGAGAGAGAGAGAGAGAGAGAGAGAGAGAGACACTAGTTTGATGATGGTAAACAAACAAGGCAGATTTACGGTATATGGGATTCTCTGAGGCTGGATGCCTTACGTTCAACGTCCTCCGTGGAAATAGTTTGGGACAGTGAAACTTAGAGAGCGGGAGCAACTAACTGTACAGTGAACGCTGTAAACAAAGCATTACGACTCCTGATGATAAGATAGAAGAGAATTCTGGTAAAGAATATGACAGAATTAAAAGATTTTTTTTTAAAAATATCCTGGGCTCCTTCAGAAAAGTCCACTGAAAGGGCTATTAGATTTTAGGGAATAGAATCGTAGTTTCAGTATTCAAGATCTCATGCGCGAGCACATGGAGCATACAAAATTTATCACAAAGAAATTACAAAGTCGCAAATTTGATGATACAGGAAAGTATTTGAAGAGAAGGACAGAAGTGCCAAGCAGTGGATGGAGTACAAACAGCAAATGTTCCATCCACAAACAGTGGTACTTTTTCCCCCTTCTCAAGTAAAATTAAACACACTTTACAAATATCACAGGGAATTAAAATGCTGGTGTGAACGTTTGTTTTCTTCTCTACCTTATTAGCAGCAAGATTTAATCTCTACAAAAATGCTCACATGTTAAACCACAGTCATGGAACGCATCATTGACCTGAGGCTAAAATGGTACCTAGAAAGTGAAAACCTTCTCGTTCCACAACAAGCAGGATTTAGGCAGTACTACAGTACGGAAGATCAAGTGACCTATCTCTCTCAAGAGATTGAGGATGCATTCCAAGAGAAAAACCTTGTACTAGCAGCGTGGATAGACCTGAAGAAAGCCTTTGATAAAGTATGGAAAAAAGGTCTGTTGTGGAAACTAAGAAACTGCAATGTGAATGGAAGACTGTACAACTGGATAAAGTCCTATTTACACAATAGAAGAGCTAGAGTAGTAATGGATGGACACAAAAGCCAGAAAGTACTTCTGCGACACGGTGTACCACAAGGAGGAGTCCTTTCGCCTACACTATTCCTTGTATTCATTAATGACCTGGTCAAGGAACTTCCCTATGGAATCAAAGCAGCACTGTATGCAGATGATCTGGTCATGTGGTGTACAGATGAATATGCGACAGTTGCTACACAGAGACTCCAAAGAGCAGCAGACATCTTGACGTCATGGACAAACAAATGGTGTGTAAGTATCAACACAGAGAAATCAAGCACCACTCTGTTCACCCTCTCATCTAAACAGAAAGCAGGTAAGATCTTTGTAAATGAAATACCCTTAAGGATGGACAACCAACCCACTTACTTAGGAGTGACTCTTGACTCAAAACTGACTTGGAAGCAACACATCAACAGTGCAGAAGCAAAAGCCAGAAGAAAACTAGCCATATTAAGAAAATTGAGTGGGACTACATGGGGAGCTAGTGAAAGAATCCTCAAGAATGTATATCAGCAAAGTATTCTACCACATTTAGAATATGGCTCAACATCTTGGTGCACAGCATCAAACACTACGCTGCATAATCTAGACAAGGTTCAAAATCAGTCACTACGGATTATCACAGGTGCCATGAGGTCCACACCAATAGTAGAAATGCAGAAAATAGTTGGTGTTCAACCGCTAAAGGAACGTAGAGACACAAAGGTCATGACCATGGGAGAAAAATTCCTTAGCTCTGTAAGCCATCCCCTGAAGGAGAGATTCAATAACTTGGCATTAGGACGGCTTAAAAGAAGCAGCTTCATTCATCAGGCCAAGCGTATGCGTAAGCTGATACCTGACCTTCCAACTGTAGTCACTCCATTATCATCTGTACCAGAGCATACACCATGGAAAGAAGCAGATTATACACAAATAACTATTCAGACTGAAGTGAAAGGTGTGCAGAATGGTGAGATGCAGAGCAGTCTTGTAAGATCAATAGCCACACTTAGTGTTCTAGATGACAAATATCCATGTGACACCTGGATACGTGTGTATACAGATGGATCTGCACATAATGCCATAAAAAATGGTGGGGCAGGAGCATATATTGAATATCCAAACAACACCATTGACAAGATTTCCATACCCACTGGTAAATACTGCAACAACTTTGATGCAGAAGTTAGGGCAATTATTGCTGCAGTTGAAAAACTATCAGACTCCAGAATTGATACATGTCCTGTAGTAATTCTCACAGATGCAAGATCAGTACTGGAGGCTCTTCAGTGCAACAAACTACCAGACCTTAAGGATGCCTTGTCAAAAATTGGCTTACAACATGGAGTCACTTTGCAGTGGATTCCCTCCCACTGAGGGATACCAGGCAATGAGAAAGCTGACCATCTGGCTAAAGAGGGCACTGAAATGGAGCAACCAGACATACCAGTCACCTATAATCAGAAGAAAAGCATGATAAAAACCTACAGGAAGCCACAAACACCACCACATGATGACTATCACATGCTAAACAGAAAGGAACAAGTCACCATCTTCCGTCTCCGAACAGGACACAGCCGACTCCGAAGTCATATGTATACAAAGTTTAAGGTTGGTACTACTAATCTATGTACATGTGCCCAGGTGCCCCAAACCGTGGAACATATCCTCCAGAACTGCATCAACTACGAGACACTGAGAAATAATTACTGGCCCAGTGAAACCACTAAAGAAGATAAGCTCTACGGTTCCATACATGAGTTACAAAAAACAGTGAAATTTATCCAAGAGACAGGACTGCAGATATAGACAGACAGTGCGAACGAAGAAGAAGAAGAAGAAACCACAGTCGAAACTGGATGATTCTGCTCCATCCAAACTGGGCATCATCAATCTATTGGCTGGATCATCCTCCAACCGGTTCACTGATCGCCTTCTACTGGGTTTTTTAGAACACGCATAAACCGCTTACGGTAACCAACGTTACGGTAACTGCAGGCTACCGTGACGACGGATGCAAGGCCTATCACGTCATGATGAATATTACTACCCGAAATCATAGACTACAAAATACTTCTTAATGAACAACTGTCCACTGAAAATCCATGAACCAGTTTTCACACCCAAATGACAATGTGAGCATATTAAATGCAAACAGAGCACAATCCTATAAACAATAATAAAGAGAAAATGAAATGCATACACCATAATGTTCGAAACTGTAAAAATGAAAATACCAATACCTCAAAAGCAGGAAACCAATTTTTGCTTCTGATTTGCCAGCTAAGCAGAGAAATGAAATGCAAAGGCACTACACATCGAAGCCACAATAATAAAGAAACAAATGAAATGCAAAGGCACTACACATCGAAGCCACAATAATAAAGAAACAAATGAAATGCAAAGGATCTCCTAAATGTTCATCTGCACTCTTTCAAGTCTTTGCCAAATCAGTAGAATTCACATTTATCTTAAAGTATATACTAGGAGAAAAGTGTGAACGCTTACACTAATTATGCGTGTGCCAGCATTTATCTTATAATGTGCTGCCAAGCACTTCTGTCTTTCAGTGTGGCTTTCTCATGACACCTGCATTCGTTCAAGTCTTTGGCTCAATATTTTTAGTGTTGTCTCATGCAATCAGAATTTTTAGTGCCTTGCTGTCCTGTGTCTAATAAAACTCCATAAACTCAAAGTATCTTCTTCTTTGTCTTCTTCAATTCCCTGGAGCTGCGAGATCGTGTTCTTTGCAACCGATGAAGTGAAGATGAAGAGTTACAACACCGTGTAGGATGCGCAGCCGGGTCATGGCAGCCACTTTTTTTTTTCAGTCCCTGAGTGAAGTTAAAAAAGCACGGAGTATGCAATACTTCTTCAGCAGACTCCACCACCATGAGGACTATGTCGATCCCTTTCCCGTCGGCCTGTTTACTGGGGGTGTCAAGGGACAGGTGGAATCGAGTCTTGATCTGCTGTAGTTCGCCAACACCGACTCCATCATGTCAGCGATGTTCGCTGATTGGCAAATCTTGCAGTGTATAACGTATAAGTAGAAGTATAAAGAAAACATCTGTGATTAAGAATACGCGAAAAGAATTAACAGAAACCAGATGTTAAGAAATGACAGTTACCTTGTAATTTGCTGCCAAGTACTTCTCCCTTTAGTCGTGGGGCCTTCACTCATCTTAAAACTTTCTTTGCAACATCACAGTGTACAACTTATGGTTCCAGCTAAAGATATCTCTTACATGGTGGCAGATGCTTCCTTGCACCTTATTTAGCTTGGCAGCGCTGACTAGTTGTTGTGCGTCTATTTAAACTCTAAACAATCCAATCTTATGTCTATGCGTACATTAGCAAACACATTGGAACTGTTTTCCTGCAGTGTTGGAAGCTTATGTAGAAAGTATTTAATTCTTCGCGTGGAATGAAATTTCCTGAAGACTATTTCTTATAATACTAAGTGAGCAATAAAATATTGCTAAGAAAGCTCTGTCCGATGAGCTTATAAGGTCCCGCACCTGGTTCATAATAACAGAATATTACATTTAATTCATAATATGCCAGGCTAGGCAATCACTTGTGAAACTTAGACAATTAACAAAAAAATACGACAAAGAAACTGGAAACAACAGAAATGTTTTGGAGAAAAATGCAACAAAAACCCTGTAAAGGCAGAAAAACAAATGAAGAGGTCCTCAAAGAAGTTTCAGAACAACGAAAACTAGTCAAAATGATACGTAAAACAAAAAACAGTCTAAATTTGTTGGATATATATGAGAAAACAAAAGTTAGAAAACTAGTAATGACTGGAAAATTCAAGGGGAAAAGGAAGGAAGAGAGAGAGAGAGAGAGAGAGGGGGGGGGGGGGAGAGAAAAATATCTCCGTGGACAGACCAAGTGGCAAAGAAAAAGAGAAGCATATGAATTAACCAGAACCACCAAGGAGCACATCAGTTGAAGAAGCATGATCGTCAACGCTATCCGGTACGCCTAATAATAATAATAATAATAATAATTATTATTATTATTATTACAATGGTTCTAAGGACTGCAAACGCGCCACAAACAGCCTCTGGCAGTCAAGTCCAGCTCCTGGCCTTCCCGTGGCAGAACTGTTTAAACTGACAGGAGAAGGGGCGAGGGCGAATATCTGGCGCCTGAAAACCAGTTACTTAGGGTAGATGAGTGGCACGTTTGGTAGCTTATCTGCCGCTGTTGGCGAGATCTTCAGCTGCCGTGCGTGGAGCGGTGCTCCTCCCAGCCAATGAAGAAATTTGCAAACGAGGCTGCCGCGCAGCATCACTGCGGAAAAGGTGGTAGAAAGGATAAAGCGAAGCAAACAGTCAAATCACGGCACCTCTGGTCTGGAGGTCGGCCACGTCCTGAGTGCAGTCATATCGGGTGAAATGCATGAACCGGCTTGTCCCAGAGGTTAAGACACTGCTGGCGAGACTCTTCAAATGCCGCACGTGGAGTGAAGCTCCTCCCGGTCAAGGAAGTAAATGCGGAAAAGAAATAAAGGTTGCTGTGTGGCGCCGATGGGAAAAGGTGGTGGAAAGTGAAGCTTAACCGGTATGTCCAGTAGTATCGCTACGAGAGCTATACCACGACACCTCTGCTCTAGAGGCCGCCCACGTCCGAAATACACCTATACTGGTGAAATATGCCTAAACCGGCACACACCAGGGGTGGAACTTGATGGCTAGACATGTCATGCCACTTCCGCTCTAGAGGTCGGTAACGCCTAATAAACACCCATACTGGTGAATTTTGCCTAAACCGGCTCAAACCAGGGGTGAATCTTGAAGGCTATGCATGTCACAGTACCTCTGCCCTAGAGGTCGGTCCCGTCCCAAACACACCCATACTGGGATAATGCCTAAACCGGCTCAACCCAGGGGTAGAAGTCACTAGTGACGAGGATTCGTCCTCCTGGACAAAAGCTCCATCCTGGTCACAACTAGGAAGGGTAGCGGCCACGACCGCAAAATGCTGAAGTCGGAGACACTGGACCAGGGAAGTATAGATAGGCAACCACCTCTCACCCGGCGGGGATGTTTGCGTATCCTAATCACGCTGAGGTTTTCCGGTGAGAAAGTCCAACCCTGGACTGGATGGGCAACCACCTCTCACCCGGCGGTGATACACGGGTATCTCAAAACACGTCGAGGTTTTCCGGTGAGAAAGTCCAACTCTGGCCTGGGTAGGCTACCGCCTCTCACCCAGCGGGGATGCACTGATATCCTAAACACGTCGAGGTCTTCCGGTGAGAAAGTCCAACCCTAGACTAAACTGCTGCAATGAAAACCACGGTGTCACGCAATCCCGCTTCCGAGACCCACCAAGAATACAGGCTAAAGCCCTGTGATACTCTGAACCCCTTGTGGTCCTCTCGTGGATCTCGTGTGGTCTTTTCGGGGACCACACAGGCGACCACGGGACCTAACGAGGACCACAGGCGTGAATTCAGTAGGATCACAGTGCGGTTTTGGGTGGTAGAAGCGAACGAAGAATTATTATTATTATTATTATTATTATATGCTGCCAAGTACTTACGTCTGTGTAAAATGTTTTCAGCACCGTCTTCGATATCTGGATATTTTGATCCAGTTACAACTTGTAGCGCCGTGCTACTGAAAGTATCAGAAAACTAAGCCAATAAATTAAATGAGAAGTATATCTTATATTTTAAAACAGTGGTTCCTAGTTAAGAAAAGTCCGCGGACCCCCTGCTGTTTCAAAATCCACGTCACGAACCCGCATACACTGGAAAAAGTTTCAAGCCTGTATGGTGGCTATGTGCTTTAAATGCAACAAAGAATTTTTCTTCAGAAAATGCGGGTAACCTTCAATGAGTAAACGCTACACTACACTTAAAAACACACTACACACTTGGCGAATTTTCAAAATGACAATAATGTAGTTAAGGAAAAAAAAATAACAGACAGCAATTAACATTCCTGCTTGTTCTGATAAATGAATAGAACATGATACGTGTGACGGCTAAGCAACCTAAATATAGTGAGAGAAGTCATACATCTTTTTAGTCGCTTCCACATCTGGTTCAATATTTACTCATTTTAAACATCAGGGAATAATAATTTTTAAAATTCATTCCTCCACACAGGACTCGCCAAAATATCGCCTATTAAAGATTTCACGGTGAAAATAAAACAAGGACTTTGTGGGTTTCACTGGCACCCGCGACAGGTTCTGCGTACGCCCGTTTGAGAACCACTGCGTGAAAGCACTTCATTTCTGTAGTGTCGTGAAATTTCAAGTTATCAAACCTGATTCACAATTTACGCACGCACGCGCACACACACACACACACACACACACACACAAAAAATACTCGTGAGAATGAAGTTTAATCAAATACATAGACTCACGTACATCAATCACTTTCGATCTGTCTGAAAGCATGGCACTTTCAACTTCCGAGGGTCGTTCCCCCCCCCCCCCCCCACCCCCACACACACACCCACCGATCGGGAAAGTCCTTCAAATCACATTAAATTAAATCTTTTTTTTTTAATTCTCATTTCACTTAAAGAAAAACAACTGGCGAGGTCAATTTTTAACAAATCAATCACACATCTAATCATATTTGTCCAGGTTGTTGTAGTTGACAGACGCGCAACAGACCACTAGGACCCAAGATTCATTCATTCATTCATCCATCTGCATGTCCCTTGCGGAACTTTGCCTCCTAAACAGCACTCCTGAAGGCTTCTCGGTTGTGAGCAAGATGCCCTGCTGCTCCTGCGTCCATTTCCAGATCGTCAACGATGTCTTGCAGCCATCTTCGTTTTGGTCGTCCTCTCTTTCTTTTTCCCATTATGTATCCTTCCAATACGGTCTTCTCTAAATTATCATGACGTTTAATGTGTCCAAAATATTTTAAGTTTTCTCTCTTTAATCCTCTTTACTAGCCAGCCTTCTTCAATATTAAGTTCTTGTAGTATGGATATATTTGTTCTTTTCTGTGTCCAAGATATTTGGAGAACTCTTCTGTAGCATTTACATTCAAAGGACCCGAGAGAAAGAGTGAAATTATTGGTTATAAGAGAAATGGAGTTTGCTTTGACGCCCGTTGCTAGTGACCTCATTCGTGAAGTTTTGAGACACACAGTTTCAAAAGTTCGCATAATGATTCATTCTGCGATATGACACAGAAAAGCTACACAAAACATTTCAAAGCAACGAGTAAGATTTCTTCCGGGCAAGAATAATTAGATTAGCGCAATTTTCGCCAAGTTTAAAAGCTAATCAGGTAATATGGTTGTGTAGCCTGCTGGAACTTCGGGGATCTTGGTTTTTATATCCTAGATATAAAGATCTTATTCTGTCTTCCTGGGAATACTGGCTGGTGTTCACTGCAGCCGATGCGGTGAGGATGCTGAGGTACAGCTGTCGCGGCGGAAGGGACTGGGGGCAGCTGGCCTTTGTTCAGTCCTTGAGTGTGGCTAAAAAGCTGGAGGGGGGGGGGGGTGCAATGGTTCTTTAGAAGACTCCGCCGCTGGGGGGGGGGGGGGGGAGTGCAATGTTTCTTTAGAAGACTTCGCCGCTGGGGGGTGGGGGAACTATGGCGATCGCTGCTCCGTTTGCCTGGCTAGGTCTGTCACCGGGGGTACCAACGAAGAGGTGTGACAGGGTCTTGATCTGCTAAGGTTAGCCTGTATTGACACTAGCATGTCAGCTATGGATCACTGATTACCAAATGGGACAGCGTCTTCACCTCACATATATATGTCTGTGAGAGAGAGAGAGAGACAGAGAGAGGAGAGAGAGAGATACGCACCAGTTGAAGAACTACTTATGAACACCAGTGCAAATTGCAGTGTCTCTCGACGCCGTTTTGCTAACTGCCGTTTGGTCAAATCGACAGAGATGTGGTCTCTGTCAGTCTCGGATTTAAGGAGTGGGATGGATTCTGGCCCGTCACTTATTATGCGTCATGGTTTCCGACGGTACAACGGAGTGAGTGTACCGTGACTGGAGCGCATGCAAACTATGTCCGACATGCAGTGAATGATAACCATTTAATACTTGTTTGAAAATCTGTTTTCAATACTGACCCTGCCAGACTGAAGCCACAAAAAAAAAATATATATATATCACAAGATACTGTCAGTCTCAAGGTTTTTTTTTTACGTTGAAGTAGATTTCAGCAGGTTCTACTGTTAAAATCGCTGAGGTGAAAGTAAACAAAGTCATCCCAAATGCTAAAACTACAGTCTGAATGGTTCGGATTTTAGCCCGAAGCTGGTAGACTAGTAGGCCACAGCACACTGTCAAATGGCCCGTACTTCCGTTATCACTTCAGTATATAGTTATAAGTACAGCGAGAAATGGAGGCCACGGAAATGTTGTTCATAGAAAGGATGTTGAAGGTGCCATGGACAGCTAAGAAAACCAACGAAGACGTCTTAAGAGAGGCTGGAGTTAAAAGGCAAATTACAGCAAAGATCAGAGGCAGACAAGCGAAATTTGTAGGAAATCTTCTGAGAAGAAGAAAATGGGAACATACTGTGGCAACTGGAAAAACTGAGGGAAGAAGAGACAGAGGAAGAAAAAGAGAGAAGTTATCAGTGTGGCTAGGAAAAAAGTCACCGTCGGATCTCATAATCAAGTCTAAAGACAAGGAACTGTGGAGAGAAATGATCGCCTACGCCATACGGCAAGGCACATGATTGACTGATTGATTGATATAATTGTCATCTATTCAACAAAAACAAAGAGTTTCCGCTATTACGATATTACATATAAGCTGGTGATATGCAGCTTACACTTAGTGGGAGAAATAGTATTTACCTGTAAATAGGTTGGGAAGCACTGCTCTAAACAACACCACAGACAAGGGAGCTGAGGCAACTGTACAAAGATATGCGATATTCCTGTCAGGGCCCGTTTACACCACCGTATTCTCTCAGTGAGGAGTTTCTAGTCAGGGCAAGGGATTTTTGTGTTGCTGATGGTTGGTGGAGCTTACTGAGAAGCCTGCTTGTTAAGTGTTCTCTGAGTAGACGGGGAAATCTGTAGGTTAAACTTTTCACTGAACGTGATGTCTCCGTTGCCAAAACTTCATAACGATTTTTCTTGCTAAGAGCAAACTCGCTATTATTCGAAGTAATGTACCTTCAATAAAAGAGCTAAAGCAGAGAGACGTGCGCGCGCGCACACACACACACACACAGAGAAAAGTGAGAGAGGGTGATAGTGTCGAGAGAGGTAAAGAGTGTGAGAAAGAGCGAGTAGTAAAAGAAAGATATTTATATATACATAAACAGACGAGGAGTGAGCAAGTGGGAGAAAGTGAGCGAGTATGACAAAAAGAAAGTGTGAGAGTTGGGGTGAGAGAGAGAGAGAGAGAGAGAGAGAGAGAGAGAGTGAGAGAGTCAGAGATCGAGAGAAAAGAAAAGAAAAGAGAAGAGAGGACAAGTCACTTACCCTTATCATGTAACTTCCTGAATAGTTTGTCGTTCCCACGTGACAAAGATGGCGTGTTGCGCAACATGGAGTCTACATCAGACTGACTCAGCTGAGTCCTTCCTATGCGAGCTGATGTCGAGGACAGAAACAAAAATGTAAACATATGAGTCGCTAATATAAAAAAAAACAAAAAACTGTAAAGTCAGCAGTTACTACAATATTAATTCAGCCAGGGACAGATCACAACACACAACTAAGGCCAAAATCTGACAAAGTATACGCAATGTGCTACCCCAAAAGGACACTGAAAATGAAGCAATACAATGAACGAAGGAAGTCGGCGAGACGAGAGAAAGTAAACCACGTAAATACCACGAAATAATCATTTTCAGTTGTTGCAGTACTTTACTTTCTGAAGAGCTGATGTGCTGGAAAAACACGATTTTCGTTGCATACAAACAACAGTTTGACATGTTACGTAAGAAGAAGCACACTCTCTACAATCAATCTGGCCAAGAAAATAAGCCAGCAGGCAGACTCTACCTACATGCACGTATTCCAAACATGGTGATGTTTTCATAAAATATGTCTGTAACAAGATACATATCACCGATTTTTATACAAGAAATGTTCCGACAATTAGATTCCTAAAATAAGTAAGGTAATCTGGCAAATGCTTTTTGGGTAAGCAGATTTCCGTGATGGACGAAGATGTTCAATTCGGCAGTCAGTGACTTATAGTTATCATGCTAGAGTCAGGGATGGCGAACTATCAAGCTTGAGTCACGGCTGGCGAACTATCATGCTAGAGTCACGGCTGGCGAACTATCATGCTAGAGTCAGGGCTAGCGAACTATCAAGCTAGAGTAAAGGCTGGCGAACTATCATGTTAGATTCAGGGCTGGTGAACTAGCATTTTTTTTGTCAGGGCTGGTGAACTATCGTGCTAGACTCAGGACTGGTGAACTATCATGCTAAAACCAGGGCTGGAGAACTATCACGCTAGAGACAGGGCTGGAGAACTATCAGGCTAGAGCTAAGGCTGGTGAACTATCATGACAGTCATGACAGGCGAACTATCATGCTAGAGTCAGGGCTGACGAAACACAGCCGACCAAGACCCTGTTCTACTTCTCCGTTGGTACCCCTAGTTAAAAGTCTAGTTTGGCTAAAGAGGCAGGGATCGTCACCGTCCCTATGGTGGTGGAGTCTGCTAAAGAAACGCTTCACACCCCCTGCTTTTTTAGCTCCACTCACAGGTTCTAAGGACTGCAAACGCGCCACAAACAGCCTCTGGCAGTCAAGTCCAGCTCCTGGCCTTCCCGTGGCAGAACTGTTTAAACTGACAGGAGAAGGGGAGAGAGCGAATATCTGGCGCCTGAAACCAGTTACTTAGGGTAGATGAGTGGCACGTTTGGTAGCTCATCTGCCGCTGTTGGCGAGATCTTCAGCTGCCGTGCGTGGAGCGGTGCTCCTCCCAGCCAATGAAGAAATTTGCAAATGAGGTTGCCGCGCAGCATCACTGCGGAAAAGGTGGTAGAAAGGATAAAGCGAAGCAAACAGTCAAATCATGGCACCTCTGGTCTGGAGGTCGGCCACGTCCTGAGTGCAGTCATATCGGGTGAAATGCATGAATTGGCTTGTCCCAGAAGTTAAGAACCTGCTGGCTTGACTCTTCAAATGCCGCACGTGGAGTGAAGCTCCTCCCGGTCAAGGAAGTAAATGCGGAAAAGAAATAAAGGTTGCTGTGTGGCGCCGATGGGAAAAGGTGGTGGAAAGTGAAGTTTAACCGGTATGTCCAGTAGTATCGCTACGAGAGCTATACCACGGCACCTCTGCTCTAGAGGCCGGCCACGTCCGAAATACACCTACACCGGTGAAATATGCCTAAACCGGCACACACCAGGGGTGGAACTTGATGGCTAGACATGTCATGCCACCTCCGCTCTAGAGGTCGGTAACGCCTGATCCATACTGGTGAATTTTGCCTAAACCGGCTCATACCAGGGGTGAATCTTGAAGGCTATGCATGTCACAGTACCTCTGCCCTAGAGGTCGGTCCCGTCCCAAACACACCCATACTGGGATAATGCCTAAACCGGCTCAACCCAGGGGTAGAAGTCACTAGTGGCGAGGATTCGTCCTCCTGGACAAAAGCTCCATCCTGGTCACAACTAGGAAGGGTAGCGGCCACGACCGCAAAATGCTGAAGTCGGAGACACTGGACCAGGGAAGTCTAGAAAGGCAACCACCTCTCATCCGGCGGGGATGTCTGCGTATCCTAATCACGCTGAGGTTTTCCTGTGAGAAAGTCCAACCCTGGACTGGATGGGCAACCACCTCTCACCCGGCGGTGATACACGGGTATCTCAAAACACGTCGAGGTTTTCCGGTGAGAAAGTCCAACTCTGGCCTGGGTAGGCTACCGCCTCTCACCCAGCGGGGATGCACTGATATCCTAAACACGTCGAGGTCTTCCGGTGAGAAAGTCCAATCCTAGACTAAACTGGTGCAATGAAAACCACGGTGTCACGCAATCCCGCTTCCGAGACCCACCAAGAATACAGGCTAAAGCACTATGATACTCTGAACACCTTGTAGTCCTTTCGTGGATCTCGTGTGGTCTATTATGGACCACACAGGGGACCACGGGACCTAACGAGGACCACAGGCGTGAATTCAGTAGGATCACAGTGCGGTTTTTGGTGGTAGAAGTGAACGTAGAAGAAGAAGAAGCTCCACTCACAGACTGAAAAAACAGACGCCATAACCGGCTCCCAATTAGACACGATGCTGTTCCTCAACATCTCCACAGCATCGGCTGTAAACAACACTAGCTCGCAGTTCCAGGGAGACAGGAGTAGGATGGAGAGTAGGAGGAGAAGAAGAAGAAGAAAAAGAAGAAGGGGTGTGTATACTATTTTCCTCTTCGTTCAGGTTTATTTAGTATGTTCTTTGTAACAAAAGCTACTGAAGCTGAGAATTCACTTCTGCGAACAAAAGATGTTGATCTGATACTTCTAAAGTAATGTAACTTAATTTTACATGGTGCTCATAAACTCTTTCCCTGATTAAGAAAAACCACATCTTAAAAATATTAGGCCACACTGGAACAATGAACGTTGTGGCATTACGCTTAGCGCTGTTCAGTCGTTCGTCACTTCTTGGATGCAGATTTACCCAAGCCGACGGATTGGGAGGGGTGGTCTAATATCATGGCTATTACATTCCCAGGACATTACTCCCTCTTGCCTTTGTTGCTGTTGTTGTTGTCTGTTTAGGGGGTGTACGAAGGTTAAAATGTTCAATTCACCAGTTCCTGATACAGAAATTTCGAACGGAAGGATAACGCATGCTACAACGATGGTAACTGGAGAACATATGGCAAGAAATCCAGTATCACTCAGTCCTTCTCCGGGCAACAAACAAAGCACATGTGGGGCTATAATCACATGTAAAAAGAACATCACATGTGTGTATCTCGCGTAATATCTGTGTAACAAAATATCTGAAATTAGGGGAAAATTTTACGTTCAACCTGTGTAAAGATGTGAGTTCACTAGGGTCACGTGATTTCTTGAATTGTGTGTGTGTGTGCACGAGCGCATGCGCACGCCAAGCCCCAATGTCAGTGGAAAGATGCCTTCAAAGACGGGAAACTGAAGATAGCCAATGCCGTTGTTTGGAAAAATTCTCCTTCACAAACATATAAATGATAAATAATGATAACATTCGACATTAACATTTCAAGTAATACTGCTACTTGGAGCTGGGTAAAGGATGAGAAAGAGAATTTAAACATAGGACAAATCACCAAAAATACTTGCTGGTTACTTCTTTTCCGCCGCTGTGAAATCTTTTTGTTATAAGGGCATTGTTGGTACTTAACAACTGAGGGAAATCTCGAATCTTATGGTGCTATTTGCTGACGGAGTTCAATAGCCAAGATAATGGCGAGAGGTACCGACACGCGATACGAGTCAACGCGCCCCGATCACCGATAAACATCCCGAGGCGGATCTGAAGCGTTAGCAGTGGCATTTATCCGCGCCGAAGTTTAACAGAACAACTTCTCACAGGGTCCCAACAGCCACATGAAATCCGTGCTTCCACGCCCTCCACCGAGTCTCGGGACTTTGCCAAATATTTGAGACACAGAAAGGTTACTTATCTGCTCAAACAGTAGTGGGGCTAATAAAACGCCACGGCAATCTTCGAACACAAACCAAACAGAAGAACTGTCGCCGAGGTCGCACAGGAGCTCCCAAGTTATAGTGTTTTCCCGGCATTAAGTGTTCAGAGCACGCTTCGGCGTGCTTTGCTCTAGCACATTATTAAGTTAGTTCTGATAAATACACGCAGCGACCTCGATCAAACAGGGCCGGAAAAAAAATAGGGTCAAGGTCTGCCAGGAGGATAAAATCGGAATCTGCGATTAATGCTATCAGACCAGAAATGCTTCAGGTAGATAAAATCGTTAAGACCCACATTCTTTGGGGGAATTTCCCAGAGACACTGATCACATTTTCAATGCAACTAATATTTTGCTTCGTTTATGAAGCAGTGAATGAGACGCGCCCCCCCCCCCTCCCCCCTTGCCTAGTTCTGTTTATGGCTCTCTTTAATCTTGCCACGGGTTGTCTCGTTTGCGTATGCAGCATTTAAAGCTGATAGACGCCAGTTTTCCCCGCATCACCTGGGCATGTACGCAGGATTCTGGCTGTGTTGCACTAACTTTCCTCTACTCTGCTTATCAACCAGCTCGTACAGGACAGACCAGGGTCAAGGCGTTTGGAAATCAGCCCGGGGGGGGGGGAGGGGAATAGAAACTGAAGAAGCATATGTATTTCTTCATTAGCTGTCTCTTGTGTAAAGTGGCTAAAAAGTTTGACTTTGTACAGTTTAATTAACATCCACACATAGTTACCGTTCATGGTCATATATATATATATATATTCATTCATTCATTTGCATGTCCCTTGCGGAACTTTGCCTCCCAAACAGCACTACTGTAGGCCTCTCGGTTGTGAGCAAGATGGCCTACTGCTGATGCATCCAATTGCAGATCATCAACGATGTCTTGCAGCCATCTTCGTTTTGGTCTTCCTCTCTTTCTTTTTCCCATTGTGTACCCTTCCGAGACGGTCTTCTCTAGATTATCATGACGATTAATGTGTCCAAAATATTTAAGTTTTCTCTCTTTAATCCTCTTTACTAGCCAGCCTTCTTCAATACTAAGCTCTTGTAGTATAGATATATTTGTTCTCTTTTTGTGTCCACGATATTTGAAGAACTCTTCTATAGCATTTATATTCAAAGGCATTTATGTGTTTCTCAGCTGTTTTGTTAAGTGCCCAGTCTCACAGGCGTATGTTGCGATGGGAAAGATGCATGCCCTTAAAAATCTTATTTTTGTAGTTCTGTCTGCTCCTCTCCACAGATTCTTTATTTGTTTTACTTTCTGAAGAGCGATAGATATCCTCCTTTTAATTTCCCTCATTGTATCTCCATTATTAGTTAGTAGTGATCCAAGATATTCAAAACTCTCCACTTCTTCCAGTTTTTCCTCATTGATACATATTTCAGCTGCCTTGTTTGGTTTGTCAGTTGTCATCAATTTAGTTTTCTTCGCATTAAGATAGAGATTTTGCTCTTCGCTGTTCTTTCGGACTGACATAATTAGTTTTTTCCATTCCTTTTTGAGTTGTGGACAGTAATACTGTGTCATCAGCATATCTAATCTCTGGTATTTCATAACCTCCAATTATTATGGCATTGTAATATTCTCTGTCTACATCTTCTCTAATATTCCTCATTATATTTTCAGTATACAAGTTAAATAAGTAAGGTGACAATATGCACCCCTGCCGGACCCCTTGTTTTATGTCAAACCAAGTTGCTGTTTCACCATTTATTCTTACTGCTGCTTGTTGGTCTAGATACAGCAGTGATGTTAACTGTATCAAATGTGTTGGAAATCCCATTTTTTCCATTATTTCCCAAAGTTTCTGGTGTTGTACACAATCAAATGCCTTTGAGTAGTCCATAAAGGATAAATACAGATTCACATTAAACTCTCTGCATTTCTCTATTACTAATCTTATATTGAATATATGATCTCTTGATCCTCTTCCATGCCTGAAAACCAGCTTGGACCATATTGACTTCTTCTATTTTCTTTCTGGAAAAAAAATATATATATATATTCGAATCCGGCGGGAGGCACCCCAGTCATCCAGCTGTAGAAATGGGTACCCGCTTCTTCTAGAGTTGGGGAAAGAAAGGCGACCTGGCGTGATACTGATCATATCACCCACTAGTGTGCTGACAGGTTAAGGAAAATATCGGCACTGACACTATATCCCCATGTACCTCTAAGGCATGACAAGATTACCTTCAGTTATATACATATATATATATATATATATATATATATATATATATATATATAGAGAGAGAGAGAGAGAGAGAGAGAGAGAGAGAGAGAGAGAGAGAGAGAGAGAACGGTAAAACACTGCATTGGTTTTGATCAGTTCCGAATTTTCAAGCAAAAATCCCAGGTTATATTTCCAGGAATTTCAATTTCTACTGATCTGTCAACAGCAATGTACCAGATACGTAACCTTTACCCAAGCGAGGCAATACAGTGGATTCCATCGCACTGTGGTCCACCCGCAAAAGCGAAAGCATCCTCGCACAAGAAAGTAGTAGGTTACCGCAGACAGATACAAGTATAACACACCAGGGGAGGTAAGTCAATGATAAAACCAACACACAAGAATAAACAGGAAGAAAAAAGAGCGCCCTGGCCAGCAGAAAAAATGCCGCCTGGTACAAGCCAGGCAGAGAAGAACAAGCGATCAGCTTCAGCTCCTTGCCCGTCACACACAGACTGGAGATATCTAATCAACTGGCGTTAAGATCAGTCCGACCGACATATGCAACACGTGGGACCAGTAAGTTGACGAGAGAAACTATTCTCAACATACATGAAACTGAGAACAACAACAAAAAAAAAAACAGAATGTGGCCAACTTCTGACTCCAAGAAAAGCTCTACAAAAAAGTCCAGCTGACAATCTTCGAACTGCTTTAAAAGTTCACAAGTTTACGTCTAGAAGAAGAAGAAGGTGATGATGATTCCTACTCTTCAATGCTTTTAAACATGGGGGGGGGGCGGGGGGGGGGGGGAAGTGAGACAGAGAGAGGGAGCAGAGACAGACAGAGCAAGAGCCAGAGAGAGAGCGAGAGACACAGACAGAGCGAGAGTCAGAGAGATAGAGAGAGAGAGAGACACAGACAGAGCGAGAGACAGACAGAGCGAGAGTCAGAGAGAGATAGAGAGAGATACACAGACAGAGAGAGAGATAGAGACACAGACAGAGAGAGACAGAGAGCGAGCGAGAGAGAGAGAGAGAGAGGGATTAATATTTCTGAAATCTAATTTCCTGCTTCCCTAGAACAGCCACCTTTGAATTCGTCGTAATGATCTGCAGAATTTCTCATTTGTGGTTTACATGTGATAAGCATAAACACGCTGCAATCAAACGAGGAGATGCGTCCAACATGTTAGCAGCTATATACTTTCAGTCGCTGAAATGATAAGTTAGAACACAGTTGTATTTTTGTCCTGAAAATGCTTGAGCACAACATGAACGATTAACATTGAAAACTTCTACGCAAATTAATTTACACACGAGAGAAAGAGAACACTGTAAGGAAATAACTGTGAATCGAACTCCAGACTTGTAGGACGAGCAATCATCTAGCTGCTTCTTCAATCTCCATGAAACCGTGAACTGATGTTCTTTGCAGCCGATGCTTTGAAAATGTTGAGACACAACACTGTGTCCGATTGGCAGTAGGTTAAGCGGCTATTTTGTCAAGCTCTGGGTGGAAGTAAAAAAAGCAGGGGGTGTGCAATACTTCTTTA
This sequence comes from Achatina immaculata, assembly GCA_009760885.1. Lineage (NCBI taxonomy): Eukaryota > Metazoa > Mollusca > Gastropoda > Stylommatophora > Achatinidae > Lissachatina > Lissachatina immaculata. Next base: position 14,611,621 of record CM019703.1, read on the forward strand.
GCAGCTCCACTGCCACTGGGACTATGGCGATCTTTGTCTCGTTAGCCAGGCTAGGCCTGTTACTGGGGTGGGGTGGGGGGGGAGTGGAACAGGATCTTGGTCAGCTAATGTTCGACAACCCTGACGCTAACATGTCAGCTATGGGTCGCTGACTGCCAGATCTGACCGCTTAGCCACAAAATTATAATGCATTATAATCTAGTACAAAGCATACCCGCCCCGCCCCCCCCCCCCGACACCGCCCGGTTTTAAAGTATCACGATCATTGGGGTTTTTCCCTGTTTAACACTCGTGTAATATAAGTGCTTATACAGAAACGATATGACCATAGAAGGAGAGAGAGGGATAGAGAGAGAGAGAGAGAGAGAGAGAGAGAGAGAGAGAGGACGCGATTATATCAAAATAGGCTTGGATCTGTCAATACCCCTTGTCCAAAGCTACTGGCGTCTTTGACGAAATGCTAACATCAGATTGTGGCTACGGCGCATTCCAATAAGATCATCAACGTTCGTTTTATCGGCTAGATACCCCGACGTCTTATCTAGACCCCCTTATTTTTTTTTTTTAAACTGAAGGTACAGGGTTTCTTTCTTCAGCAGGGCGAGATTCTAGTACGGCAGCCATTAACTCCTCGTCTCCGTGTCTATTTCAATAGCGCCGTCTGGCGAGTAAAGAAAACAGTCTATTTTTAGAAAATCTATTTTTCTTCACAGACGAAAAAAAAAAAAGGTTATCTCATCGCTTCCTGCAACGATAACACTGTTATCAAAGAACACATCTTTAGCACTTCTTCCGTAAATTATTACCCCAAAACAAACCACAAGTCAGGAGTCGGGAGAGCTGTGTGTTTTTTTTTTTGGGGGGGGGGGGGGTTGCGTTATTTCTTGGCATCCTTGATTATTTTCTAAAAAATGCGGTTTTTTTTGTGTGTTTTGTTTCTATTGTGTACAGAGTCAAGAGCAAAACAAGTTACATCTTCACTCGTATGTATGTCTTTTCTCTCTCCCCTGATTTCCCATGGAAACGAATAGCAGCTCATGCTGTACGCACATACAAAACAACAAGGAGCACTGCTCTGTCTGCATGTGTGTGTATATATAATTAAGTAAATGAACTTGAAAGGAACGAAATAATAAGCATTATAGGAACCAGACAAAGCATTCTGGCTATACCATGAGACTTAATATTCTGGAAAGCTTAATGATGGAGTGGGGGGGGGGGGGGGTTTGATGTGTTAGTGCCTTCACATATCTAGGCCACTACAGCATTTGATGTAGGGATGCCAGCACCTTGCCTCCCTGGTAGCCATTTTTTTCCCTTCTTTTTTGAGGCTGGGTTGACCCCGGTGCCGGTCAGTCCGAAAAAAATCCGCCCGAGTGTGAAATCGAACCTGGGACCTTCTGATCGGCAGGAGAGTGCACTAACCACTATATGGCACCTGACAGAGGTATACGGGGGTTGGGAAGGCGGGGGGGGGGGTGTCACGACTACGAAAACATGGATCAACAACATGAAGAAACAAGCATGAAACAAAACGTAGCGCCCAGAAAAGTGAGACATACAGAGATCGTGTTAACCGGAAATTACCGGTCTATTATTACTGACTAAAAAAACAAAAACAAAAAAAAAAAAAACGCGAAAAACTGAAACTTCTGGAGGTCGCGTCGGTTACGGTAACCAGTTTATATTATCAAAAAACTAGTAAAAAGCAACCAGCGAAATCGGTTGCAGGACAACCGGGCCAGTAGGTTTATGATGCTTAATTTGTATGGAGGAGAATCAGCCAGTTTTAACTTGAGTTCTGCGTGTAAGTATTTGGTAAAGATTAAATCTCGCCGCTAATAAGATAAAAGAAAAAAAAAAACATTCGCAGGAACATTAATTTTCCGCTGATGTTTGTAAAGTATGTTTGATTTTACATAAAAAAAAGTATAAAGCAGCGAAGATGATCTGACAAAGGAATGACGATATAGCCGTTGTTTCCATTTGCCTTCCGCTCGGTTCGTACACGGTTTTCTCCGCTAGCTTTTGTCTAAAGGAACTGACCCGCAAAGCCTGCTGATGTCTGCTCAGATATTTACAGCTGACCTCTATATATATATATATAAAGGTGGACGCACCTGGCAGAAGGACATGCCAAGAGAAGACATTGGAGAACCTAGTAATGACCGAAAAAAAACTCAAGAACAAAATAAATAAGAAGGCCAAGAGAAAAAATATCTTCGTGGACTGACCAAGTGGCACAGAAAAAGAAAAGCATCTGAATTAATCGGAAACACCAAGGGACGCCACAAGATGGAGAAGCACGATCATCAACAACACGGGGTTCAGCAAATAATCATAATAATAATAATAATAAATATTTCATTTTCTCCGAAATAGGAAGAAAGCGTGGACTTGCTCTCGGGTTGTGGTGACGTTTACTGCCATGAACCAACGTGGTAACATTAAAAAATCAGTTTCCTGAATGTTCGTATGCAAGTCTCTGCCCAAGAAGTTCTACAGCAACACAACGGAACCTGAGCAGACACAACGGAACTTGAGCAACCTCAAGTCGTCCAGTGACGTGTCAGTTTCCAAATTCAATGACGTTCATTTTCTTTTCTTGACTTGGGAAGAAAAGAAAAGAAAAGAAAAGAAAAGAAAACCACCTCCCGACGTCACAAAAGGACTGCGTAGGTTATTGCGTCAATGATCACCACATCGCACAACAGATAACCGACTCCCTCATCCAGCGACCCCTGACGCGGTGATAAGCCATCACTCTGACGAGCTGGCAAAAGCATGAAGACGTAACCGACTGCTGGAAGCGTTAGGACAGCGATAAGGCGGGCTAGACGAATTACTCGTAGGCGACTAAACTTTACAGAACTGCTAGAGGAAATCAGATAACGGCTCCACGCTGTCTTCTCCTAAAAGGGAAAGAAAATAAAATACAAACACTGGGCAATACACGCACGATTATGGCTTTTCTCTTGGGATCCTGTCTAAAACTGATACTCATCTGCTCAATTCCTTGGAAATAAATGGACTAGAAAAAAAGTAACTGCTTATACTTGTACTGTGAGGGACAACTTAGCGGGAAAACATCCTACATAAGAAAATTATTTTATTAACATTTCTAGATTTTCATTTATGTGCAAAAGGTGTATGAGAATTTACATTGGTGAAAATGGTCTCAGATTAGGTGACCACATGCAGAAATATCTGTATGATATCACACAGCATGCTTCTAAACCAGTCCCTAATCATTTAACGGCCCCAACCCCAGAGTAAACAAATTTGTATACCTTGGCAGCTACATAGACCAGGATGGTGACACCAGGAAGGAAGTTAGAATTAGAATTGCAAAAGCAGCATTGTCCTTCAGAATTCTTGAGAACATATGGAATTCAAAAGTTATAAGCACAAAAACCAAGTTAAGATTATTCAATTCAAATGTGATATCCGCCCTCATTTATGAGTGAATGCTGGAAATCAACTAAAGAAATATACTAGAAATTATACTCTTTTGAAAGCAAATGCATAAGGAAAATATTTGGTATAAAGTGGAACGAATTCAAGAACAACGCAGAGATAAGACAGATAAGCGAACAACAACCTGTCTCATGGGTGATCAGAAAAAGAAGGTGGACATATGTAGGCCATGTGATGAGAAGAAACATTCAGAGCATACCAAAACAAGCTATCAAGTGCAGCACAACAGGCCGAAGAAAAAGAGGTCGACCAGTGAAACTCTAATGAGGACATCGTTAAGAGAAGCGAGTTCAGTGGGCATAACATCCCTTGATGAAGTTCAATGACTCGCCGAGAACAGAAAAACTTGGCAAACAACTTTATGCGAGCCCTATGTGACGTTTAACGGCACGGGAAGGATGTAAGAACCCCAGAGGCAAATTTGATATTCTGGTAACAGCCATTAAACAATGTCATTGATGACAGACCCGGCTGGAGCTTGAGAACCGTTACATTTAGGAATATGGGACGCTGCCACCACATGGCTTGAACTCGAAATTCAGCTACACTTTAAAATTCCCCTCTTCTACTATCATATCCCTTTGTACCCCCACTTTATTACCCATCTACCACACATCGCAAGTTTTCATTTAAACATCCTCAACACTCTACTACACGCATTCCAGGACGTAGCTCCTTTCAAGTCACAGATAGGTGCTCCATTTATTCTTTTTTATTTTTTTATTTTCCAATTCTTATTTGCTGTATAGCATGCATGTGAATTTATTATTATTATTATTATTTTAAATCTTTCCATGTTTCTTTGACCTGTATGTTTTTGAATGATTAAGGTTCACACTGAAAAGTCATAACTGTGTGTTGGTTAATTAATAATGCTGTTTCAACTTTTTTTTTCTTAAATAGTTTTAACATTTTGTTCCTACAGATTTACTGCGTAAAATATATGGCCTAAAAACTATAACAGACGTAATGAAAGCATTGACTCCGTCCACTACAACTTATTTAAAAAGATCACGTGTTTATAAATTCAATTTACAGTTTCTACAGGGTAATATTAACAGTCTTGTTCTTCAATACAACAACTTGGTTTGACATAAAACAAGGGGTCCGTCAGGGGTGCACATTGTCGCCTTACTTATTTAACTTGTATACTGAAAATATAATGAGGAATGTTAGAGAAGATGTAGACAAAGAATATTATGATGCCATAACAATTGGAGGATACAAAATACCAGAGATTAGATATGCTGATGACACAGTATTACTGTCCACAACACAAAAAGGAATGGAAAAACTAATTATGTCAGTCCGTAAGAACAGTGAAGAGCAAAATCTCTATCTTAATGCGAAGAAAACTAAATTGATGACAACTGACAAAACAAACAAGGCAGCTGAAATATGTATCAATGAGGAAAAATTGGAAGAAGTGGAGAGTTTTGAATATCTTGGATCACTACTAACTAATAATGGAGATACAATGAGGGAAATTAAAAGGACTCGCAACATATGCCTGTGAGACCTGGACACTTAACAAAACAGCTGAGAAACACATAAATGCCTTTGAATGTAAATGCTACAGAAGAGTCCTTCAAATATCACGGACACAAAAAATAAAAATATATCATATATAATATATAACAAGAACTTAATACTGAAGAAGGCTGGCGAAACAGGATTAAACAAAGAAAACTTAAATATTTTGGACACATTAAACGTCTTGATAATATAAAGAAGACCGTCTTGAAAGGGTACATAATGGGGAAAAGAAAAAGAGGAAGACAAAGCCGAAGATGGCTGCAAGACACCGTTAATGATCTGCTAATTGATGCATCAGCAGCAGGCCATCTTGCTCACAACCTAGAGGCCTACAGCAGTGCTGTTAGGGAGGCAAAGTTCCGCAAGGGACATGCAAATGAATGAATGAATGAATGTTCTTCAATTTCCTTATAAACGTGGCTGATTTTGACTTCCTTATCCCGCGACGCCAGTATGAAACCTGTATAAAAGCTGATTTAAAATATAATGAAATGACAAATAACCTCAATCATTTAATTCTTTTCCTGTGCGTAAATTCTATTCTGACCGTGAATACTGCAGAAAATTTTTGGCACATAACTGGAATGCGAAGTTGTTTAAAACAGTATTCTCAATCCTTTTTTTTTTTTTTCAAAATCGCACGGATCCCAGAAGCCAAGAATAAATCACTCTTCTTGTTACACTGGATGTCGTCCATTCTCATTTTCTTAGACTGTATTCTTTCTCTTCCTGTATCTTTCAATCTTAAATATCCCGTTATATGAAGCAAACCGCCGGACTCTATCAAGAAGTCTATTTGTCCCCTCAAGACTGAAAAGAATATGAGGAAGGAGAATAATAACAAGACAAGACAAACAATTTATTTTCTGGCAAGAGTTCCTGAAAAACTTCTCATTGCACAGTGTCTACGTTCCAGGGTCGTGAAGTGAAGAGGCAGGCAATTCTGGATGGAATCAAATCAGAAATGGTCACTGGAAGATAATAGAACAACAGCAGGAAGCAATGTTTGAAGGAATGAGGTCGGACAATTAAAAAAAAAAAAATGCAGAAAAGTCGGGAGTCCAAAGTTTTGGGTACTAACTTCACAACCCGAGTACACTCTGCCTACATGACTTCTTGACCAATATTCCTAGTCATATTCTGAAAGCTTGAGGAAGATTTTAACTCCCTGCTTCTTGTTTTGTTCATTATGTTTTGTTTTTCCTTCCTCTCTGATTAAAATGGACTTAAGCGCCACGGCTACAGGCATAACGTCCATGATATACATACAGCGGACACACCAAGAAAATATTCAGCAGCTCCCTTCAAACATTTCTGGCATCAGGATGACTCGACTCTGAAGCAAAAACAATGCTCGTGTGTCATTTTCAGGAACCAAACCACAGCAGAATATAGGAAAACGAAACACCCAAGCTACGCTGTTTACAGATCCACAAAGCACTCTTAACTGATACAATAGGAGTAGCAGCAAACAAGCACGGCTTGAGAGAGCAGAGTGGAAACCAACACTAGGCCACTACCTTATTCCAACTTATAATTTGACTTTGAATATTCTCATTACGAGGTTTAACCCTGAATCTTGTCTTCAAGTCTGACCTTGTGGAAAAATACAACAGGTTGCCACGACCCTATCTCAAGCGGACACGGTGCTGTGCCTCGACATCTCTGCCGCACTGGGTGAAAGCAAGACGAAGAAGAAGAAGAAGAACCAAACTGTTTATAAAACTGGACTGGAAATCATGTCCCTGTGCATGTTTTCGTCTGAAACCCTTCGCCGTATGTAAACTGCAGGTGTAAACATGTCAAGTATATGTCTGTATGTAAGTACGAGAACTAGTCACAGATCTGGCCACACATTCAACTCCAAGAACCTTTAGCCTCAAAGATATCACCCATCAGAGCTGAAAACTAACAACAGCCATGTATACCTTGGCTGCTTCAAAACTGCCTGAACATCGAGTGGCCGTGGAGTGTACAGCCAAACACTTTCAAGTACAGCATAATTTTACCACGTGACATGTTTAACGCCAATATAATAGACGCATCTCAAGACAGTTTGCACATTTACACACATATACAACCACATGGCTTAAACAAACTCCAGACCATTATGTTCTTATTACGTTATGCTGAAACATAATCCTTCAAAGCTTTTTCTGGGGCAGGGCGAAGAAGTTTTGTGTGCTATTTTCTTTAACGATATGTAAACAGTTTACTTTCGTTTATTATACAAATAATATTTGCAAAAAAAAAATAATAATAAATAATAAATATGTTTATGGAAAATAGCATGTGAAACTAAATAAAGTTGTATTTATGAAAAATTATACACAAAAATAAGTGTATTTCAATCACACATGTTGCCATATTAAGAACATATGAGAAGATATGTATTTTTCTTATGTTTTGCTTAAACTGAAAAAAGGGGCGCAGATATCTGAATGAACCGTGAACAGATGACTCTATGGAGTTTCATTCTTCACGTTTAACACAATTACTTCTCCAGCTAAAATCCCCGTGGCGGCCAGCACACTAATGACTTGCCGCCTCCATTTCTTCAGTCTTTGTCATACAATAATTCCCATGGGATTTATAACCATCTTTACATCCTTTAGCTGGTACACTTTGACTTGGCTCAGCTGCGTCTTTTTGGGTATACGAGAATCACCTGTTCTCTCCAGGGTGTGCGGCGTGTCATTTTGTTTGAGCAAAATTTGTGTGGTTAGATTCCAAAATGTATGCACTTCAGTATATTTGAATACAAAATAGTAAGAGAATCGCTGTGAATCGAGCGCAGTATTCCGGTAGGACAAACATCTGCTTAACTAAAAGTGGAACCTTAGACTAAAGTATGATGAGCATCTGAGAGGAACCTTAGACTCCAGTATGATGAGCATCTGAGAGGAACCTTAGACTAGAGTATGATGAGCTTCTGAAAGGAACCTTAGACTCGAGTATGATGAGCATCTGAGAGGAACCTTAGACTCCAGTAAAACCAGCATCAGTTTAACCATGAGAAGAAACTTAAACTCCAGTTAAGACCAGTATCAGTTTAACCACAAGAGGAACCTTGGATTCCAGTATGATTAGCATCAGTTTAACCATGAGAGGAACCCTGGACTCCAGTATGATTAGCATCAGTTTAACCACAAGAGGAACCTTGGACTCCAGTATGATTAGCATCAGTTTAACCATGAGAGGAACCTTGGACTCCAGTATGATTAGCATCAGTTTAACCATGAGAGGAACCTTGGACTCCAGTAAGACCAGCACCTGTGTAACCCTGTGGTGCTATGGATGATCTCTAACTGCGTCTCAACACGGGGAAGCTGCCGATGAAAACCAGTCAACCTATAACGAACTCTAATAATCAAAAAAAAAAAAAAACAAAAGACGCACTATTCAAGCTGAATGAGATAACGATCTGCGACCCACTGATGACTGCTTGGGTAGGGGCTGACGAATCACAGCCGGCCAAGACCCTATTCTACTCCCCCGGGTGGAGCCCATGGAAACAATGGTCTGACTAAGTGCACAGAGATATCTGCGGGAAGACGAACCTGGCTCTAAAAAAGCGTCGAGCTGAAGTCGGATGCGTTGGTTCGAAAGGGGTGTAACTGTGACACAACGCAACCAACGACGAAGAAGATGATGATCCTTCTGCCCGTTTTCATAACGGCAAATCTAACTGGACTCCTTGATCCGCATCTTCAGAATCTCAAGACTGCATTGATAGCACATGGGCTGAACTTTCGAATAATCCCACAACTAAACTCGATCAGTCAAATAAACGTGTCTTCAAATGAGATCCTATGTAAATTCCATCAACGCAAACGTTACAAACAATTTTTAATAGGTCCAGCTGTGTGGTAGTCTGGAAACCAAGCTAAATATCAAAGAAGGATGAGTTACAGCGGAGCAGACAGCAATCCCACCCACCCCCACCCCCACCCCACCCTACTCACCAACGATGTAGCTCGCTCTAAAACCAATACTGTGTTCTGGACACAGCGTCGGACAAGCTACAGTTTCTTACAAGTTACAGCTAAGTGCTCTATTGAATTTTTTTTAAACACAGCATTCATGTAAATTTATACTTCATCTCCTCTCTCCAGTTCTTCGTCCTGTGTAATTCTGTACGATTAAGGCTCACGCCGAAACGTCACAACTGTGTACTCGTTAAGTAATAAAGCTGTTCCTACATTTTTCCTAGTTTATACATTTTGGTATCACAGCTTTATTGCAGTGGCTTCGTGTATAGTTATATACTTATACACTAACTACTGTGTGTTACTAAAACCATTACTGTCCGTGGTCTGTGCTACCATCCGAACTTCTACCTCCGACTGTTTCTCTTCATATTAAAGAGATTTTTACAGCGTGTCTGGTGGCTGACAGGTTCGATGTATGCAGAATTAGTTATCTCTATACAAGCCGTCAATCCAACAGAGGATACAAACATTCATGAACTACTGCTTGAGGAGGGTTTTAAACATTAAATGGCAGGACAAGATCAGAAACGAGGTCTGGGAAGGGGCAGGACAAGAACCTATGAACCTACAAATCCTATCTAGGAAGTGGAGGTAGACTGGCCACACTCTGAGGAAACCCGACACCAACCTAGAAAGACAGGCACTGACACGGAATCCTCAAGGAAATAGAAACTGAGGAAGGCCCATACTTACTTGTAGAAGAGAAATGATGACAGTGCTCAGAGACAAGGGATGCACACGGAAGGAAGTGGAGAATAATTCCAAGAACAGGGATGACTGGAGAGCCTTTATCCGTGGCCTATGTGTGAAAGGCGATGATGATGATGATGATGATGATGATGATGACGGCGACGACGGCGACGATGATGATACAAGCCGTCAGTCATTTAATAGCTTTGTTTAAAAAAAAATCAGCTGTATCTATCTGGCTTTGTTCTGTGCTTTGGAGAATAAAATGTTTAATTAGTCTGTTAAGCTAAATATCGGCCTCTGACCATTTCCCAATAAAAACATGCAGCTTTTTTTATTATAAATTTTCTGTGTGGTCTTGGCATTTTTGTTTGGAAGTGAATGAGTTCAAAAAGATGCCAATAACGAAAGAAAGAAAGAAAGAACGAAAGAAAGAAAGAGTTCTGGGAATAAAGGATATAATCAGCCTTCTCGTCATTTTTTTCTAAATTTTAAAATACTTCGAAATGACTTTTAAAATATCAAAATTCTTTTTGGGGAAACCCTGTATTAAAAAAAAAAACCCATGTGGATGTGGCAAATCAAAACTCTGTTTTTAGCGTTAAAAACGTATGTTTCCCGCACCCATTTTTTTTTTACAGCTTTGCCAAATGGAATAGCTTTCTTTTCTATTTGTTATCTGTATAATACATATCGCATATTAAACGAACCATACGCCGCCTCTGTGCTCTTAACCGGAGAAACTTTCCTTCTCATTGAATTCAACGTTTTCAGTAGCTTTTGATACAAACTCAAGAGCTAAATTTCTCTAGAGACCCCCTCGGGGTTCAATTTATCCACATTGGGTGGTATGAGGCCCTACCTTCAGTTCCCAGATTTAAAGGGTACTTTTACTCCTTCTCTTCCCCCCCCCCCCCCCCCATCCCCCCAAATTCAAAGCCCGCCGTCGCTTCAAAGACTTGGCTACTTGGCGAGCGCAGAATTTCCCAGCGCCGGGCGTCTAACAATGCTTATAAGATTTGCTTCACTACCAGCTTCTAGAAGAGCTCTTGAAAAACTCCGAGACGGCCATGAAGGTAAAGAGCAAACTAAAACACCTCTGTTGTCGGGCGGTGGGGGCTTTAAGGCCTGTCATTGTAAATCAGCATTAATGTAATATCACTCGGATTCTGGTCGCCGGGTTCCAACACGTTTTCCTCCCTCCCATTCGTTCTTGCAAATTCCTACCATCCGCATCAACGATCGAAGACGCAGAGAGGGAGAGAGAGAGAGAGAGAAAGATGTCGTGTAGGGGATTGGGGGGGGGGGGTGGGCATGACAAGTGATGGAAGAGGCGTGGTACCACACAAGTAGTGGACAACCTGCTGGCTGACGGTCACAGCCAGGAAATTAGTGAAAGAAACACTGCCCAATTTGCTGGACAGTTCTCGTACACAGAGGACAGGGATATAGAGGGGCTATGACAAAATCCCAGAATCCTTACGATCCTCAGAAGACCAGCAGGGCGAAGAACTACTGACCCCACTGAACCTATCAATAAGTTCCGCACCCCAAAAAAACCCACACACACCACCCCCTCCCCCCATCCCTCAGAGGATAGAACTAGCATTCTGAGATCAGCCATTATTCTGTGGCACCCTGGCTGACTAAGTGGTTAGGCGCTAGATCAGATCTACTAATCCGGCGGTACCGGGTTCAAATCCCAGCACTGGGGATTTTTTTTTTCTGGCACCACCACACCAAAAATGTCCCGGGGTCCACCCGGCCTACACAGATAGATACCAGAGAAATCTGGGAAGGTAAATGCGGCCATGCATGATACTGACCACACCTCACTTTCATGTGTCGAAGGTCTTGGAAATACGGGCCTAGCACCGCATCCCCAGTATGCCTTAATGGCATGGAAAATGGTATTTTACTTTTTACCTTTATTCTGGATTGCCTATTAATGCTATTATCCCCGGTTGTTCCCGGGGCATTATCGGGTTGTTAGTGGCTGAGTGTCGATTAAATGCCATCTATTTAATAAAACAATAAAAATAAACTAGTAACGGATATATATATATATGACAGTGGCTCATAACACTCGTATTTGGAAAAATGGTCCTTGCGTGTAGAAAGGATGGGTTAATGCGAATCTGGAAAAAAGATTACACAGACATGCGTTTTTATATGCTGGCACCACGTCGAGGTTTTCCGGTGAGAAAGTCCAATTCTAGACTAAACTGGTGCAACGAAAACCACAGTGTCACGCAGTGCCGCTTCCGTGACCCACCGAGAATGCAGGCCTAAGCCCCACGATGCTCTGAGTCTCCATCCTAAATGAGACTATCGCGAGAACCACAGGAGTAAGTTTAGCAGGATCACATGGTGATCTTGGTGGTAGAAGCGAACGAAGAAGAAGATTTGCTGGCAAACAGAATAAACTGATGAGCAAAACGAAAGTATCTGCTTATACGTGACAACGAGAGTGACTTTTAAAAAAGACTTCTAAGTAGAACAAAGAATGGGCTTTATGTAAATAGCAATCTTGACCTTCGCAGCTAAGAAGTTGTGAAAAACTCTCGGAAGCAGACATGACCACGTTGGAGGAACGGCATGCATTCGGTGAACAGCAGAACAGAACTGACGAAGATCCTATAGATGCGAGCTGATAGTGCGCTGTCCTCTCGTGGCTAGGCGGTTGCTCGTCCTACCAGAGTCCGTGGTTCGAGTCGCAGTCATTTATTATTTCTCTCACGTCTTAAGCTGCTTTGTGTTTTTTTTCCCCAGGCTAATCATGTAACAACAGTGTCCTCTATCACCACTTTGCGCAAGCCACTTCGTTTACTGTTTGCAAAATCTAGCTACTCATCATGCTACACACAACCTGTTCCCCTCTCCCAGCCCTGTGGGAATCAACGTATTTCCATACTAACAGTGTCCTGTTTCTCTGATATTACGCCAGCTACCTACTTCCAAGCCGATACGACAGCTGCGTTTAAGATCTTAACGATGGTGCCCAATGCAAATAACTCTCAAGTTCCTGCTATAAGTGGACCCTGCAGCCACCCATCTGCAGAAGTTTCAAGACTAAACCGAAACAGAAATGACCACCTAATATTTCTACGTTCTCAGCTCACCGTGTGTTCTCAGTGTTCCACCAAGTAGAAGTGGCAGGAACTAATTCTCTAGAATTTCGTTTCCTCATAAAATGAGCGGCAGGGCTTAATGAAACAGAACATGAAATCACTCGTGTTCTTATAACTAAGGCGTATGCTTATATTAACTGTTGCTGCAGCTGACTACTGTTTTAAAGAAGATTTCATCATCATCATCATCATGTGTCTTCTTCAGAACGAATGTTTGCATTAATTAATCTTCAGTTTCTTCGCTCCCTGGCCTGGATGGCGCACTCAACAAGCTGTGTCTTGTTCACTCTCGTATGCTGTCTTCCCATCGACATCTCTGTCTGCCTCTAGCCTTTTCCTTCCACCTTTCCTTCTAGTATGGTCTTCAGTGTGTCGTTATGTTTTTTTTAAATATGGCCAAAGTATTTTGCTTCCTCCATCATCATTTCTTTGAGATGCTCACACTGCGCTTGGAGCTGTTCTAAAACTTGTGCATCCGTCCTTTTCATTCTCCATGTTATATGATCTAGTTTTCTGTAGAACATTTCTGGTGCATTAATCTTTCTCTCCACAGATTTACTTTAGCTATAACTCAGTGATTCCAAACTGGTGGTCTGCGGATCCTGCCGCCGAGGTCTGCGACAAAAGCTCGAGCTGCTCTATGTAATCTTCACTGCTAAATGTTTAACAAGGAATGTTTCGGCGGTCACGTTCACAGATAGGAAATACTGAACCAGATGTGGAAGCGACCGTTCGGAATAAAACAGAAGCCTGACTTCTCTCGCCATATTTAGGTTGGTTAGCTGTCACACATTTCTTATTATGTTCACTTGTCAGAACATGTGGGAATGTTCATTTGCTCTCTACTTTTTCTTAGCCACATCACTGTCATTTTGAATATTCAGGAAGTTTATACTGTTTTGTTTTTTTTTAAATTGTAGTGTTTACTCATCACAAGTTACCCATATTTTCTGAGAGAAAGAATTCTTTTGCATTTACAGCATATAGCTACAATACAAATATAAAACTTTTCCAAAGTTCGTGGGGGGGGGGGGGGGGTCCATTGACTTTTGCTAACTGGAGACCACTGCTGTAATCAATTCTAAGCTTGTCTCGGGCATAAAGATGTGAAAGATCACATCCTGGCAATAACCCAAGCTATCTCTAACCCCAGAACTACACAAGCTGACATATCAGTCCGTTGAGGAACTTTGCCTCCCTAATGTAGACACAACCTGACCATATATAGGCAACTCTCTCTCTCTCTCTCTCTCTCTCTCTCTGCTGAGCGGCTTCTCTCATGGCCGACTACCAATGTTGGATAATGCATAACTCGGCCACAGTAACAGCAGGCAATATTTGTACTGCACGGTCCAGTTTCCTGGTGCTTGTATCTTCTAAGTTTGATCCTCACAAACCCCCCCCCTCCCAGATGATACTTCGCCCTTGCATAGAGTCGCTCTCCACATGACTCTAACCACAGGACAAGAAAATCCACTTCACTTCAAACTTTTGATGTTTTGGATTCCATCATAGATGACCAGGCATTCATTTGCTAACTGAAGACTTCATTGTTCAGAAGGTCCCAAAAGCGGTCTGGATACACAGCTAGAAGGTCACAGCGCCTCTGTCGCCGGACACCACAAATAATGGTGGAAGTCCCCTAGCGATTCCGGACAATTTACCCCGGATATCTGCTTCCATAGTGGTGGTCACTTTTTTGTCTGCGGCAAGTCAATGCTTGTATAACGACGTCGGGTATTTTTCTAGGGATCATCAAACCAACCGAGAAACCGGTGGTTTTTCTCACGCTGGTACAAGTCTGCTACTGTGGAGAGAGACGCATACACAGAGAGAGGAGAGGGGAGAGGAAATCAAGACTTACAAAGCAAAACACGTCTTGTAAACGCCGGAGGTCGTCCAGGTATGCTTTATACTGTGGAGGGGCTACATAGTAGCAAGCCGCGCGTCGAATGAATGATTGGCCGCGAATCTTCTTGCCCCCTTTGTTGTTGCCTATGATTAATGATCTCTACGTACAAGCCCGAGCTGGTGGCAGTATCTCTAGTGATACTCAGATTCCGGCGCTGTCTCACTACCGAGCTCCACAGAGGGCGGTCCTGCTTCAATAAGAAGAGCTGGGGGTCAGGTCCCAGTGCGGACTTTTTTGTAGGGAAAAATTCTTCAGTTTGCTACCTCACATTCCACCAACGTCCTCAATCATTCGAGAAAACGGGCATCTGTCACTTGTGGACAGCAAAACCCGTGCGCAACATGGGGCAACCTCTCCCCCCCCCCCATTTTTTCCTCCTCGATGCCCCCCCCCCAAATCTTCCAACCCGAACTCACAAATTAAAGATGACCAAATCCACGTGTATATGGTTGCTTTCCCTTAACATATAATAACGACAACGAAACTGAAAGAGAATCATCATACGAACATACGCCCCTTCAAAACCTTCACCACTAAGTCGGTTGTTGAGAACTTCAGTTCATAGTCACTGAGAGATTATGACACTGGATTAGGCACAAAATTTGAGCATATTATCCGATGTTTCTTATCCTTCAGCTAGCGTTTTTTTTTTTTTTTGACCACCATGTGAAATACCTTCACCGCAATCGGACACGAACCAGCTGTGAATAAAATTAGCACCAAACACGGGGAAAACCTGAACTGACCCTATAATTAAATGACGTCATAAATTAGGACGACGGAATCTCGTTGGCACATTATTTTTAACAGTCGGGAAACGAGTCAATGGAAATTTCCAAGAAGAAAAAGAAACCGTAAGTACATTAAGGAAATTTCGGCTCCCATTAGCGAAAGGTGTTAATTTATAAGGAAGTTAGTGGCTTAGCATAAACCGCTATGGTGCTACTCATATACCTAAGCATTCACTGTCTTTATCTCAGTTACGTTTTTAGCTCCTGCACAGAAGTAAAGTGTAGCTTCTTGTGTGGCCTTAATGTGCTAAAAGGTGCGTTCTCTGTGTTTCATAGCTGGCGAAGTTCTGGAGGATCTGTTTCACAGTCTGAGTTGCCTTGGCATTCACAAAGTAGAGAGCTGGCAACTTTAAATTTTGCATATTTGTGATTTCGGAGATAAACGGGTATATTTCTACCCGCTCTGACTCTTTGACTCCGTTCAAAACTGCTTCTGTCTCCACTGGTCAACATCCTTTTCTTCGGCCTGTGTTATTAAACACAAGCATCCATCTCTGCAACCTGATGCACCAAATATTCTGGAGTCAGGGCTCGGGAAGCAATTTACAAAGGAGTCAGATAGATTTAATGTAACATTTTAGAACTCTCTTTCTGGTGTTCAATGACACAGATGCCTTGTACAAGATGTTTATCATCTGGGTGAAAGCTGTCTGGCTTTGACATTACTTTCTTGGTTTTATACGAGTAGATGTTTATCCCATCTGATGTTACTCGTGTGCCCAAATATTAAAATACAAGGTGTGTCCGGTAAGCAATGAAAAATATTATTCAGCCAATCTGAAGGGCCGGGAGGTGGGAGGTGGATTCTCCGGGCCTGAAGGTTAGTTGGGGGTGGGGGGTGTTAGGTAAAGGGTCGGTATCTCGTTATTTGGCTCTGAGCTTTTATAGAGTGCGGATCGCTTGCGAAGTGGACCGCTGTTTAAGCGTCAAGTAACGGTCAAAATGCAGAGGAGTGTTGAGCAGCGATACGCGATGAAGTTTTGTGTTAAACTTGAAAAACCCGCGACAAAGACGCCTTCTATGATACAGAAAGCCTACAGGAAGGATGCTTTATCGAAAGCACAAGTGTTTCGGTGGCACAAGACGAAGGAAGATAGAACGTCGAAGATGAACAACGCATAGGGCGCCCACTAAATGTGCAAATCGAAGACGAAATTGATGCTCATTATTTTTTTTTTCACTCTGAAGATGTTGTCCATAAAGAGTTCGTATCACCCGGACAAATAGTCAACGCAGCATTTTATGTGGAAGTGCTTAAACGACTGAAGAACAGAGTCGCGCGCGTCCGCCTGGAGATTGCCAACACCCGGGTTCTTTACCATGACAACGCGCTGAGCCATTCGTCGCTGCTAGTGAGAGAGTTTCTGGCGAAACAAACTGTGGCAACACTGTGCCAATCTCCCTACAGCCTGGACTTGACCCCAGCGGACTTTTTGTTTCCCCGGCTCAAATCAAGCTTGAAAGGCCGTCATTTTTTTGGGACTGTTAATAACGCGCAAGGAATTTTAAGTATATGTTAAGTATATCTTGAACCAATCGAATTTTATGGAATCAGTCTCATTACTTACCAGTCATACCTAGTATATGCACCTGTCTCATGGCTGTTCCTTGTACTTTAACACTGCATTTAGGTCTGTCATAATAACGTTTTTTTCACCAATGCTGAGACTTCTACAAATATTGTAGAAGAAAAAAAAATACTAAAGGAAAACCACAGGAGACCTAAAAAAAAAACGCATTAAATACATGGTTGGGTGGTTTAAAATGACGGAGAAAAAAGGCTATGTTTATTTAAAAACAGACTGAAAAAAAAAAAACAGACCAAATAAATTTTGAGATAAGCCACCGGCCGGCAAAAAGGAATTGACCACAGTCTGAAAAACAATGTAACAGAACAAAGAACTGAGGATTTTTTAAAAAGTGTATCTAACCCAATCAACTTCTGGGACACCTTGATCAGAACACTCCTGGTTCATTCAAGAACAGGCCACAGTCACATGTTTGTCATCATCAGCTCCAAATGTCTCAAAACTACTGTACAAAACGTTATGCTAAAAGACTACGCAAGCAAAGCAAATACAGGTTATGAGACCTGCTCAGAAAGAACATAGATGACAACGTGGAACAGAAGATACGATCTGTGCAACACAATGTAGAAAAATATCTCACTTCACTATTGCACAAAGGGTATTAGATTCAGAACAACCCATAAAACAAAGGCTGTGTAGAATTTTTCTTATATATTACATCCTTCCCGTGCCGTTAAACGTTACACATGGTAGTTGGCCAAGTTTTCCTGTTTTCGGCCAGCTTTTCAACCTCATCAAGGGCTTTTATGCCTATTTCTTCTTCTTCTTCTTCTTCTTCGTTCGCTTCTACCACCAAAACCGCACTGTGATCCTACTGAATTTACGCTTGTGGTCCTCATTAGGTCCGGTGGTCCCCGAAAAGACCACACGAGATCCACGAGAGGACCACAAGGGGTTCAGAGTATCACAGGGCTTTAGCCTATATTCTTGATGGGTCTTTGAAGCGGGATTGCGTGACACCGTGGTTTTCATTGCACCAGTTTAGTCTAGGGTTATGCCTATTAATTTACCCTCTCTTAACAATGTCCTCTTTAGAGTTTCACGTGGTCAACATCCTTTTCTTCGGCCTGTTGTGTTCCACTTGATAGCTTGTTTAGGGATTCTCTGACCGTTTCTTTTCATCACATGACCGACATATGTCCATCTCCTTTTTCTGATCACCCATGAGACAAGATGTTGTCTGCTCATCACTCTTATCTCTGAGTTGGTCTTGAAATTCAATCCACTTTATACAGAGTAATTTCCTTTGTGATTTGTTTTCAAAAGAGTCTAATTTATTTTCTATTTTTGGTGTTTTCCAGATTTCACATGCATAAATAAGAGTGGATATTACATTTGAGTTGAATAAGCTTTATTTTTGTGCTCATATCTTTTGATTGTCACATTTTCTCAAGATTTTTTATGGTCAACGCTGCTTTTGTAATTCTGATTCTAACGTCTTTCCTGGTGTCATCTTCCTGATCTATGTAGCTACCGAGGTAGGCAAATTGGTTCACTTCTTCAACAGCTACTCCTTCTATGTGTATTTTTCCATCTTGATTAATGGGAAGTTTCACTGTTTTCGTTTTTTTCCTTGTTAATTTCAAGTCTTATTTTACTAGACTTTTTAAGACCAGAAAAAAAGGCAGCTCTTCCAAGATTCTCAAATGCTCTAGCTCCATGGTATAGGAACAGGGCTACTGATTACTCTACATGCATATAACACGAGCAATGCTTGAGGGAAACTAAAACACAGGCCAATGCTTGCTTTTATTTTCATAAGTGCTTTCTGCTGTCTCTGATGAGGTTTTTTTTGACACATTATTTGTTGGTTAGCTTTATGAATTTCCCCCCGGCTCTCAATATTCTATAATACCACCAAACACATTCATTTCCTTTTATATCATTATGTCCGGGATAAAGATATTTTCCATTCTGGCATTCAGGGATCCACAGCTGAAATGCTGGCATCAGGACTGGCGAACTCCATCCCACCTTTCCGATGGTAGCCCCAGTAACCAGTCTAGCCTGGCTAATGGGGCAGGGATCGCCACAGTCCCCATGGTGATGAAGTCTGCTAAATAAGTATCGTACCCCCCCCCCCCCACTTACCGACTGAAACAAAAGACACCATGACCCGCTCCCAAAACTAACGTGATGCTGTGCCTCAACACTATCATAGCATTGGCTGTAAAGAATATTAGTAAAGAAAAAGAAAGAAGAAGAAGAGGAGGAGGTGGGGAAGAAGAAGAAGAAGAGAAAGAGAGGAGGAGGAGAAGAAGAAGATCATTATGCCAGTTTTAACACTGATATTGTGGCACAACTCTTGTTGCACTGTTCTGCAGGACAATCTGACCTCTTTCTATCTCACTGTTAGTTTCTGTAATTAGAGAATCTGACAGCACAGTTTGGGTGATGCACCCTAGGTTGCAGCTGATTACTACTGACTAGATCCCCAAATAAGCAGTTTTGATATTCAACATTACAACCAAACTAAATCTGACAGAGGCAAACAGTACAAACCAGATACAAATAGGAACATGTGGTCTTTAGTCCATATTCTCAAATTACAGATTAAATGAACTACATTAACCAGATACATGCCAATTTTTACATACTCAAGTAAACTAACTCCTTCCTTTAAGAAACCTTTTGCTAGAAGCTTGCCTCCCTAAGGACCTCCATCATATGAAAATGACCATCATCATCATCAGTTGCCGTGCTGACTGGCTTTGACTATTATGCTTCTCCAGAGTACACGATCCTTCATGCAGGCCATCAGCTCAGTTGGTGATCTCCTCTCACACCATCCTGTCAGACTGTCCAGTATCATTTCTCTTGGTCTTCCTCTTGATCTTCTTCCCTCTATTTTTCCTGTTGTTATAATATTTTCAATGCCCCCTCTTCTCATTGCATGTCCTATGAAAGTACATTGTCTCTCTCTTATCTTTTTGACAAGGTTTTTTGTCTCTCCAGCTCTTCTCATACATTCTTCATTAGTTATTTTTGCTGTCCAGGGGATTCGCAACATTCTTCTAATAAACCACATTTTTTCAATGACCAACATTTATAATACTTCTATGTGCACTATTTATCTATATATATATATATATTCTTCTTCAGCTTTCCAAGCCATTAAGGCTCGTTGCTGCAGATAAAGTTCACCTCCATTCCTCTCTATTCCTAATCTTCTCTCTCCAGTTGGTGACGCTAATTTCTTTTATATCTTCTTTCTATCTCTGTATTGGTCTACCCCTTGGTCTTGTTTCCCTCATCTCTTGTGCATACATCATTTTTGTTTGTCTATTCTCTTCTATTCTTTCTACATGCCCCAGCCAGCATAATCTGTTCAGTTTCAAGACATTTATAACTCGCTGGGATTTAAATAAACAGTTCAGTTCAGTGTTCTTTCTAGATCTCCATTCTCCAATGTTGGTATCCTTTATTGGCCCAAAGATTCTTCTTAGGATCTTGTTCTCAAAGATCCGCAATTGTTGTTCATCTTTCTTTGTTGTACTCCATGTTTCTGATCCATACATGATGGCTGGTCTTATTAAAGTTTTGTAGATTGTTATTTTGGTGTTTTTGGGACAGGATTTTGGATTTTAACAGGTGTTGCAAGGCAAAGTATATTTTATTCCCTATCTGCACTCTACTTTTAATTTCTTCACTTACTGTGTTGCTTTTGTTGAAGGTTGTGCTTATTTGTATGTTTCTGCTTTCCTAATAATCATCTCTCCAACATGTATATAATCTGGATCATTCTGCCTCTGGTCTCTTGATATCTTCATATACTCTGTCTTATCTTGGTTAATGGTCAACCCCACTTTAAGTGCTACATCTCTCAGGTGTATGCAGGCATTGATGACTTCTTGCATAGTTTCCCCCAACAGGTCGATGTCATCAGAGTATCCTAGTATTTTAGCTTGTTCTTCTGTACTGCTTTCTTCTTTCGCTTTTCTCATTACCTTTTCTAGTACTAGGTTGAATAGTAATGGAGATAATGTATTATATATATATATATATTCTGGGATATAAAATCCAGCCATAGCTCTGTGTTTATCCCTTCTTTAAAGAAAATTTTCTTTTAACAATTTTGAAGACAGAAGGCTACATAAATACTAAATCTGCAGCAAAAATGTTATAAAAAAAATTATTTATCCATCAGTCGAGCACAGAAAAAAATACCTGCCTCTAAATCAGCTCTGCAACTGAATTCTGGAAAATTTCTTTCATTTAAACATCTGAAATTTCTAAACAGTGGACATTAAAACCAAAGAAATGGGCTGTATCAGCAAGAACCCACGACCCCTTGGCACACATGGCAAAAGTGACATGTATGTAAATTTTTAGGGGGCATTCCCACAGCCAAAAATTTCATACTTAAAAATAACACAGTAAAATTTCTACTGGCATATGAGAGGGTTTGTTGTTGTTGTTGTTGTTGTTTTACGTTTTTTTTTTAAATTAGCTACCTTTGGTACACACCCTCAGAAAAATTCAATACCACTGCACTGGGAAATGATAAATCATTAAACAGAACAGTCAATATATTTTTTTTAAAATATATATACACATCAATCAAATCATCACTCCAGAACAGAAAGTACAGATTTAAATGTAAAATAATTGACAGTTATGGAATCAGCACTCACAAGGTTTCCAGTCTACTGTGAATTTAATGTTGTCAAGTATGAAGGAGTTGGGGGGGGGGGGGGGCGAAGTTTGGGGTGGTGAAAAATGAATGATTCGTCAAGACCTCCAGATGGATGGTAAAACAACAAAGAATGTATGTAACCACTGTGCACTGAAAGAGATACTGAAGAGAAGCTTGGAGCGTCTATGGATGTGTCCTGAGTGTATGGATGGTGATCCTTCCTAACTAACAGTAACAGATACAGTCTTACCTCTTGGTGACTCTTCTGTCAAGGATTCAAGAAAGTCCTGAGGGGTCATGTACAGACTCCCTTTAAACTCAACGGATGCGAAATGGCGGAAACGCATTTCTCTGTATGACACATCACTCTTTTTCCCCTTTCCTTCATTTTCCTGGTAAAGGCAAAGAACGAAATGCTATACTCTAGATATTTTTATAGCACTTTCAACAAAGCAGATCATTTACATCCTTCAAAAAGAAAAAAACAAAAAACAAACAAACAAGGCTGTCTGTGCAATAAAGACCTTGTGCATCAAATATATCCATACTACAAGAACTTAATACCGAAGAAGGCTGGCTAGTAAAGAGTATTAAACAGAGAAAAGTTAAATATTTTGGACACATTAAACGTCATGATAATCTAGAGAAAACCGCCTTGGAAGGGTACATAATGGGAAAAAGAAAGAGAGGAAGAACAAGGCGAAGATGGCTGCAAGACATCATTGATGATGTGCAAATGAATGCATCAGCAGCAGGCCATCTTGCTCACAACCGAGAGGCCTACAGGACTGTTGTTAGGGAGGCAAAGTTCCACAAAGGACACGCAAATGAATGAATGAATCAATCAAGTATATTTCTCATAAACATTCTATCCTCTGAATCAAGCGAAGGAAAGAAGGGGCATACACAAGAACAATTTTTTAAAAAAAAACAAAAAAAAAAACACAGAGAAATAAAACATACATATCAGAATGGCTTTGTTTCAAGAATGCACCTTTTCATATAAATATATGATGAAAGATATATGGATGAGTCAAAATGTAATGGCAAGTTAAGGGGCATAACCACTGAAAAATATATGAGTGGAAATTTTACATACTTGAGTATGTAAAAATTGCCATGATTCTGGTTAACGTAGTTCATTTAATCTGTAATTTGAGGGTATGGACTAAAGACCACATGTTCCTATTTGTATCTGGTACAAGTCTTTTCATGCACAGTATTTTTTATTGGTTAGCTGAGTGGTTAGGTGCTGAGTTTACTAATCTGGTGGTACTGGGTTCAAGTCCCAGCAGTGGGATTTTTTCTGTTACATGCCAAAAAGGCCCCGGGGTCCACCCAGAACTGGGAAGGTAAACACAGCCGAAGGTCATGGAAATAGGGGCCTAACACCGTACCCTCAATATGCCTTAAATGGCATGGAAACAGGAGTTTTAGCTTTCCTTTTTACTTTTTGTTGGTTATGTCCCTTAATTTGCAGTTACTTTTTTGCTTGCCTTTGTAGTTAACAGAGTTCTATACAATTTTCTTAAAGAAAATTATATTTTATATATGACTACTTCAAGATGCAAAATGTGCATTCTTTAAAGGTCACCCAGTTCATTCTACTCTTGTATAAAAAAATGTAATCACAAATAAATGTTAGCAATTCAAAATTCTGCACTAAATTCAACTATTCCTAATGGATATTTTAATAATTCAAAACCATATCTTAATAAAAAATACTATACATATATTGGAATGTTCCATCCTAGAAATATTTGTAAACATATAGAAATTCACACAAATAAGCTTTAATAAAGATACTTTTCATCAAAAGTAAAATTTTAGAAGTCCAATAATTTTTTGCACAGAAAATGAGGGTTTATTCTGAATTTAAGTATGAGGATGTTACTCAATAATATTTGTGAATCACTTCATTTTGTACACATTTTTTCTGCTAACGTACTGAGGAAACAATGTTGATTTCTGGGTGAATTTCTCTAGTTTGAAAAAAAAAAAAGAAGGAAAAGAAACACAATTTGCCTTTTTCAAATCACCAAAGGATATGTGATATGGAAAGAATTTTAAAATAAAACATAACATGAAAATAAATGGGTGTGTGTGTGGTTGGGGGGGGGGGGGGGGGGTTGTGGGTGGGAAATAAAAAAGAAGAAGACCAAGAGAGAAGACACTGATTGCCCTATGATGAAAGTGTAGTATAAAAATCATCAACTAAAATGATGAAAATAACTGAAGATCAAAATTTTTTAAGCACCTAATGATGATTTAATATAAGTTTCTCGTCTAAGAAGCTGTATTTGAAAGGAGTCACGTTTTCTAAATGTGTCATAA
This sequence comes from Achatina immaculata, assembly GCA_009760885.1. Classification (NCBI taxonomy): domain Eukaryota; kingdom Metazoa; phylum Mollusca; class Gastropoda; order Stylommatophora; family Achatinidae; genus Lissachatina; species Lissachatina immaculata. The sequence goes on from CM019703.1 coordinate 14,635,709, forward strand.
TCTCAAGGTTTGAACTTATTTCTCAGCACGATAATTCATGATAATCTATCTACTATATTTATGATAACAATAAATAAATAATTGTGATGCTAAACAGACTTCCTGAAAGGAGCAGGTGGGCTTAACGTATCAATAAGACTAGCAAGGTTTATAATATGGCCTGTGCTGCCTCGTATACATAAATGGTGAGTTACGACGTTACTGTCGTATAACGAATGCGACAGGGAAATCGCAGTGCTCCTTTCAATGTAAACAATTTTATGTTTATACGTGTTCTTCATATGGGTCCTCACCTCATCTTTCGCAGCAAATACAACTTGTACTGGTTGAAATGTGTTAGAAAATAATGAATGCAGGCCCAAGACTGACCCACAGCCGACTGATCCAAAAAGCAGAAACTTTGCACACGACTTCGGTAAAAGAAACGGCCTCTTCTGCAAAATACCAGCGCTTAGCAAAACTCTCCTAAGAATTCTGAACGCCGCCATTTTTGCACAGAAGGCTTCCTGCGCATGCGCAGTGTTGCGGGCGGCTGCGGTGTTCCTCTACTTTTTAGCTGCCCCGTGACAGCCAGCAGAAGAGTTCAGACACTCCAGCGATATAGGTGGCTTTCTTGGTGGGATTTTATTACAACAGTTTGCAATTCTTCCTTTTATTTGTTGTATTAAACTGAGTATGTCAGAGTGCCTTGTAAAAGCATTTGTCAGATTAACGATGCTCTCCGTGCATCGTATATATTAGTTGAATACATTTAATCGTGACATAAGTGATTATTTGAACTTTTGCTTCATTTAATGATCGACAAAATCTAATAGACCCAAGTCGATAACGTGATCATCTGTTTAGTTTCCAATCATCAGTAAAGGAACATACATAAATTATACTTCATCCTTGGACTACGTTCTACCGTAACTGGGAATCGTCAATGTAAGTAAAACTTTACGTCTGAAACATATTTGCTTTATCATCTGAATCTAGTCTTAATTGTGTCGTACCTAGGGCATAGTTATGGGGATATAGGGCCTGTTGATAATAAGGATGAAAATGTATTTTTATGCATACATAATATATTTATTTGCACTATGAAAACTGAACGTGAAGTACACAGCAAACGATACCAATGTTGACAGTGTAAATGGGGAAAAAAGCATTAAAACTTTAAAGAAGTATTTAGACTCTCTTGTCAGGTAAGAGAAAGGCATTACATACTGCATATTTAAAACAAAAAGAATTTTATGTTATTTCTAGTAAAGCTACTAAGAGTCCATGCGTGTTGCTGCGGTAATTGAACGTAAAATGTGAACGTAAACTAAGAAAACGCGGAGGTATTGTTAGCACTATAGTGCGCACGGTTTCAAACGGAACGATGAAGAAAAAAAAAGATATACGCTTAATATCTACCACGTTGTACATAGCTATCACAGTAAGGTGACCCTGATATGTTCATCCCATGTGCGGCTCGTGTGGCACACTGGTCGGAACATTTACCAGAATACAGCTCTTGTAAGGCTGAGTGATTTTCGTGAATGAATAGGTGAATGCGTTTTTCATAGCGTTACTGCCGATTTCTTAATACAGGCGGGCGAAAATTTAAATCTCATTTTTAACGTATGCCTTGATTTTTTAAAACCTTGTTTCTTTTATTTTTATCTTAGCATTTTATCTGTGTGCATGTATATATATATATATATATATATATATATATATATATATATTCTTTGTTGTAGTTAATGTGCGTATGTGTTTTTAAAAGGTTTCTACTAAGTATTTAAGCTGTGTTATGACTGTTTAAAAGAATTGTTTCCTTCATTTTGCCGCGGATCATACTAAAGTCAATGTTTTAGAAGATTTCTATCCAATAGTTCGTTGCAGCTTTAGGGATAGTTTTGTACTATATAAAGCGAATTTATGTTAAGAAAAAGGTATTAACGAAATTTAAATACCGCTTCTGTAACAAACAAAAAATGTAAAAAATTTTGGGAATTGCAATAGCTTTTTTTTTTAAAGAAAAAAACTTTGGTATAGCAAAGTTCAGATATTTACGAAAAAAAATTAAGGATATGCTAGGGTTAAAAAAGAGAGAGAAAGAGAGAGAGAGAAAAAACTTGTTACATTTTAAAAACTGAACACGAAAAAAAATGGAACAGAAGAGTGACAAAACATAAACAAAATTCAGTAAGTAACGTATTGTTTTGCGTCAGTGGGTTGAGATGCGAGAAGTGAAACTTGATGTCTTCTGACGTTTACAAAACGTTTCACACGAAGCGGTGTTATTTTACCATAGTTCACTAATATAAAATAACAATCTCACAATACACATCCAATGCACATCCTGTTTTTAGCCCTTCCTGCATATAAACAAATTATTAACTGCGAAATACACTTTTACGTAAGTACCTTCACTGTTACGACCACTGAAAGTATTATAGCTCCGCGGTAATTGGCAGCTTGGAGCGAAATTTATGTTGCTATGGTTTTGACCTTGCGTTTTGTGAGTGACGCAATAGAAGGAAAACTTTTGTGTGTACATGCCTGAATATAATAAGCAACAAGAAGGAAGAAGTGAGGGGGGAGATTGGGGGGATTTTCACTAATTTTATTCCTGTGTCTGCTTTGGGAAAGCGATAAATCAATCTTCCGATAACAGAAACGGGTACGGGGGACGCCTAGTAGACTACAGTGCAAGTTTCGGGACGGGCCCACGTGATGCAAAACTGATGCGCGTAAGATAAGTACATACGATATAGACTGGTTCTGGTGTTATCTTGTGTTGTTAAGCGGCCCCCCCCCCTCCCCTTTCCAAACGAAAATGTCTCTCCGTGTGGGTGTAATTATAAGTTGTATTTCTATGTAGGTGTAATAAAAAAATTTGTATTTCTATATTAGTGTAATCAAAAGTTGTATTTTTTGTGTAGATAACAAACGTCGAATTTGCTGTCTCTGTTCAAAAAAGTTGTTTCATATGTAAATGTGACTAGCAGTGGTATTTGTATGTAGATGTTATCAGAAGTTGTACTTCTGTGTAGAAAAGAGTCATCTTAACATTTCTATTTAGAAACAGGTAACGTTAACATTTCAGATAACTTTAGCATTTCTTTGCAGATGTCATCAGAAGTTTCCTTTATCTGAACTGTATTCGGCATCTCTCTGTCAATGCAAACAGAACTGGAAATCAGTTAAATACATAAAGCAAATGCTTATTTTAAAGGACGTGAGTAGAGACTGGGTTTCCCTATGTTGTAATTTCCACCTCAGTTTATGTTTTGAAATGTTAAAAAAAAACGCCACAGAAGGAATTTTTGGGCGATCATATTTATAAACTCAGCGTGTTTGTATATTGACCTTCATCGTCAGTTTTTTTCTTCCGCATCTATTTTATCATTTTACTTTTTTGGGGTGTTTTTTTTTTCAAATCACCGTCATCTTATTTTCACATGATTTGTGGATTATGATATGTGGACCGAATTACAACTTAACAAGAAGGCATCATAACAGGCAACTTAACAAGAGGACATTATAACAGGCAACATAACAAGAGGGCATCGTGACAGGCAACACAAGAGGGCATTATAAAAGGCAATGTAACAAGAGGGCATCATAACAGGCAACATAATAAGAGGGCATCATGACAAGCAACATAACAAGAGACACCATCACAGGCAACGTAACAAGAGGACATCATAACAGGCACTATAACAAGAGGGCATCATAACAGGCAATGTAACAGTGGGACATCATAACAGGCAACACAACAGGAGGACATCATAAAAGGCAACATAACAAGAGGGCATCATAACAGGCAACGTAACAATGGGACATCATAACAAGCAACACAACAAGAGGACATCATAAAAGGCAACATAACAAGAGGACATCATAACAGGCAACATAACAAGAGGACATAGTAGGCAAAAGAGGGCATCTTAACAGGCATGAAAATATGTCCGAGAGAAAGTTTACTCCAGACGAGTTAGAAGACTACAGAGATACGAATATATAGAAAAAAAAAATCAGAAGACAGACAGAAGAAAGCTTGTGAAAGTTTTGCCGTCGAGACTAGAGATAGATAAACCCCCATGTCTCTCAACTCTTCTCCCCCCCCCCCCCCCCCCAACCCTCATTTTTTTTTTAACTTCAGACGATCTTCGCCGAGGACACGGCATAAAATGATAAAGATGATTCCATAGACCCCTCGTCAACCGTCGGTGCTGCGTATCTTAGTTTAATTTCTCGCCTGTTCTCCGTTCTTGGTAAATGCCCACAGGCAGCGCACTGAACTGCGTTATTATTGCTAAATGATTACGAGATTTATGGCTGCCGTGTTACTCGCTGTTATCACCTAAGATATTTACAATCAATCCAGCTAACCCTACTTAAGTCGATTCTATAAATAAACCAATAAGTCTGAAGAATTTTTTTTAAATCTATAGATAGCACCCAGATTGCGCGAAACTTTAAGAAGTAATAGCCAAAATAATGAACTTGCCTAGCTGAGCCGCAAGCAAACTTAATTTTCAATCAAGTCTTCTTAAAATTAGTAGTAAATGAGGTAATACTGATGCATTTTATCCATAATGCATGTGTAGTGACAATATATACTGTTCAAAAAAACAAAAAAAAACGCAACACTACTATAGTCGTAATGGGCACCAAATTTCAAACTTGTATCAAAATTTTATTTTACGGAATTAACGTTTCAGTTTTGGCATGAAGAAACTTTAGGACTTTAACAATGATGTTCATTAAATTTGGTTTCAATGATGTTCATTAAATTTGGTTTCGACTTTTATTATTTGCGACTGAGGCCTCCGTTTCAGTAAGGTGTATGGTCTCCTTTGGCCTGTATCAGAGAACGACATCTCCTTGACATGGATCCGATTAGCCGTTGGATCTGCTGTTGTGGGATGGCTGCCCACTCTTCCTGCAGTGCAAGAGACAACTGTCGAAGATTGGTTGGCGCCACGTCTCACTAGCGGAGTTGACTGTTTAGTTCATCCCATAAGTAATCTATTGGGTTATTGTCTGATGACATGGATGTCCACGGAATGGTCTGGACGTTGTTGTCAGCGAGGAACTGGGTGGTGAGTTGTGCCACATGAGGTCGAGCTTTATCCTGCTGAAAAATCGACCCTAGTGCAGCCAGAAGTGGAAGGACGTGAGGACAAAGAATTTCAGCGACGTATCGTTGGGCATTCAGGCGTCATTCATTCTGCACCAGGTCACTTCTTCTCACGAAGTTGGTCGTCCTGCGCACCACTACACCTCCACCACCATGTGGCCTAATCCACACAGTTCTGGACGTAGCACTCATGGACTCTGCTGTAAACTCTTCTCCGTCTGTCGTGTCGCTGGAGCAGAAAGAATGATTCATCACTAAACCAAACCCTTCTCCAATCATTCGCAACTGTCCGTTGACGATGCTGGTTGGCCCACTGCAGTTGGTTCTGGCGATGCCGGTCCGTAAGAACAGGACTTCTGTATGGTCTTCTACCCCAAAGACAAGCGTCGAGCAGCCGGTTCCTGACCGTTTGATCTGAAATTCGACTGGACTGTTGAGGACGCAGATGCAAATCGATTCCTGAGGTGATGCAGCTGTATGAAGCGGTCTTCGGCAGGAGTTGTGACTATGGGTCTTCCACTGCGCGACCGGTCTGCAACTGAACCAGTTTCTTGAAATCGTCTTCAAAGGCGACTAATGGTGCTTCTGATCACATTAAACAGTCTGGCCGCTACACTTTGTGATGTGTCGTTGTTCTGTAGTGAGATGAGCCATCCTTGCGCATTGAATTTTCAAATGAATTGATTCGAGAAGTGTCAATCTTTTATAGGCATTCAATAAATATGGTTAGTGAGTTTTGTGTTTAGTAAATGTCACGGGATTCTCGTGAACCTGTCATGAGTTATTGTCAAAAATGCTGTATTGAGAATTATCTGCTGAGTGCAGTTCAGGTCAGCACATAAAGTTGATATCCAAATGAACGTTTCAGGCAATTTGCCCTTGTCTGATCAGCAAACTTCAGTTTAAAGCACATCGTATTTGTTCCGTTTTTTTTTTTGAACAGTATAGAAATAGGATATGTTTATCTTTCGTTTTCTTATCCCGTCTACTCTAAACCAATGCTTATCAATCGACCCTAACGTTAATTGAGAAGAGTTTTACGCAAGATAATTTTGACTTCAAGAAAGGACTGCAGACCTTTTCTTACTTTTAAAGACGCACATTTTTACAGACAGGAAACAACAAGGGTTTCGCACAGCAAAGGAATAGAACGCAATATTGCATGGTTCGACTTTGACCTGGAAAAATCTTGAATCTAGGATTTAGCATCATCGCACTTAGGGCACACTCATAGATTAACCAAAGTCTTAATGACTTTTTTCGAGGTCTAAACATACAGTACTTTTTAAAGAAGACAGTAAACGGTAAGGTAAAGTAACTCTGTTAATGCCATGGAGACACCTAGGATATATAGTGTCAGTGCCCATATTTTCCTTGACCTGTCTGGCACTCTGGAGTATGATGTGGTCAGCATCACGCCTGGCCGAAATTGTCACACTTTCACTCCAAAGCAACCTGGCTTGTCTTGTCTCGTCTCCTTCCTCATATACCTTTTAGTGTTGAGGCGACAAACAGACGTCTTGATAGGGCTTGGCAATTTGCTTTATATAATGGGATATTTAAGGTTTCTGTAATTTCCTCCCTCCATCTCTTGCGTGGGCGGTATCTTCTTCTGTTATCTCCATCTTAGCGTGAATTTTCGTTGTGGTTTACAACGTGACCAAACCATTTGACTTGCTGTTTCCCGATGTAGTGTAAAACTGGTGTTACTCTAACCTTTGCCCTGGTGGTGTCATTTCTTATTTCAGTCTCTACAACCTGCCAGTGTTAATCAATTTTGCGCACAGTACGAATCACTGCTCAGAACAATATGTATGCAAAATCTAAATCAAATGAAAAGCAGCGCATTTCTAAACTCAAAACATTTTTTTTTTAAGTATAGGGTAACTTTCTTCCAGTTTTTTTCCTACTAAAACTTCTCATCAAAATGTAGTCAGGATGAACATGGAAATTAATTCAAGAGTGAAAAGAGTTAAAGGGGTCAGTTAGTTCGTTAGTTGATCCTCTTGGGCCAAAGGCGGCGCATATGACTGAGGACAAGGCTCTCCATGTCTGGCGATTCCTTGCTACTTGCTTTAGATCTTCGGAGTTTCTGATGAGCATTGTTGAACACTCCTTGGTGATAATTCTTCTTAGTGTGTCTTTGGGTCTTCCCCGCTTTCTTTAACCCCCTGGTGACCATGTAAATACTTGGTGTGGGAGTCGTCTTTCGTCCATTCTAAGTACGTGGCCGATGTAGTTCCAGCGACGTCTTCTGATAAAGTTTGATACGTAGTCTAAAGGGTTCAGTACCTTTGCTTTAAAAGAAGGAAAAAAAAATGTTGGATGAGAATAATTTCGCCATTTCTATTTTCGCTTGCTCTCCAACACTCTGCTCCACAGAGAAGTATTCACAGCGAGTATCTTTGGTAAAGTTTTCTTGTGCATTATATTGTATACATATATGAACGATTAAACAAACATTAATTTACAGTTGCATGAAAATGATTCCTTAGTGTGACTATTTCTGTAATGGAAATCTAATTTTGTAAAAAAAAAATTGTTTATTGAAAACGATATAGATTTACGGTTCAACAGGCGCTGATCCAAACTGCCAGATCTGCTAATGCGTTCTCTTATAGAAAATCCCCGTAACCGGAACTGATTTTGTTTTTTAAACCCTAATTTAGGTAGCAAAACAAAATCAACGATTTCGAAATGGCGTTATTTACCAATAAAAGATTTATCGCGTCTAGCCAAATATTAAGGGAACTGAGATTTATAAGGAGGTAATATAAATCATGTATGACATTGTCGATTAAACGAAGCATATATTTGTGCGGAAACTGTTTATCTGCCATACTTTGCCAGAAAGTTGGTGCCATGAAAAGCAAAACTCTTTATTTCAGAGACACTAAATCAATATGAGATTTTTTTGGTTATAATATTCAAATAGTTATAACTGAAAGAAAAAGAAATATGTTATTAATTATTCCAGGACGACTAACATTCTTCGGACACTTGGAAAACCAGTCAGTGGAAGGAAGTGGTTTAGGTTTTGCCATTTAATGAGGAAACTGGGCTACCAGCAGAGATCGATCCGCCCTGAAGTAGAAATTCTCAAGGAGGAACGCTGATAAAAGACTCCTCCTCGTCTGGTTATAAAGGCACACACACGCACAAATGGAAGGAGTACATCTTCTGACAATCCTTGAGTTATTCTATGTAATTCTCATTAAAAAGGGGAAAGAACTTTCCAGACGTAGTATTTTTGGCGCTCTTTTCTGTATCGTAGAAGCCTCTTATTTACTTAGAAAAATAAACCTGTTCATTATTAATTATATACATGACAGATAAGTGGTTCAAATTATAACCAGTGTATACACACAGTCGTCAGAGTGAAAGAAAAAGTTTTCCTTAAGAGTGGCTGTTTGGTAGAAAATGGTAGATTAAAATATAATTAAAATAAATTCTTCAGAGCGTCTTCGCCAATTAAATAAACAAAAAAAAAAAAAAGGCTGGGCCTCGGAGTGCGGGAACTATCATGTACTATTGGCTGACAATACCGAAAAATCATGGGAATAGTTCAAGAATTTGTTTAAATTTCCTTGCAGACTGTTTATTTCGGCTGTTTGAATTTGCTAGTGAAGATTAATCCGGGGGGACTCTTGCAGTTTTTAAAAATTGTGTAATCTATCTCATGCTGTGAATACTTGAAAACGAAGAAAAAAAAACGAAAATAGAGTTTATTAAAGATATGAAAACGGCGTTTCTGAAAGGAAGACAGGAAGTTAACTGAGCAAAATTTGTATTATGCAAGGATATAGATTTATGCCGTGTTAGTTTTTTTTTCCCCGCTCAAGAATGTATTTTTTACTTTAAACCAGGTATTTTCTGCCATATAAAACTCACCGGCGTGTAAGATGTACCTATAATCTGTCAGCTGTTATTTAAAACAAAACTAAAAACCCCATATTTTCCATGAACTTCACAGCCTTCACTCAATAGGGTTTTGGCCCTTGATTGTAGGACTGTGGATAGTCTCCTACTGAACTTCTTATCTTCTTCGATGGACACGTCGAATATCGGCCACGTGGACACAGAAGGGTCGTGGGTGTTTAGGTGTTAGACCAGTACAGGTAACCAACCATTTGGGGTATAGGACGCAGATGATTTTTTGAGGTTCATCATCATCATCATGTGCCGTGCCGACTGGCGTTGGCTATTATGCTTCTCCAGAGTATCCGATCCTTCATGCAGGCCGTCAGCTCAGTTGGTGATCTCCTCTCACACCATCCCATCAGACTGTCCAGTATCATTTCTCTTGGTCTTCCTCTTGATCTTCTTCCTTCTATTTTTCCTGCTGTTATAATATTTTCAATGCCCCCTCTTCTCATTGCATGTCCTATGAAAGTACATTGTCTCTCTCTTATCTTTTTGACAAGGTTTTTTTGTCTCTCCAGCTCTTCTCATACATTCTTCATGAGTTATTTTTGCTGTCCAGGGGATTCGCAACATTCTTCTAATAAACCACATTTCTGCTGCTTCCAATGATTTTTGTGCAGACTTGCCTATTGTCCATGACTCACTTCCATATAACAAGATAGGTTCAATATAGCATTTTAGGACTCGTTTTCTAACATTAATTGATAAGGATGTGTTGGATAATATGTTTCTTATTCTCTGAAATGCAGTCTTTGCTTGGCCTATTCTGTTCCTAATTTCTGTTCTGCATTTCCCATCTGAAGTTATTACTACTCCAAGGTATTTGCATTTCTGCTTTAGAATTGTTCCGTTTAATTTAATACTGCATGCTGGTGGATTCTGTTTCTTAGATATCACCATAGTCTCTGTCTTTCTGATGTTCAAAGTAAGGCCTTTCTTTTTTTGAGGTTAGGTAAAAAAAAAAAAGGGAAGTAGGATATCTTGTATAAGGATGGTCCGTGAAACTTTCTTCTCTTTCTTTCAATTCCTTCAGTTGTCCCTTGTCAGAAAATGTTAACATTGTTGACCCCCTGTTATTTGCTTTCTGCTGTAAGAAATTTAGCAGAACCTTGAACGTATATGCTGTCTACTAGTTGAAATGATGCGGAAAATGGTAAGTGGGAGGTTATCAACCGTATTTATTAAAAAAAATTTTTTTGGGGCGAGTTTATTTATGTGATTATTGCACCTGAATCCATTTGTAGTTTAATATCACGAGAAAAGTAACTGAAAATATGGTTATCGAAACGTAATGCATTCTCCTCCCCCCCCCCCCCCCCAAAAAAAACACCCTGACAAATACTTTCTCGTTTCGGTTGTTAGCCAGTTTTTACGCTTTATATCATCTGGGCAAGTTAGTGTGAACTAAATCGCGAAAATAAATGAATACTCACGAAGATAGCTGAGGTTATAGCTACGAAATGAGAAGAAAAAAAATTTTAGTGGAAGGGATTGTAGACAGTGTGCGAATGAGTTGTAACTAAGGTAAAAAAAAAAAAAAGGTAAAGGTAATCCTGTCATGCCTTAGAGGCACATAGGGATATGGTGTTAGTGCCCATATTTTCCTTGACATGTCAGCACACTAGAGGGTGATATGGTCAGTATCACGCCTGGCCGCCTTTCCTTCCCCAACTCCAGAAGAAGTCGAGTACCCATTTCTGCAGCTGGGTGACCGGGGTGCCTCCGGCCGGATTCGAACACCCCTCCTTTGCCATGAGAGACCAGTGCACTAACCAATGTTGTAACTACAGATTAAAAAAAAACCATCTAACAGACTTCGATATACTATATTCTGACTACTGACAGCCGTCACGTCTCCTTTGCTTCCATCCAGGACTGAGGCAATGATACAGTCGGTACTGTCATTACTTTTGCTAAGCACAAACCAGAACTGTAGGATCGCGATTTAAGTTACTTGTGAATATGCCTGGAATCAACTGCATCCCATCCGGCAAAAATTTGGCGTGTTGTCTGTTGATTGGGAAGAAACAGAAGAGAAAGAAAATCACAAGTTTGTTTATGGCTAGTTTGTTAGTGAGGACAAACATTCATGCACTCGGGTGCTTTGATCCCCTCTTCAGCATTTCTTTCGACGTACAGTAACTGATTACGTCCTTTCTGAAGCTCTTGATGAGTCATTCATTTATTCGCCAACACTAAAGTTTCACCCCCTAGCTGCTTCATCTTTGACCTATTCCCAGTTGTCAGTGAAGTCCCTTGTTTGACCGGCTTCTCTTATAACACTGATGATGTCTGCTTGATCCATTGCCCCCCCCCCCCCCTTCCTCCATGATCAGCTGAGTAGATCAGCTTATTTTTTTTAATGTTTATGTATCCTGTCATCTACGTGGCTGATACAAAAATGAATGTCAGTCAACGTCTGCAGGGATTCGAGCCACGGTTGCCTTAGAGGGAGTATGCTAGACTGTATTTTCTTTGGCATGATCATCGAGTGGCGCAAGATGCATGCTTGAATGTAGTCTTGTGACTTGAGCTAGCTCAGAGCTTTTGTCACAGCACTGGTTTCCCGATATGAGGCTGCTTGTTGCGCGCGTGCGCACACACACACACACACACCACAGAAAAATAGCACCGCTGGCCCAGCCACACCCCTTACCCTGAACCACCGATATTGTCTGTATAAATAACGGCGTCGCCATTTCTGGCGTTTTCACTAATTAGTGCTTTGACCCCAACAGCTACTGCAGCAGGAATACATTGTCTGCGTCGTCTTTTATGTATAATATGAACAAACAGAGCCACTTTGAATTTGGTTGTGCGGGTACCTATTCCAGAATCTATATTTTAAGGAAGGCACATCTCATTCTTCCCCACGGCCCAGCCATGATTTCCCTCTCTTCAGCCAGCTCCTTTTTGCTCTTCTCAGTTCCCTGTGAAATGGGTGTGCCTTATCTGCGTATGGTAGGATTGTGCCCTGGCTAATTTTGTTCTGCCTTCCATGGTGGGAAAGTCTATCAGATACCTCGTGCGTTCGTTAACTTAAAAAAAAGGTTGTTCCTACTTTTGTTATAAATAGTTTTAACATTTTGTTGTCACAGCCTTGATGGCTTTGTGTATATTTACATATTTAGTCTTATATATACTTATATCAAAACATTATTCCTGTGATGCTCAGTCACAGAGAGGGCCAACACTTGATAAACCAGCAGCCACTGCTGAAGGTTTGCGACTGCCATTATTTCTATGGTAGCTAATGCTTTCTTATATAAAAGCGAATCATGGACAATAGGCAGGTCTGCATAAAAATCATTGGAAGCAGCAGAAATGTGGTTTATTAGAACAATGTTGCGAATCCCCTGGACAGCAAAAATAACTAGTGAAGAATGTATGAGAAGAGCTGGAGAGACAAAAAAATCTTGTTAAAAAAAAGAGAGAGAGACAATGTACTTTCATAGGACATGCAATGAGAAGAGGAGGCATTAAAAATACTGTAACAACAGGAAAAACAAAGGGAAGAAGAACCAGGGGAAGCGAGAGAGAGAGAGAGAGAGAGAAATGATACTGGAAGTCAGACCAGATAGTGTGAGAGGAGATCGCCAATTGAACTAATGGCCTGGATGAAGGATCGGGTACCCTGGAGAAGCATAACAGCCAACGCCAGTCGGCACGGCACTGGATGATGACGAATGCTTTCCTTTTATTTCGTTGTGGTCCGCAGGATATATAAATCCTAAGCTGGGATCTAACCTTACGCCCGGATACTTTATCGGGTTAGTTCTTTCAACAGTATCCCCACAGAAGCTCACCGGAGGCATTGCTTTGTTGGCAGATGTGGTTATTTAGGGATAACCATGTCACAGTAGCCTTTGCAGTGTTAGTCATTCCCCCGGAGCTGCTGAACCAGGTTGATACGCGAGCTTTTTCTGCAGCTCCTGAAAAGTTCTGTTGTTGCCATTTCTGTATACCAGACTGTCGTCGGCATAAGATAGGATTCGTCCATTCCATTAAGCTGTTCCCCGGTTTTCGAACTATATATACACTGAAGAGGACTGGTAATAGAGGTGAGTCCTGTGGTAGGCTAGCAGTGATAATTATTAGTTCTGGTGCGCAGATGACACATCTAAGTACTACCTTTCTCTGGCGGGTGGTGTCCGATATCCGGTTAAGGAGTACTGGATGGATGGCACGGCAGCTCGCCAAGTTTCCCTGTTTTCAGCGACTTGTCAACCTCATCAAGGGATTTTATGCCTACTAATTTAGCCTCTCTTAACAATGTCCTCATTAGAGTTTCATGTGGTCGACCTCTTTTTCTTCGGCCTGTTGAGTTCCACTTAATAGCTTGTTTTGGGGATTCTCTCATTGTTTCCCTCATCACGTGATCGACATATGTCCATTTCCTTTTTCTGATCACCAGTGAAACAGTTGTTGCTTATTCATCTGCCTTATCTCTCTCTACGTTGTTCTTGAATTCGTTCCGGTTTATACCGAGTATTTTCCTTAGGCACTTGTTTTCAAAAAGAGTCTTAATTTGTTGTTTATTTCTTTAGTTGTTTTCCAGCTTTGTCATGCACACATGAAGATGGATTTTACATTTGAATTGAATAATCTGCTGATGCAGTAGGAAGTAAAAAAGCAACACTTCTGTGTGCCTCTTTCAGATGTAAACCAGCTGCGTAAGTTTCAGCACTTGCGTGGAATCCGTTATACGTGTCATGTTGCAAATACTGCAGCGTTGAGCCATGTTTCTGTATTCCATCTATAGCCTCTTAGAGTGAGAGACAGCAGGTGCTACTTTTCAAGTTCATGTACTACATTTCTTACGTCCTTCCCGTGCCGCTAAACGTCACATAGGGCCCGCATGGTAGTTCGCCAAGATTTCTTGTCATCGGCGAGTTTTTCAATATCATCAGGGAATCTTATACCCACTGAAATGGCCTCTCTTAATATTGTCCTCTTTAGAGCTTCACGTGGTCGATCTCTTTTTCTTCTGCCTGTTATGCTCCACTTGATAGCTTGTTTGGGGATTCTCTGATTGTTTCTTCTCATCACCTGACCGACATATGTCCATCTTCTTTACTTTTCTAGCGACTATCTTTTCTAGAAGCTTGTTAGTGGTGCTATGCTTGGCTCTTACCCTGGCACCCATTTATCTGTGATGTATCCTCTCAAGATTCTGCTAGCGGTACCAAGTAGGGCCTTTTGTGGATACTGCTGTTATATTCAGTACATACTGCTTCCATATCTGTATCTCAGATCCTCTCTACATTTTGTTTATTAAAAAAAAAAAGTATAATTAAATAATTTTCCGGACTGCCCGTTCTTCTTAGAAAGTCCCCGTAAAATATATGGGAAAGTGATGAAACTTTATTCACAATCACGGGTGGAACATGTTTCTACGAAGCGAAGCTAGCTTGTCCTTTGGCACGACATTTTTAAAAACCCACAGCTAATCAAAATTCTACGCCTTAAGAAACAACGAAACAAAACTGAAACTAGACCACAGTCTATCTAGGAGTTGTGAGATTATTTATTTATCTTATTTTTAAAGACAGCTGATATGTACATATAGGTTCAGCAAGGTTCCGCCCTTTCTCTCTGCTTCGTTTTGTACAGCGAAGTTTGAAACAGCATTTCAGTGAAATGTTATTCATTGGATTGGGGATAGTGCAGAAAAAAAAAAGTAGGGCAGAATGTCTACATGTGCTTAAGACTGTCAGCATTATAGCTACCCGGATAGGCAACATTCGTCTGAGTGGCGGAATAGCCTGAAATGAGTGCGTGTGTGCTGTAACTTTGGAGATACTATTGGTGGTTTCTCTTAGGGTGTGCTTGTAATTGGCTGGCTGGTCTTCTTCTGTTATCCACCCTGTGTGGTGTGTGCTGGAGCTGAATTGTTGGTGATATAAGCTTCCCCGTCATCCACCAACAACAGTGAGCACAGTTTAATGCAGTGTGCCTCGCCATGAAGCAGATATTCTATTTTATGGAGGCGACTTTATTTCTGTGTACCACAGAGAGCAATGTTTTACAGACCACACAAAGCCAGAGGAAGGGGGGCACCCATGCAAACGATGGACCGATGGTATAGCAGAGTCCTTGAACATCTCAGTGTACGAAGCCGATAGGCGAGCCATTGGGAGACAACTGCACTTCACCTCTACACCTAGTAGTAAATGAGGAAAGACAAAACAAGGCAAGACTTTATTTCTCAGCAAAGTGTGCAGAGTATTCAGTTTTACAGCCGAGTATACTGGAGGGCGACGGCAGGGGGAATAGATACTCATAGTCTTCTGTGCAAGAAGCTTCGTCGTCTTCTAATAGGCCACTTCCAACTTGGGC
Source organism: Achatina immaculata (assembly GCA_009760885.1). NCBI lineage: Eukaryota > Metazoa > Mollusca > Gastropoda > Stylommatophora > Achatinidae > Lissachatina > Lissachatina immaculata. The sequence continues at coordinate 14,651,091 of CM019703.1, forward strand.
AATCTAGTAATAGCTAACTTGGGTTCTTCGCCACTTGTGATGAAGTTTTTGGACCAGGGGCTTAGCTTAATGAGGGCGTTTTGCTTCACTGGTTTTCTAGAGTTGTGAAGGATATTGGCAGTAAAAAAGAAACTTCTATGAGGGCTAATCACTGTAGGGAAAACAATGATTTCAAATACCGCTGGCCAGGCCAGGTTGAAGTTTCTGGCGTCGCGCGAGAGAGCTAGCTAAGGCGATGTAAGGCTGGGACATGGCAGCTCTTCATATCCGACAGTATCTGGTTCCGGTAACTGCAACAACTCCCCAGTGGTCATTCCCTGGATTCTGGCAATCTTCCTTTGGAAAAAAAAGTACCATCAGTCTTCTCACCCCTCCCCCCGTCCATCTCTCTCTTTCTCCTTTCTCTCTCTCTCTCATTCTTCTCTCTTCTCTGTCTCTCTCATTCCTTTTCTCGTTCTCTCTCTTTCTGTCTCTCCTCCTTCTTCTCTCCTTCTCCTCTCTCACTCATTCTCATATCGCTCTTCCTACCTTCTTTCCTTTCTCCGTCTGTCTCTTTTCTCTCTCTCTCTCTCTCTCTCTCTCTCTCTCTCTCATTCTCTTTCTTCCTCTCTCTCTCTCTCTCATTCTCTCTTTTCCTCTCATGCAGTTATATAAAAGTACTTTTAAATTTTCACTCGGAATATACAAAGACTAAGATGACTCACATCAGATCCCTTGATGAGATCGAGAAGCTGGCCTGGAATAGAGACTCACGGCCAAAACACACTGCCATCCCTGTGTGAAGTCTGACGGCATGGAAAGGATGTAAGATGTAAGATACTAAGGACCTTAAGTCAGTACATCTGAAGCCGGAGAAAAGAAAACAAACAATCATCATCATCATCAGGTGCCGTGCCGACTGGCGTTGGCTATTATGCTTCTCCAGAGTAACCGATCCTTCATGCAGGCCATCAGTTCAGTTGGTGATCTCCTCTCACACCATCCCGTCAGACTGTCCAGTATCATTTCTCTTGGTCTTCCTCTTGATCTTCTTCCTTCTATTTTTCCTGTTGTTATAATATTTTCAATGCCCCCTCTTCTCATTGCATGTCCTATGAAAGTACATTGTCTCTCTCTTATCTTTCTGACAAGGTTTTTTGTCTCTCCAGCTCTTCTCATACATTCTTCATTAGTTATTTTTGCTGTCCAGGGGATTCGCAACATTGTTCTAATAAACCACATTTCTGCTGCTTCCAATGATTTTTGTGCAGACTTGCCTATTGTCCATGATTCACTTCCATATAACAAAATAGGTTAAACAAACAAACAAAAAACCCCTCAAGTTTCGTGGATAGTACAGTCACAACACAGTAGACAGTAGCAAAGATGCAGACATGACAACTAAATGGCACACTTCGATCTTCTTTAAAATAAAAAAAAAAGCGTTTAACTCAAAATTTTCAGTGCTATTGTTATATACATGTTATTAAAAAACAAAATCAACGCCGGCTAATGAAATATTACCCATAAATGTTACACGATATATATTTTTCTTGCACACAGTGTTAACGTTTCATTACAGCTCTGACAGGACTTTACGTTTTGCTCTCGCCGTTCATAAAGTGCACGAAACGAGGTGCTCCATCGATTAAGTGAAAACCCTAGAGAGAGATTTGCTAATCTTCCGCAGGTGAAGTTTAGACTTGTCCAGTCTCGCTTGTTTTTTTTTTAGACACCCCCCCCCCCCAAAAGGAGTTGCTGACGTTTGTGGATTTAAAGGTTTTTCAGGATATGTGTATATACATATATATTTATATTTGCACACATAGACATAAATGTGGGTCAAATTTTGGCTGCACTTTGAGCAACAGAATAAATACAATATTAGCTTTGTCGGTGCGATAGATGAAGGTGGCAGTAGAATTAGAAATCACAGTTTATAGTCCCATTCGTTGTGTCATAAATTACATAAACTAGATTATTGTGTGTTTTCTTTTTCCCTCACATAAACTAGATCACTGCGTTCAGTGAACTCGACGTATACAATTTACTGCCTATAGTCGCGACGGGCTTCACGAGAGTGTCGCAGGAACAGTGTAGGCAACTACGCTTGCTCTATGTGTTCAATGAGTTTGTTGTTTTCATGAGAGTTTCATCAGTTGCATCAGTGATATAATGACTGTGGGGCATCTTTTTGTTGGTGTTGTTGTTGTTTTAATAAGAAGTTTATTGCAGATGTTTTTTTTTGTTTCACATAGTACACTAACGAACTAACATGTGGTCCCTTTTTTCAGAAGGCAAACAATAAGAGAGTCCGAGCTGAGTGATAGTCTCCCTTTGAGTCCTGAATGCCCACGATTGTACTCGCTGAAAATCAAAAGTACAAGTCTTGATTATTTTTACCAAGGCATTTGAATTGTTTAATGTATACCTTCTTAAGACAGCCCATACAAGTGAATCTTGCTCTTATCGTTATCAGCTTCTTATTCTTCTTCCTTTTTAAATCTTCCTGGAGCTGCGAGCTGGTTTTATTTTCAGCCGATGTGATGAAGATGTTGAAGCGCACCATCGTGTCGGATTGGAAGCGGGCTACGGCGGCTATTTTTTCAGTCTCTGAGTGCAGCTAAAAAGCGGGGGAGATGGAGGTGTGCAACATTTTCTTTACCAGACCCCCACCGCCACGGGGACTATGGCTATCCCTGACCTGTTAGCCAGGCTAGGCTTGTTACTGGGGGGTACCAACGGAGATGTGGGATAGGGTCTTGATCAGCTATGGTTTGTCACACCTGACGCTAGCATTACAGCTGTGGATCGCTGACTGCCGAACTGGACAGAATCTTCATCCCCTTTACTTAGAACATCACCACTGTAGTATATTTCACCTGCACACTTCGACACAGATACAAACTGCGAGGTAAGAACACATTCTCTCTTTGACTTGCGGCCCACTAGGTTAACGGCCACTTGTACTCACAACCGAGGTCTTATAAGATGTACTCACGACCGAGGTCTTATAAGACTGCTTCAGGCGTTATGATCCATTTTATGATTAATTTATAAACACGTTGGTGTTCTTTATAAAAGGCAAGAAAAGGAGATTAACTAGCATATTACATCATCGATTGGCGAGAACAAAATGTGGGTGTGTGTGTGTGTGTTACTGTAAAGATATTACAGTGTGATTCTTTAGTTAATGTGTTGTGGTTCATATTTTGTGATTAATTTCTACACAGTTGCTGTGTTAATTTGCATTATTTTAGTATTTTAAAGTGATAGTAGACATGTCTATTGATCTTAGAACATGTTAAAATAGTGTCTGACCGGGGCCCGGTAACGACAGACATACGACTAAATCGACTTACGGCCGGGCCGGGCCTCCGATCATAAATGTGGCCGAAAGTATTTGTAGGTCATCCACAAGGGAGACTTCTCACAGCAATCACAAGAACTGAGAAAGCAGGTGACAAGAAAACTGAGCCACAATGAGAGGGACTCTGTGAGAGTTTGATTAGGAGGAAGCGAGAACCAGAACTGAATTTTAAAAGATTAAAATACAGATGAACTTAGCAACACGAACATTCTTTTGTTGGTGTTATAATATATTATATCAGCCATGGCGGGGAATGTTCATGGCTGGTAGGTTTCCGCAATCTACCTGCATTAAAATCGACTTCTGGGACGAAAAGTGCCATTATTTTCGACATATATGCTCTATAATATTCTATATATACAAATCAAATAATCATTTATACTTTTAACGGGACTGAGTGAACTTAAAATGACATGTTTTTCATTCCTCGTTTCCTCCATACATCTAATAATAATGAGAATGAATGAATGAATGAATGATCTTTACTTTTAAAGGGTAAAGAATTGCTCACACAGGCCCGTCTTACATTCTGCCCTAACAGAGAAAGATGGGGGGGGGGGGGGATGAAGAAGAGAGGGGAAAGGCAGACGGAAAGAAGGAGAGAGTGGGAAGGGGAAAGAAAGAGAAAAAAAGAGAGAGAAAGAGGAGGGGAAGAAAGCAATAGCGAAAGAGAAAATGAGCGAAAGAGAGAGAGAGAAAGATTAGAGAAAGAGTAAAAGAGAGGGAAAGAGAGAGGGAGAAAAAAAGAGAGAGAAAGAGAGAAAGAGAAAAGAGAGAGAGAAAGAGCGAGGGAGAAAGAGAGACCTAATCACCATAAGAAATGCGTCACTGCCGAGCAGAGCCAAGGGCAGTAACTGAAATGTGCAAAAAAAAAAAGTGCCTTCCGTTTCTGTCAAATATTTAAAACTTTGAACCTTCAAAGGATAACTTAAATCCCCCAAAGGCATATAATTTAAAAATCATCGCATCAATCGAAATCCCCCTCCTCCCTTCCCCCCCCCCCCCCACACCCTCCTTATTTTCTCCCTTATCTTAATCGTTAAAACTAAAAAAAAAAATAATAATAATACTAAAATGCATATTACATCGATCTCGGTGGGAAGCTGAATCTCATAATTATAATTGATGTTAATTTGATTTATAGCTGTGTGAAGATCGAAATAAAGATAACAGGGGGTTTTATTATCAAAGAGTAGGAGAGGGAGGTCGGGGAAGAGGATAAACAGTATCTTTCATACCATGTATGATCTTTTGTGATATATTGTTCCTGTTCTACGTGTCACAGGCAGTTAGCGAAGCGTCACATAACGTCTCAGAACTGTCGGGTTTGTTTTTTTTTTTTACCTTCTACTTAAGATTAATGTTGCGTCGTCAGTGTTTGTGCACTGTCGTCACTCGCTTTCAGCGGTTCTCGCGTTGTGATTGTGTGTCTGTGAATCTGTTGTGGCTTTTCTCATTCAACTGCTTGTTCGGGTGCCGTCGGCCAGCTCTAAGGTTCTGTGACCCTTTTTTTTTTCTTTTTTTTCCCTGTGTACAGAGTGTTGTCTCTGTGAGCGTGCTAACAGGGTGTTATTTCTGTGAGCGTGCTAACAGGGTGTTATATCTGTGAGCGTGCTAACAGGGTGTTATATCTGTGAGCGGGCTAACAGGGTGTTATTTCTGTGAGCGGGCTAACAGGGTGTTATTTCTGTGAGTGTGGTATCTCCTTGATCGTGCTAACGGAGTATACTGATTGTTTGTATACTCTATAGCATTTCTTTGTTACATCATCACATGGGAAACAAGGAAAACAATATAACTGCCAGAACACTCACAAACTTCGAAAATTACAACAAACTGTTTCAAATCAATTTTGAAATACCATAAACAGTTCTTTACTGAAGGTCTTTTTCTGTTTCACTGAACTTGTTTTCTTGTTCTCTTTTATTTTCATACAAGAGTCTTGGTCAAAATTAGGCGAGAGCAAGGATCAAGAAACTTAAGTAATGTTTACAGTCATATTACGAATTGTGTGTACATACATAAGTGTATACACAAGGTTTCTTATTTGGAAAGTGATTTAGCGCAGTTAGCATTCGAAAAATAGTATACAAGTACAAAGCAATCTAGACGTGAAAGAAAAAAAAGTGACAAAAGAATTACCTGGGACTCGAACCACAGACTCCAGCATGGTTCGAGTCCCAGGCAATTCTTTCAACCACACAACACGGTGCGGAATCATTGTACTATACGAAAGTTCTGTTTATCATTTGAAAATTTCCGTATTTGAAAAAAAAACCAAACCCACTCACATACATAATATTTGTTTACAATATTCTGCATGCTCAACTGATAAACCTGAACGAGAAAATCTTATAAAAGAGGACATCTTATCTATGTTTCTCTGACTTTTTCTTTTCATCTTTTTTCCTTGTCTTTGCTTGACATGTACTACTCTGTCTAACTGTCTGATGTTTCGTAATTTTGCGCTGTTTTAGCGAACATGATTTGGCTAGTTTCCAAAAGTTTTGTGATGAAATTTGATAATTTGACAGTTTTTTTTTTGTTTTTTTTTTTTTGGGGGGGGGGGGGGGTCTACTTCTAGCAATAATCCTTGATTACTTGTATTTATATGACTACTTCCGTTCCTTACCAGGTCGTTCTTCAACTCTGCTTTTCTCAATCCTTTAATCCCAGTTTCCGATTATTTCCTAGCCACTTCTCCTCTCTTTGAGTTTCACCTGGCAAAATCCCATCGAGGTCAAATCCAAACTTTATTTGCAAGGTTTCTAAAAATAATTGCGGCACGTGGCCCCATAACATTATAACAGATTTCAAAATTAACTACTTACTTATCCTGTTCCATAATTTTAGAACTGAGCCCTCATTTTTAATCTTCTCTCCTTAGTTTGCTGACTTGACAGTATGTTTGCTGTCTCCTTCTGGTTGTCATTCCCACACAAAAAAATACCATAAACTTCAAAATAATAAGTTGCCCTACATTAAACCATCATCATTACCTGTCGGTCTTTTATAGCACCATACAAGACCCATCCACCAGAGTCAGTAGACTTCCCTCAGTTCTAACAATATTAAGTTCATACAGAAAAGTAAACCATATCTTTACAAGTAAATACTAATTTTTCACTCTCAAAATTTCAAAATTACAGTAATACATAAGTCAGAAAATATCAAGACGTTTTGGAGTATCAATCCACTAACAAAACACACATAAAATGTAAAAGAATCTTTGATCTATCCATCTTATTTATTAGAATAACTGGCATGTGATGGGTTACACTGCACCATGCGCAGACACCTTGGAATGTTCCCACAGTATCAGTGATATCTTCATAAATGTAACAGCAGATAAGTTCCTAAACACACAGTATCAGTGATGAGGTGTTTTGACAGTGTAATGAAAGTAGACAGATGTCTTCTTACATAGAAAAAATGTTTAAAAAAACACAGTGAGGGAAGTGGGCAAGAACCAGAGAGCACGTAATATGAGTACATATAAATGAAGAGCAGACATTTCATTCATTTGCATGTCCCTTGCGGAACTTTGCCTCCCAAACAGCACTCCTGTAGGCCTCTCGGTTGTGAGCAAGATGGCCTGCTGCTGTTGCATCCATTTCCAGATCGTCAACGATGTCTTGCAGCCATCTTCGTCTTGGTCTTCCTCTTTTTCTTTTTCCCATTATGTATCCTTCCAATACGGTCTTCTCTAAATTATCATGACGTTTAATGTGTCCAAAATATTTCAGTTTCTGAAGAGCAGACAACAATCCGATATTTCAGCAAAAGCCTTTCTCAAAAATCATATACAAAAACAACAAGAGAGATGGACACATAATGGGTAGGGGGTGCGTTGAACGTAAAGAGAGTGACAGAAGGCATCATAACCGAGTGAAACGAGTTGTTTGGGGGGGGGGGGGGGCGATTGGGATGTGGCCTGCGAGCCCACAAAAGAGACAGCAGTAGAAGTTAAATTCTACGTTTTGATCGACGTGTGTATTAAATGCTTCAGTTAATTTCATGAAGTAAACATAATGCGGGAAGAAACAAAGCAGCATGGGAAAATGTCCCTCTCTTCGGACTGTGTTTAGTTTGTGTACATGCGAAGTACTATAACATAAAGATTTCAGTTCACAACGGGATGCTTTCATGCGCAGTCTTTCCTTGACTATTTTTTCCCCCCTCTTGTTCTGTTTAGTTAACTAACGACAGCGATAAATCTATTAGGATAAATGTCGAGTCTGTGTGGTGCAGTTTTGTGAAAGGGTAAGAATCATTAGAGGATAAATTAAGGAAAGTTTTAAACGGAAGCTAACATGTATCATTAAAAACGGGGCATGTGTAGAATTACTTTTTGTCACACTATCCGAATCGAGTTTATTCATAGTTTTGTGTGTGTGTGTGTGTGTTTTTTTTTTATCAGTTTTGATTCCGATGGAAGTCTAACCGGTTAACAGATTAGTGTATTGACCCTTCCGAATGTTTGTATTAAGTCGTCTGTTAAGGTGTTCCAAAACAGAGAAAAACGGTAGAAACTTTGCATGTGTTTGTTGTTTTGATGCAGCTTTTCCTACTTTGTTTTCCTGTCTTGCTTGATCTGAATCTTCATCTATCTTTTTCTGCCAAATGTTCTTTCACAACTTCCATTGTTCTCTTCTTTTCTTTTATACGGAGTCTATTACCTTCCAAATCTTCTTTCGCAGCTTCTACGTTCCCTTTCATAACGAGCCTCTGTCTTCCAAATGTAGCAATCCATCTCCAGATTCTTTTTGCCTCTGTATATTTTCTCCCACAAGGGGATTCGTGTAAGACATGTCATAAATCTTCTTCTTTCATGAAACAGGAGTTCTTGGCAGGGGCTTCGTTCATATCTGATCCCAGATATGTACACAATTTGTCAGCTTCTTCAACAATTCTTCAAACTGACAGCATCTTGAAAGACTGCTGTCCGAATCTCTGTTATTGTTACTATTATTATGTATGCCGTGCCGGATAGCGTTGATGATCATGCTTCTCCATCTTGTTCCGTTCTTAGTTTTTCCGATTAATTCCGATGCTTTTTTTTTTTTCATGCCACTTGGTCATTTTTCTTTTGGCCTTCCTCTCTTTCTTTTTCCCTTGAATTTTGCAGTCATTACTTTCTTCTCAAGGCGTGTCCAATAAATTTTTATCGTATTTTTTTTTCTTATCATTTTGACTAGTCTTCGTTGTTCTAAAACGTCTTGTTTTTCATCGCCTAAGATCTGGTTTAGGCAAAAGATCCAACGGATACCTTGGACAGACATAATCTCACATAATATCACACCTCGGTTAATGTCTAGACAGGCGTGTTTATGAACGGTTCGGCAATTCTTCTGTCGTCTTCTGGGTCTCTAAACAGGTTGAACGCATTGACCTTTGGCGTATACTCGCTGTCTTTCCCACACCCCCCCCCCCCCAGCCTTATTATCATTTTCCATATTTGCAGCTGTTGGAGGATGTATGAACATATTCTACAAGGTAGTTATTCATACCTATAACGTCACTGAAAAGGCAGAACAAAATTCACACGCATCACATCCACATGAACTATAGTGCCTGGACTGTATCTCATCATCCTAGTTGTGTACCGTCTGCACTGAACGACCCACAGTGCTGATATCTATCCAAACTTTTGACCAGTGTTTCCCAACCTTTTTGGGTCATGCACCACTTAACGCATCAAAGATTTTGATGCCCCTTCCCCCTACAAAAAAAAAAAAGGGGAAAAAATTCTCCCCATCCTCGCAGCATAATAGTTAACCAAGTTAAAAAAAATAACATAAATATATTATAACTGCCCCCCCCCCCCCAACCAAAGTATTAAAACACTGGAAACACTGCTTTAAACGATATATATATACATACATATATATATATATATACATATATATATATATATGTCGTGTGTGTGCATGCAAGACGGGGCGCCATTTGTCATCTCCTGCTCCAAATATTTCATCCAATCATCCTCTACGATTGAATTACTGTGCTCCCGAACTAGCCATGTAGAACCGATTTTTCTTAAAGTGTAAACACTCCGGAATTGTGATACAATGTATCACCATCAAATCTCCATTTACACTTATCACTACCACGGTGTTTTTAATTTCTCCACCTCTGAGGCGGAGTTTAGTCTTTGTGAAGTTCCGTAAGTGGTCGTCCGATGCCCAGCCCACTTCTACAATTTCAGTCTTACCAGTTCCTTGTATTCGATTTCCACTTCTCACTTTCATCGATCACCATTATCTTGATCGTTGTGGCTTCGTAGTCTGAGAGAAAGTTTTACAAGTTTCTATTCTTTAACATGAAAATAATGTGTTTCCTTCAAACTTCATGTACGTTCCTACAGTTGGTAATTTCTATCGGTTTTGTTACCGTCACTTTAAGACTCCTAGCACTTATTGTCTTAAAATTCCTCGTGGCTGTCGCTGAAGAGGAGATCTTGGAGCAGTAACACTATACTGGATGGGGAGCTGCTTGTGGATCTCTTCACTTATCACGATTTGCCTTTCACATAACCCTTGCAGTTGTCCACTTGGTGGGAGTCACAATTTTGATGGTTTGCCGGCGCAGTGGAGGCGAGAGGAGTAAGTTAATTAAACCTAGCTAGATTATAATCTTCTACAGATATAATCGTGTTTATTAATTCGTACACAGCGGTTGACTGCAGTTTCTGCATCATCCTTATCCTCGTCATCATCATCATCATCATCATCATCATCATTCTGTGCTGTCTCTGCTAGGAAAGTTGTAGACAGTTGCCCTTCAATATGCTTTGTCCTTCATTTTAACAGTTCATGTAGCCAAGATCAGAATCCAGCCTACCACCTCATGCTGTCCACCCATCGATATCTCCATCGTCGTCTTGTTATTTTTCCTTTAACCTTTCCGTCGCTTATGGTTTTCCTTCTCCTCTTCCTCATCATCATCTTCTTCTTCTTCTTCTTCTTCTTCTTCTATCTCCAAGGAACTACGAGCTGATGTTATTTGCGACCGATGCGTAAAAAATGTTGAAACACAGCATCGTGTCGGATAGGGAGTGGGTTATGACAGCTATTTTTGTTCAGTCCTAGGGTGGAGCTAGCAAGCAAAAGGTGTGCAGTACTTTTTGAAACCTCCGCCATCAGGGCTCTGGCATTCCCTGGCCCGTTAGCTAGGCTAGGCCTGTTAGTGGGACTACCAACGGTGAGGTGGGACAGGGTCTTGGTCAGCTATGTTTCGCCAACTCTGACGCTAGCATGTCAGTTACGGGTCGCTCAGAGAAACCACTGTTGCAAAGCTATTGTTAGGAAGAAGCTTTAGGCAACAATCACGCTTGACTTAGTTTTGTCGTTTGTTTGATCTTTTAAAACGTAACCAAGTTTCTTTATTCTCTTGGTGTACCTGTTCTCCCTTCCTCTATTTTCAGGTTTGCTGTTTCTGTCTGATGAAGGAGAAACATAACATATTATTATTATTATTATTATTATTATTATTGTGTTAGCAAACACCATTTTCTTAAAACTTGTCGACCTTGACTTTCGAGAAGAGCTACAAGAGAACCGTCTCTACATCCACCAAGATTTATCGTAAGCATCACTGGACTTTCAAAGCTAAAACTGTAAAGCAGGACGTACAGCCTATACCTAACATTCCTAGAAATTTCTTGGAAAAGATTCTATAAAAAGTTGCAACAGATCCGTGGGTTATTTTTTGTTTTGTTTTTTTTTTTTTTTTGGGGGGGGGGGGGAGGGCGGGGGCATTTGCTAACTTTTAAATTTCGAAAGAACGTATCCAGTTTCATTATAAAATAAATATTATCCAGTCTTTATATACGGGATCACTGAAAATAGTATACTCTTATACAGTGCATTCATTTTGAACGGGTTGCTGTCACTTTAAAAAAAAAAAAACCCTCGCTTCTTCCCAAGAGTCCTGCATTAAAAAAAATATTGTTCTTTCTAGATTTAAGATCAGTCATGAAAGAAAGCGGAGTGGGAGGCCACACAAGCGTTAGGGGAAAATGAAAGAGCTGGCTGAGTAGTTGTAGAGGAAGGACAGGCGGTGGATCGAGCCGACATCATAAATGCTTTGTTAAAAGAAACTGGCTGGACAAAAGACTTCACTGACCAACCGTAGATCGGCAACGTTGCCAAGAGTGAAGGAGCTAGGGACTAAAACGTGAACGTGAACGGCTGATTATAAGCACAGAAAAAGGGAAGTCCAGTAAACACCGGACGGGTCTTATTAATCATTGTAAGCTGGAGGGGACTTTGAAGAGAAGATTGACGTGCTGCAAGTGTGGAGATGGTGGTCCTTTCTAACTGTATATATAAGCACATATTAACCTACGTTTTTTCGTCAGAAAACTGCCGCAGTTATAAGGTGTTCCACTTGTCAGTACGATGCCATACAGAGTATCACATGTTTATGATACCGCTCCTTACTAATTGTAAGAACTGTCCAGTACATTAATTTCTACTATATTGTCTGTAAACATTGTTTTCGAGTCATCACATAAGCTCTCTCGTACCTTTCGTACCGACAGCAAGTTAAAGTCGTCGCCTTTGTCGAAGGCTTGTAGCACGGAATTTTGATTTTTTCGCTCTTTATTTACTGATTCCCCTCCTTCTCCCCTCTGTGGGTCGACTTATCGGGAAAATCCGATGAAAGTTAACGGAAATTCCCAGATGACAAAGAGCGTTTGTTCGGAAGATCAGATTTAACTGTGTGAGACAGTATGTACGTACATTCCTTTTTTGCTGTGTCGGCGAGGATCTGTGAGATACTTGATATCTTCAGAGAGTCTGACTCTCGGAGATGGGCCTAGAGAGGCAGAGATGTCAGTGTGAAATGTTATTTTCGGCGATGTTAAACTGTCCTATCACACAGTGAAATAACTCTTTATTCCAACTTTTTTTTTTTAATCACCACTCTTTATGACGCATTTCATGATGGATATGACAGTGAAAAATACTTGTAGTTCTTTTCTCATTTTGAAATATGCTCGGTTGTAGTGGCTTTTTTTGTTGTTGTTGGACTTGTTATGTATACGTTTATTATAGTTTGTTATAGTTGTAGTTTCTTTGCTGTACGTGTTCCTAATGCGTTCATTGTAGTTGGACCAAGGACCCATTTCAGGGCTGTACACATTCATAATGCTTGTGCTTTAGTTGAATTCAAGACCTATTTCAGGGCTGTACACATTCATAATGTTTGTGCTTTAGTTGAATTCAAGACCTATTTCAGGGCTGTACACATTCATAATGTTTGTGCTTTAGTTGAATTCAAGACCTATTTCAGGGCTGTACACATTCATAATGCTTGTGCTTTAGTTGAATTCAAGACCTATGTCTGTGCTATTATACTTTCATAATATTTGTGTAATATTTGACAGGAAGATATGACGAGCAATTTCCGCGTTGCACACCTTCATAATATTTGTACAGTATTTGGAATGAAGGTCTATTTCTGTGTTGTACACGTTCATAATACTTGTTCTATAGCTAAACCCAAGATCTATTCCTGTTGTTTTTGTATACATTTAAAACATTTCGCTGACTCTTCCTTTCCCGAGTCTTTGTACAGTGCTTAAAGGATTCCCTGCCAGTGGAGAGAAAGAAAAAAAAAACTGAGGGATCAAAGAACAAGAAGATGAAAACCGTCAGTAATGTTCAACGTGAGAACAGGCAAAATGTGGTGAGAAAAACCGTTAAGGAAAGCCCACGTGATACACACAAAGTTAACGATTTTTGTTGAATGCGTCTCATGGCCTGCTAATGCTAATCCTATTGGCTGTAACGTTTATTGTCATGGATTGGTTCCCTTTATTTATATTTAAACCAGTGGGAGTTCTATTTCTGGGTTCGTTGGCCTCATTTTGAGCCCAGCACCGCCCCCACCCCACCCTCATTTTTTTTTAGAAATCAAACGGCATATGAGAGATAGGAAAGGATGGAAGAGGCTTCCTGTGAGAATTCGATGTGAGTGATTTTTCAAAGTCTTTCAAAGCCAGGAATTTTATTTCAGAAATATGCATGCAGGAAACTTTTTACTGTAGAGGTCAGAACAACACAACTCCTTCAGATCATCTGAGGAAGTACCCCCCGCCCCCTCAGACAAATGTTTCGGGCCTATTAAACTCCTGACACTCTGGGGGGGGGGGGGGGTGGGGCCCCTCTGGGTCATGACTCCCAGAGGTCTTGTGTATTGTTTTTTTTTCGTTCTGGGATTGAGTTGGCACTGCACTTTGAAGTGCGTCTTTAGCGATTTAGCTTCGGAGGACTGTTATTGGTTGTGGCAAACGACATTTATGTTCTCAATGCTTATTTCGCATACTCCACAGCCGGCATGAGGCCTTTTTCTGCTGTTTCTGAAAGGCTTTTCATTCAGAAATAGACCTTTATTCCAAATATAGCACACGTATTATGAAAGTGTACATTTTATTTAAATATTCTCCCGTGATTTTGTTCTGTGCTGTAATGGTTAGCTGTTCAGTATTTTGCTTACAAGATATCCCCTTAAAGTCTTCATCAGGCGCCGTGCTCGCTTACAGCGAGTATCATCTTCTGAAGTTAATTAGAAACGATCTCCATTTTCTTGAACCATTTTTTTTTCTGTGTTCAGGTATACATTTTCCAAGCATTCACTTTGCAGTGTTTGTCTGCTTTTGTTGGAAGTCTTCCCAGTTCTGTTGAAGGATTCCATTTGAGCAGTCTCCTTAATCTTACTTTCTAAATTCTAGAGATGTCCATGATATTTGTCCACATTATATCACCTGTTCTCCAGGTCAATTTGAATTCCATTATCTTCTGATGCCTTTTCTATCCTGTGGTCATGTGATGTGAGGATACTCGACAGAAGGTAAAGGTAAAAGGTAACCCTAACCCTGCCACGTCTTAGAGGCACATAAGGATATGGTGTTAGTGCCCATATTTTCCTTGACCTGTCAGCACACTAGAGGGTGATATGGTCAGTATCACGCCTGGCCGCCTTTCTTTCCCCAACCCCAGAAGAAGCTGGGTACCTATTTCTGTAGTTGGGTGACTGGGACACCTCCGACCGGATTCGCACCCATGACCTTGGCCACGGGAGACTAGTGCACTCGCCACTTCGCCATTAAGATGCCCATTCTATAGAAGTAGCGGACATTTTTTTTTCTGATCTACGATTGTATGATAAGCCGTATTGTCCCTCCCCATGGTGCTGTATAAATAATCTAAATGTTAACTTTGTGCTCAGTGCACGTCTGTGACAGCGGTTGTCAACTTCTTCAGCCCACGTCACCGTGAACAAGGCTAAAAGACTGCCAAGGTAGTTTGTAAGTGGTAGTTTCATCACTTAAACCACAGGGAAAACCACATTTATTTCCGAGCCTGGGTGGCGCACTGTCTGACAGTTATGGAGAAGTTTGTATGCAAGTTTAATCCAAATTTATGTCAGTTAAATCTATACTACAAGAGCTTAATATTGAAGAAGGCTGGCTAGTAAAGAGGATTAAAGAGAGAAAACTTAAATATTTTGGACACATTAAACGTCATGATAATTTAGAGAAGACCGTATTGGAAGGATATATAATGGGAAAAAGAAAAAGAGGACGACCGAAACGAAGATGGCTGCAAGACATCGTTGATGATCTGGAAATGGATGCAGCAGCAGCAGGCCATCTTGCTCACAACCGAGAGGCCTACAGGAGTGCTGTTTGGGAGGCAAAGTTCCGCAAGGGACATGCAAAGGAATGAATGAATGAAAATCTGTCAGTGGTGTGGGTCTCTAAGAAGGGCGAAACTTTCATTTTTTTTCGTATCTGTTTTTATTGTCTGCGAACCGTTTACCTGAGATGATATCGGTTTTACGAAAATGCAGACGGGGTAGGATATGTTGGCCACAGTTTTCTAAGAAGTCCTCCATTTTAACTAGTCGAAGCAGGTACTGCAGTCTTGATCTATCAAAGCAAAGAACCGACTGAATAGTATAAAAAAAAAAAGAAGTAGAATTTATTATGTTCATGCATGCTTTATCTGTATTTTAAACCTACATTTTAAAAAAAAATCGGATGAAAATGTCGTGTTTAGACGCAGGTAAAGAAACGTGAGATATATGGGATGTTTGTTTATACATTGTTTGGAAAAGTTAATTAATCAGTTCATTTTCCCATTCCGTTGCTTCGTAGTATGAGTTGTCAGTAACTGCAGTGTTTCGTATTCTATACAATGTTTCATATTCTGCCTATAAATAGCCAGATGATTTCTAATCCTTACATTAGCTTTTGCATTTAATAATGAATCCCATTATCTTTGCTGAAGGATAAGAGAAATGAAGACTGCGGTAAAACTGGTTCAAGTAATGAAGTATGGTTCGTTTTTTGTTTTTTTTTTTTTAAAGAAAGAAGAATGGGATAAGGTAAGATAAACCCATGTAAAGAACATACAGCAATCCAATATTTCGGCAAAAAGGGTTTCCTGAAGATCTACATCGGTAAAGTTAGCCCTCTTATGCAATAAAGACACCTAGAAGATATGCTGTTAGTGTCCATTTTCCTGGACCTGTCAGGGATTAGAGGATGATGGGTCGGGGATTAGAGGATGATGGAGTCAGAGATTAGAGGATGATGGAGTCAGGGATTAGAGGATGATGGAGTTAGGGATTAGAGGATGATGGAGTTAGGGATGAAGCCTGGCAACCTTTCCTTCCCCAACTCCAGAAGAAACAAGGCACGCATTTCTACGGCATGGGTGAATAGGGCGAATTCAAACCACCGTCCTTCGTCATGTGAGACTAGTTCACTATGCACTTCGCCATTCAGGAAGATCTAGACAGCGCTGACATCATATTTTGACTGCTGCTGTTATCTTTGTTGTGGCGAAGAAGAAAGTTTCATTTCTGCTGCCATCTGAGCTAAGATAACACACATCTCGCTGTTAAACACTGAATATCGGCACATCCTATTTCATTATGTCTCCTGTTAAAACCAAGCTAACTACTTGTGTCGGATTTTGCAAACCATAGCTGACAAGACCCTATTCTACCTTTAAGTGATTACCCTGGTCACAGATTTTAGTCTGTCCTAGTGAATAGGGATCGAGATGGTGGGGTAAACCCGGTCCTAAAATAAGCCAGGCCCAAGTAGGATGAGTCGAGAAGAAAGACGCAAATATCGCAGCCAAGCTGCGGGCTCTGACAATAGTGCACCCTACGCCTTTTTGAGGGCTAACGGGAAAGAAGGTAAGAAAGAAAGAAAGACAGAAAGGCTCTATAATTAAGCATAATACTATACTTCATGCGAAACAACAAAGCAGCCTTAACAACAACAACAACAATAACAGCAACAACAACAAAACTGCAGGAACTGTCATTTCAATGGGGCCGAAGTCCCAACAGTTCAAATAAATTCCTTCGTTAGAAAACGTTGTTTACATTGAAAGATATATTACAATACATGAAGGCGTTCTGAAATGACTGAAATGAAAACAAAAGAAAAGTAGCATTTCTTTTAAATTACAGTCTTTGAAAGCAAACGCTCAGACTCGAATATTTACATTTTAAGCGTAAAATAATCGCCCATAGTCTCCGACGCGTTTCAAAATGGCGATCTATGACATCACAACGCCTGCCACGTAGATCGTCTGGGAAAATGCGATTTATATTTTCACACCTGTATTACAGGTAATGAGAGTACCGGCTCCTGTGTCAAAGGAACGCACGCGGTGCCTTTATAACATACAACAGAGAAAGAGTTAACCTGTTTAAAAATAGATTTTACACCCCGCAAAAAAAAAAAAAAAACCGCAAAAGAGAAGATGAGAAAGAATTACGAGAGGGCAACAACTTTTAAAATAGAATATTAGACAAAGAAAGCATCGCCGGTTGTAGATCTTCGTCATGCTGTAAGTTTATACGTGGAAAACTGGGCTGCTAGAAGCGGCAGAAAAAACGTTTCTCGTCTGCGTAAAAGTTTATCTCATTAGATGTACGGGATGACGTTAAAGTGTAGGAGATGGTGGTTAGAGGAGGAGAGAAGTTACTCTGTACTGAGGGTCTGGAAGCAACAAATGATTGCTGGTGTAACGGTACAGTCATCGGGGACCAGCCAGCCGAAGCCGGTTAAGGCCCTGTTCCACCTCGCTCTTTGGTGCACCCAGCGGAAAGCTCAGTTGGGGGTGGGGGCTAACGAGGGCAGGGCTTGGCTGTGGCGCACTCGGTTATGATGTCTGCCAGGATATTTGCTTTTAGGGTCCATTCAGGAGTTGGGGGGGGGGGGGGCGTAGAGTTTTCAAGGTAGCTACAGAAACTCATTCCCAACTGAATATGACGTTTGTGAATAATCATCATCATCGTCGTCATCATCATCGTCGTCGTCGTCGTCGCCGCCTTCGTCTTCTTCTTTTCTGCTTCATCACCATCATCATCATCATCATATTATTATTATTATTATACAAAGAGCAAATTCATAAGAAGCCACATGCTGGAACACGTTCACATGTAGAAACATCCTGCTCGAGGTTCTTTGGAAGATAGAAAGTGGTAGGTTGACAGGTGTCTCTTTGCCGCTTGTATTCGCGAAACACAGAAAGATAAAAGAGTGAGATCTTGTACATCAGTGTTTCCCAACCTTTCCAGATCCAAGGGCTACTTTTCTGGTCACATATAAGTTGCGGGCCACCGGCTTATAATTATAAGCACTATCGCTAAGTCACAAACCTTCAGTAGTTTTTAATTCAATAGAAGGTAGTTAATAACAAATTGATAACACAATCGGGGACCAACTGATAATGCACTATTGACCACAGGTTGGGGAGCCACTTTTCTGCCTTCTTGTAGCAGGATTTCCCGAGAGAGATAACAGTACGTGGGGAACTCAGCGGTCCTTGTCCCGAAAACTAAATGGCACAATAGCTACAAGCCGTTTATGAGTCTACAACATGTCTTCGTAAACAAAATAGGTGGTTGATGATCGCCCGTTGCAGCTAAGAATAGCCAACGCTATAGTGAATATTTTGAAGCCAAACCAAATAGACCAATGGTTTCCAACATTTTTACACCCAAGTACCATGTTTCCAGTAACATATAAGTTGAGATCATCATTTTATATAGCAATGCCGTGAATATTTCTTTCTACTCAATAGACGGGACTTGATACCAAATGGATAACACATCCGCAGACCATCTGATAATGCTCGGAGGAGCATCTGTAGTCCGAAGACTACAGGTTGAGAATCACTGAGATAGACTATAGTGGCCTGTCTGCAAACTCTCATCACTGAGGAATAACACGTCGATCAGACGTTTGACAGACAGGCCGAAGTAAAGCAACCTCATGTGTCCACGAGCTCTTGAGAAACGTAGGACAGAGCCGTGAAAATTACTTGTTTCTCAGATGAGACACAACAAAGTTTTAGCACAGTAAAGTGATTTAGCACAGTAAAGTAATTTAGCACAGTGGTTTGTGGTTTAGTATGCTAACCAGACAGCACTGTGCCTTATCTCGCCTTGAAGCCTTAGGAAAACTTAGTGTGTGAATCAAGTCATTATAAGAATCAAATGAGTTCTGTCTGCTTTTCGCATCAAAGAGACACGGGAGACGTAGAGCAGAGAAAGTGCTGGGTAAGCAAAGGACTGACGTGGAAGACAGCCAAGAAGAAACGCGAAGGTCCGACAGAAGTGGAAAACTATCTCTGCCGGCAGCACTATGTGTCTTGGGCGCCGAATGGATGGATGGATGGATGGATGGACGGACGGACGGTCGGGCAGGCGGACGGACGGACGGACGGACGGATGGATGGATGCATGGATGGATGCATGGATGGATGGATGGATAGAAATAATACTAGCAGAAACAAATACTTTTCATTCGAGCTTAGTTTTAACTATGACCTGCGGGTGAAAATAACAGGGATATAACATTATAATGCATGTGGCCTTACATCTTACAAGGTTGTTAAGTACTGAAATTTGCCCCCCCCCCCCAAACTACAGGTTCTACAGATATCATCTTATCTTATATATCTTATATCCTTCCCGTGCTGT
The DNA here is from genome assembly GCA_009760885.1 of Achatina immaculata. NCBI lineage: Eukaryota > Metazoa > Mollusca > Gastropoda > Stylommatophora > Achatinidae > Lissachatina > Lissachatina immaculata. Next base: position 14,670,463 of record CM019703.1, read on the forward strand.
TAAACGTCACATAGGGCTCGCAGAGCAGTTCGCCAATTTTTCCTGTCGTCGGCGAGTCTTTCAACCTCATCAAGGGATTTTATGCATGTTAATTTGGCCTCTCTTAACAATGTCCTCTTCAGAGTTTCACGCGGTCTGCCTCTTTTTCTTTGGCCTGTTGTGTTCCACTTGATAGCTTGTTTTAGGATTCTCTGATCATTTCTTCTCATCAAGTGACCAACATATGTCCATCTCCTTTTCCTGATCACCCATGAGACTGGTTGTTGTTCAGTCATCTGTCTTATCTCTACATTGTTCTTGAATTCGTTCCACTTGATGAAGAGTATTTTCCTTGAGGATTTGTTTTCAAAAGAGTCTAATTTCTTGTCTATTTCTTTAGTTGTTTTCCAGCTTTTGCATGCATAAATGAGGATGGATATTACATTTGAATTGAATAAGATATCAATAAAGATATCATGTCATATGACATATCATTTCCAGAACGTTGTCCCCCCTCACCCCCCCCCCCTTCTTTTTTTCCTAAATGCAATGCGGCCTCAATCAAGTTGACCAACATCTGGCATTAACATATTCAGACTTCTCTGTGGTGTTCGAGTCCACCTGTGGCGAGGTCGCCCCTTTTCTCTTTTGCCGCGCGCTGTGCCCTCTGCTATCAGCCTCTTGATGATCTCTTGATGTGCCCGAAGTATCTCATCTTTCTGCAGCTCTATGAATGTGAAATTAAGATTCCTCATTGCGAAATGTGAATGATGCTAATCATCAGATTCTTTTTGAGCATAAAAAAGCAAGCCTGAAAAACATTGTTTAATGCCCGACTCCGTCAAGTTCCACGTGCCCAGCTGTGAAAATGGGTACCTGACTTTCATGATATGGACATTTTTTTTCTGAAACAGAGAATATGTGCTCTGTGAGGACGCTTGACGTTGGTGTTATAAAGTGAAAATGGATGTTCACCTAAAACTAGCCCACATTCTGCTCTAGAAAGCAGGGAAATACAAATACATGCCCACAGAAATTATTTATGCCATTTATTTAATTCTGAAAATGAATATATCCTATTTTTTTCCGTTCATTTCAGAGTCAGATGCAAGAGTCTGCCATTAAGGACATGAATAAGAATTTACCATCTTCAATTCTGTCATGGAGGTTTTATCACGTGAATTCCGGTTCCAGTATATACAGTTCGCTCTAGTAGATAACAAAAGGACTGCGCAACTTCCTGTGACGCCATTTTATCATTGTGTCGTTAAGGACTTGAATACTCCGGCCTCACGCCGTAGCCCTGTCTCATACTTGCCTTTCCGGCAGGGCGGGAAGTCAACGAACTCTTCATCGTGCAAAAGCAGAAAAAGGAGACGCCCTATCTCGAGTTTCCGTCACACTCAGGAACTTCCTTCCGGCATCTTCAGCACTGGAAGCCCACAAGAGCGTTTGCCGCGAGGGTTCTGGCATGAAACCTACCTCCAGCCAAGTAGGTTCTGAGAAAGATAAGATTCACGGTGTGTCCTGATTTCGGTCGCTTCATTTACCACTGTAGCTGTGCGAGCCACGCTGTTGGGGGAGCAGCAGGAGTAAAACTATGATAATTCCGACGGCGGAAGATATAAATATCCCCCAGTACGTGTCCACAGTTTTCCTGCTGAGTGCCTGATTTCTGAGCGGAGAGATAAGGCTGGAGAGAAGAACCTTCGCATGTTCATCCCGGGACGCTGATATATGAGACAAACTATACATGCAAATCGTACTCTGGTGAGTTCCTTTTTGTGTTTTTTTTTTAATTTTTGTTTACTTGTTAATTTAGCGAGCAAAGCGTATACTTTAGAAGCGTATAGATAATTATTGCTTTAGTCGTCGTCGTCATCATCATTATCATCATCATCATCATCATCAGCATCATCATCATCACATTGCCTTTCACATGTCTCTCTTTGTTTTCTTATTATTCTTCTTGTTCTTGTTTGCATCTCTTTTTCTTCTCTTCTTCCTGACGACCTCCTCCTACTCCTACTCTTCTTCTTCTTCTTTTGTCCGCTTCTTTCTCCTCCTCCCTCTTTTCCTCCTTCTGTTTTTTCTTCCCATTCTTCGTCTTCTTCATCGTCTTCATTTTTTATTTTTCACAACTTTCCCTTTTTTAAAAATATTTCTTTTACTCTTCTTCGAACCACTTTCTCCTTTTTTGTGTTCTTCTCTTCTTCCTCCTCCTCCTTTTTTTTCTCCTCCTCCTCTTCCTCCTCCTCATTTTTTCTTCCTCTTCCTCTTCAAACGAAAAGGCTCAGTTCTTTCTGTACTCCCGTTCAGTTATTATTCTGCGTTATACGATTTTGATATGTTCTCCCAAGATAAATCAAGGATTAATACAGACGAGTGACTAGACTTCCAGCTGCTCTGCTTTTGTTTAGTCTTCTTGTCATAATCATGGGTGAGGGAGTCGTTTCCTTCCGTCCTATCAAAATTTTCCAGCAGTCTACGGTCTGCGCAGGATCGAAGTCAGCTATATTTCTGGGTCAGGGATTCTAAACTTTTTAACGTTTGCTGACCCCAACACCCCCACCCCAATGGAGTGCTTGATGTGTCCCCATATCCGCTTCGTCAGATTGTGGGAAATCATGATCATCCAGTATGACTTTTAAAGATGTGACTAGTATGGTTTTAATTTACATATGGAGAGGTAGAAAGAAAACTTTAATGAAGCGGCATTTTTTTTTTAGTAAATAGAGACTTGTTTTCTCATCTAGTACAGTAGCACAATTTTGTTCCCATACCTCCATCATTTGGTTCACAGATCCCCATCATTTGGTTCCCATACCTCCATCATTTCGTTCCCGTACTTTCGTTATTTGGTTCCTCAGGTGAAATGCACACACCTCCGCTTATGACCCCTGTGTTAGAGGAGTGAACTATTTACTATGAACCGCCTACCGAACAACACCCGTAATACACCAGCATTAACAACAACAACAACATGCAGTATTTTACAGGAAAAGGAAGCGATGCATAATTTTAGCGTTTGCAAATTATGAGCTTTGTCCACATTTACGGAACAAAATCATATGGCTATTGTTAGTTTATTTTTAACTTCTTAAAAAAAGCCATTAAAATGGCTTATGGTAGGTTAAGAGATAATCACTTCCATAGTGAATAGGTCACCAAAGGTATATCATGTGATCTTTGTGTGTCATCTTTACACGCTCTGTATTTTGGAAGTGCATTAAGGAGAGAGAGAGAGAGGGGGGGGGGGGAAGGGAGGGAGAGACTAACTGATTGATTGAACTTTATTTGAAAAGGATGAAGAATTGGATAATCAGGTCAGGTCCGTCTGACATCCTGCCCTTTGTCTTTCATCATTCACGCTTTCCATTCATCCATTTTAATTCTGGTATATAAAAAACAAACGGAGCATGAATACAATTTAAAATAACAAAACAATTATCCTCTTATCTATACATTCACAAATATAGAATAACTAAAACATCAGAATAACTTAACTCTTTTCACCCTAAATCAACACTGGCAGTGTTGGTACATCTTGCACACCTATAAGAATCAATACACAGAGCGATATTTAGGCAAAGTCTAAATAAATGAAATTCAGTACAGTTCATATTTTTAAACTATAGAGTAACTTCCTTCCAGTTTATTTCTTAAAAATTTTCTAATCAAAATGTATTCAGGCAGAGCACTGGAACTGATTCAGCAGTATAAGAGTTGAGTTCAGCAGTGTAAGAGCTGAGTTCAGCAGTGTAAGAGTTGAGTTCAACAGTGTAAGAGTTGAGTTCAGCAGTGTAAGAGTTGAGTTCAGCAGTATATGAGTTCAGCAGTGTAAGAGTTGAGTTCAGCAGTGTAAGAGTTGAGTTCAACAGTGTAAGAGTTGAGTTCAGCAGTGTAAGAGTTGAGTTCAGCAGTATATGAGTTCAGCAGTGTAAGAGTTGAGTTCAGCAGTGTAAGAGTTGAGTTCAGCAGTGTAAGAGTTGAGTTCAGCAGTGTAAGAGTTGAGGCTACATTTCTCAGCACCCATACAGTGAAAGCTTGTCACCTTTTGAAAAAAAAAAGCAGCACATGGATGGATGGATGGATGGATGGATGGATGGATGGATGGATGGATGGATGGATGGACGGATGGATGGATGGATGGATGGACGGACGGATGGATGGATGGATTGACTGATTTGTGATTGATTGATTGATTAACATTGCACCCTTCGTAAGTCAACGTTAAACTAGCACACATACCCACTGTCAGTTTGGTACTTGATGCATGTAACAAGAACGCATAAAAACTTAATCAACAAACGTTCTCATTTGTCTTTTAATCACATGTTCAACAACAGGACCTTTTTTGTGTGCAGTTCTTGTCTACATACGCTCAAGAACATGAACTAACTTTGTACACATACTGCAATAACGTACAGACAGACAGGCAGGCAGGCAGGCAGACAGGCAGACTCCCAAGAACATTCCTACATCTTGACTCCCGGAGGTCTTGATTTTAGAGCTAACCGTCTCTGTTTTTTAAACACATACTTAACAAAATCCACGAAATCTGAAGCAAGCAATGAAAGCAAAAGAACGAGAACAAAAACAACATTAACTGATCACACATAACTCCCACATGTTATTTTACTATCAGTCTTCCCTCGCTCTTCAGGAAAATGTCTAAATCTGGTAAAATGCTGGATGAGAAAAGATGGATTAGAAGCTATTAGGAATATATGCCCGGGGGGGAACTTTCATCCTTTGTTTGTGATAATACTCTGCCATCTTCTTGTGTGACACAAAAGGCATATGAAGAGACGGGAAAACAGAGGACAAAAAAAAAAACAAAAACAAAAAAAAACCCCACGAATAACTTTCATCAAATTCCTGAAAAATCTACAGCGAATCTTACCTAATCCCATTTTGTTATCCGGGGCTTTATCATAGCCTACGTTTCTGTCACTAGTTAAGCTGTTTGATTGTGGTCGTTAACGTATCTGTTTCTTTTTTTTTTCCTTCTTTTTCAAGGAAACCTTCAGAAACGGTGCCGACAACAGCAGACAAGACTGACCCTCGGGGTTCCAGACTGATCCGTCTCAATGTGCCTCCTCTGTGCGTCCAGATCACCTGACGACAGCTCGAAATCACGTGATCATCGAAAGTCACGTGGTCAACCTTCGTGTGCATGTAAACCTTCAGGTATTCATTCTGTGCGCGTGAGACTATTTAATCACTCCCATCGTGTTTGCGACAGTTTTCAAGGTACTACCTGCCATTTAAAAAAAACCCGCCTTCCAGGCGCGACTGAAAGAATACGCGCTCGTACACCTTTGTTTTCGCAATACCAACAAGCAGGTACGCCATGTGAACCATCAGGCTTACGGTCCAAGAACTGCAGGTTAATTGTGCCAGGTATTCTCTTACCTGTTCCGCGCAGGAACTTCAAAAATTATCATTGCATTGAACACAGACATAAAAAGAGTGTTGATACACGCATTCTTCAGCCAAAATTTTGCACCAGAGCGGTACACAAGTGCACAACTGCAGAGCAAAAAGTACCGCGGCGTTCATTTCTTTTATCAGTACCTGGTGAAAGTGCCACATTCTCAGCGCCGCCATCTTCAGCTCTCTACCAGAGAGAAGTAGGCATAAGCCCACGCCAAAGCGGAGTTTGGCTGAGGAGATGTTATCGCCTGGCCCACGGTCTCCACTGAACTCCAATACAGCCACCGTGTTGTCCACATCGTCCTTGTTTTTGTCACCATCATCATCATCATCATCATCATTATCATCGTCATCTTCATCATACCGGGCAACATCCAAGCACAGACATAAGGGTAGCTCCCTGCTCCCACCCTATCTGGTCTCGCCGTGTTCTTCATTGTTCACATTAGTTCTATTCTGTTACTTCATGAGTCAGGCGCTAGTGTGTTCAGCGCCCTCTGTCACACGCCACCACGTGGCCACCTGGAAACACAGTATGCACAGCGGCAAGCACTATTCTAAAGAGCATCTCAGAAACGCCAGCAGCTGCACTGACTGTCAGGACGAACTGCCCCAGATGGACGAGTCACCCAGGTCCATTCCCCAGGGTGTCACGGTGCCTCACTCGTGGACAAGGCAGTTCCAGAATCGCTTCTACTACCTGCGTGCAGAGAACGACCAGTACCTGCAGTTGCATGGGTTTACGATATCAGGTACAAGAGTAGGCAAACCAGATTATGGTAAGTGAGACTTTTATGCTCCACAATCATGCGGTTTTTATTTGAAAACATGTATTCAGGAATACTTATTCTACATTATTATTAGTAACACATTTTTTCGGTTCTTTAACGTAGTTTCTCATTTTCTTATCGTATGTCATCTTCTCCTTTGTTTTCCACCACCATCACCTTCTTCTGTATCTTTCTATTCTATATCAGTTCCTCTGTGTTACTGTGTTAAGTTTCTTTTGTCTTCCTATATCATCTTTTTCCCTCAGCTTCTTCTCTGCCTTGCTATATTAACTTCTCTTGTCCTTATATTGTTTTCACTATCTGTCTTTCTAAATCAGCTCTTCTTTGTCATCTTATGTCAGATTCTCCTCTGTGATTCAAAGTCAGCTTTTTTCTGTCTTTCTGTATCACTCTGTCCTAAGTCAGCCTATTCCCTGTCTTATTAATACCAGGTCCTGTCTTCCTATATTTAATTCATCGTCTGCTCACCTGGTTAGCTTCTATCAGTCTGCCTCAGTCATGATTCAATAAATTCATGACTTATTGCTTATTTCGCCTGAAATATTTATCAAAATTTGGAGGAAAAGTCTAAGAGTTAAACTGATCGAGAACCGCTGACATTGGCGTAGTGATATGATGAACTATATAAACAGTGATCGCGCTAGGATGTTTTTGAAACCAACACAACTGTACCTGTCTTTCACCTTACATGAAGTACTTTCCGAAATACCGATTTTCTCAATACAACATGCGGTACTTTACACTTTTTTTTAAAATATAAAAGTAAACATGCTTTACAAACATCAGCAGAAAGTAAATGTTTGTGTGAATTTTGCTTTTTTTCTTACCTTATTTCGCGGCGAAATTTAGTCTTTACAAAATGTTAACATGCTGGACTGAATTTAAAAATGCTGATTCACCTCAGTGCAAACTGAGCATCATTAGTCTAGTGGTCCGATTATCCTCCAGTAGATGTCATTGGTTGCTTTTTACTAGTTTTTTTTTTTTTAAGAATATAAACCAGTTACGCCAATCGTCGACCTCCAAAAGTTTCGGTTTTTCTCTCCGATAATTCACCAGTAATTGCTGGATGCGTATGGAGTTATGTACTGCATGAGCGAACTCACTCAGTCAGTCATTTGCATGTCCTTTGCGGAACTTTGCCTCCCTAATAGCTCTCCTGTAGCTCTCGGTTGTAAGCAACATGTTCCATTTGCAGATTATCAACGATGTCTTGCAGCCATCTTCGCCTTGGTCTTCCTCTCTTTCTTTTTTCCCATTATGCATCCTTCCAAGACGGTCTTCTCTAAATTATCGTGACGTTTAATGTGTCCAAAATATTTAAGTTTTCTTTCTGTAATCCTCTTTACTAGCCAACCTTCTTCAATATTAAGTTCTTGTAGTATGGATATATTTGTTCTTTTTTTGTGACCATGATATTTGAAGAACTCTTCTGTGGCGCTTACATTCAAAGACATTTATGTGTTTCTCAACTCTTAAGTGTCCAGGTCTCACAGGCAGTATGTTGCGATAAGAAAGATGCATGCCCTTAAAAATCTTATTTTTGTAGTTCTGTCTGTTCCTCACCACAGCTTCTTTAGTTGTTTTACTTTTCGAAGAGCGTATGAACAAACTACAAGGCTCAAGTTTTGATATATGGAGTTTGTTTTTGTTTTTTGTTTTGTCTCAGTGCAGAATAAACAAACTTTTACTGTGAGACAGAAAACGCACCATAAAGAACTAACATTTTATGGGAACTATTAGCAAACTTGAATGGATGCTGCGGCATGCGCCGGGGTATATACAAGTCTGTCCTGAATGCAGTGACGCCGGAGTCTGCTTGTGAACATTTGAACTTGGATTATTAGATAGTTTTGTGTTGTTCCGTCACAGGGAGAGGGAGAGACAGAGACAGAGAGAGAGAAAGAGAGACAGAAAGAGAGAAACAGAAACAGAGAGAGAGAGACAGAGACAGAGACAGAGAAAGAGAAGGAAGTAAATCCATACTGTTCGGTCACACAAAACATGACAAAAACAGTTACTTCCTCCTGTGTGATGTAAATCTGTTCATAACAAAGTAGTTACTCCCCTTGTGTGCTGTAAATACATGACAGTTACTTCCTCCTGTGTGCTGTAAATCTATATAAAACAGAATAGTTGCATTCCTGGTGTGATGTAAACCTATATATGACAAAACAGTTACTTCTCCATGTGTGGTGCCGTTTTTTTAACTGCCGGTCTAACCTAGTTTATTTAGGAATTCTTGTTTTGTTTCCTCCATTTTAAAATACTTTGATAACGGAAAGAAACCGGGCGTTTTTCCCTTGTCTTGCATCGTCTCTTTCCTCATATACCTTTCAATCCTGAGGGAACAAATAGATGTCTTGATAGGGTTCGAAGGTTCTGGTTGCATGTAATGGGATATTTAAGGTTTCTGTAATTTCCACTCTCTATTTCTTATTTATCATTTGCTTCAAAAAGTAAAGATTTTTTTTTCCTAGCCGAGAAAGTGCTGGAATTAAAGCAACGATTTTTTTTTTCTGAAAGTAACATTTTTTTTTCTTATAAATGCTGTCTATGAAGACACTGGTTAAGAAAAGAAGAGAAAAATAAAGAGAAGCGGAAAGTGCAGATAAAGAAGAGAGAGCGGGAGAGTGAGAGAGAGAGAGATGGGGGGGGGGGGGGGGGGAGAGAAGTACAGAGAGAACGAGAAAAGTATAACGAAAGAAATTTTAAAAAAACGAAAAGAATACAAGAAAAGAAAATAAAAAAAATTGTAAAAGCACGAAGAAAACAAAGAAAGAGTCAATGAAAATGGCGAGAGAAGAAAACATATGTTTGTAACAGAAACTTTGTTTTAACATTAAAAGAAAAGAAAACATTATGTGAAAAAAAACTGTAGCTGAAGAAATTATATGAATAATTTTCTAAGTATGATAATGATGGTGATGACAGTGGACAAAAGTAGACAAATGATTGTGGTTCAGTTCTACAAAATAATAGAAAGAGGAAGGAAAGATGACAGAAAAGACAAGAGTAAATTACAGGATAAGTACTTAGAAATGAAAAAAAAACAGTAGCACTCCAATATTTCAGCAAAATGTCTTTGTAAAAGACAACAGAAAAAAAACAACACAACAACAACAGATAAATACTCTAAAAGAACGGGAAGTTAGCCAATAGAGATCCTCCTACTATAAATGTCGAGCACAAAATGCATTGAGAGTGGTAAATTTTGCACCGCCTGAGTAAAACTCAGTCTTCTGTCATTACAAGAAAGAAGAAAATAGGGAAGAAATAGATGTTAAAAAAAATAAAAAGAAAAAAAAACAGTACTAGAAATGGGATGTCCACTTTCAGTGGTCTCGGTGGCCACAACTATATGCAGGAATCGAGCGATAAATAGGAACTAAAATCAGTTAAGTTTTTACCAGATTAAAAAAAAAAAAGACAGTTATGAATTACAGGTGAATTTACTGTATTTAGTTAGTTTTTCAAATCTTTTTTGTTTGTTTTTTTTTTTTTATTTATATGTTGTAAAGAACAGAAATGTTAATTTTAAAATTTTGAAATAATTACGTTGTCATAGTAATCTCGCGCGCCGCACGAAAAAAACACCGCTTGTGACCTGCGGGCCACCAGTTGGACATCTCTGCTTTAGAGTTCACCACCGACGTTTGCAACCGGAGCTTCAGCTCTCTGTCACACTTTTGTTGTTGTTGTTGTTGTTGTTTGCGTTCATTATTTCACCAAGTAAAACACGTGAACAGGCCCAAATTCCACAACAAATCTTCTCACTCCAAGTCATGTTTGCTCATGAACACTCGCACTTTTCTTCCTCTCTGACAATCTAGGCCGCGACCCCGGTGTCCTAATTTTTACCTGATCAGCCGCCTGACCTGTTCCGCATTCAGCAGAGAAATTAAGAGTAATACGTGGCGTCGGGTTGGCTGTTCGAGAGACCTGATTGAGAGTAAGAGTCTAATCGCCAGGTACGTTCTAGGGGAAAATCTGTTTTCAATTTCGTAATTCATTCGAACTATTGACCTTTCCGTGTTATTATCTCTCTATCATTAAATACAGTTGTGGGCCGAATTACAGCCCCCCCCCCCCCGCCCTCCTCCCCCGAGCTTCTGGTAGTAAGTCGGTCGTTACAGAGAGAGAGGTGAGACACTTAAGTACAGTGTCAATGCTTTAACATGTCGCAAGAAGTATAGGTATCTCAATTTATAATATAAGATAAAAGGTAAAAACGATTAGACACCTCAGTTTATAAAATTAGATAAAAGGTAAAAAAAAAAAAATAGACACCTCATCTTAGAGAAAAGGTAAAAGAGAATAAGTTCCTCACCTAATAATATAAGATAAAAGCTAGAAAAGAATAGACACTTCACTTTCTATATATATATATATATAAACATGGATGTGTGTATGTATGTTCCAGCCTAACTCTGGAACCCCTGTAGCAATTTCAACCAAACTTGCTACACACATGACTTACAATCTGAAGACAAGTACTGTGGGAGTAAAACATCCTAGATACTCCTAGGGGATGCCTGGAGGTGGGGTGAGTGGGGATGACATGTAAAAATAGTCGAAAACGACCGATATTAGTGTCGACTTCATAGTTTTCGGGGTCGCTGAGATGAATAGTGACACTCTCGATGCCGTTTACGTCTAAGCTCCCACCCACATGCGGGTGAAAGGGGGTGAAAATTAGGGTGGGATCTCCAATTATTTTCTACGGAACCTTGACCCGACAAAACCTTGCAACGGCACGAGGTTGTGTGTAAAGAGGGTGCTGGGCAATGTAGCTGAAGCGACTATCTTAACAGGACAGGGAGAGGGCGCAGCAGTTTTTATCCCACGGATATCATTCATTCTGATGAATCTCCCTTTTAACTTTAAGAGATTGCAATTTCCAGTGAGACTTGCATTCTCGATCACGATCAACAATCGACAGGGGCAATCTACACATTATGGAGTAAAGTCTTTTACAAATTCACTATAATATTAATTTAACATAAAACTTGATTATATACAACAATTTTAGTGTCACGTCCAGGAGCAAGAATAAATAATTTCTTGGGTGAACACTCCCCCCTCCCCTAACAAGCAACATAAGGTTGCCCGCGAGAGAGGCATGGCGATCTCAAATCCACTCCGCAGTATTAATAATTAATAACTTCCCGAGCAACGCCGGGTAATCAGCTAATATAATATAAGATAAAGGCAAAAAATGAATAGACACCTCGCCTTATAAGTAAAAGATTTAAAAAAAAGAATAGACACCTCACCTTATAATATAAGATAAAAGTTAAAAAAAAAAAGAATAGACACTTCACTTTAAGATAAAAGGTAAAATCTCCGTTTCCGCGCCGTTAAGGCATATTGGGGATGCTGTGTTAAGCCCAACACCTTCGGTACATGAAAGTCTGATGTGGTCAGTATCATGAAAGTCTGATGTGTTCAGTATCATGAAAGTCTGATGTGGTCAGTATCAGTTACCGTACTTTCCCAGATTTCTCTGGTGTCCATTTGAGAGGCTGGGTGGACCCCGGGGACTTATAAACAGGAAGCAAATCAGCGCTGTAAATCTGTGGAAACTAATAAATAAAATGTGAATCACTACACATTAAATACAGAATATTACTGCAATAACTTTTCAGCTACACACAATGTACACACACGAACACACCCACCTACATACATTCTGTAATCCCCAAAATGAGCGTGCTGAGGGGGTCCATGAACTATTTCATTAACATTTAATGAAAAAAAGTGAAATATCGTCACAAGGTAAAAGGTTCTGCGGTAGCAGGACAACGGAAAATGGAAAGCGGACAACAGGGACGCAGTGCGATATAAAATACTCATATGCCAGTTGAGCCTCGGCCACAAGTACGAAGGGCCGTAACTCGGTCGGCCGTAGGTCGCTTCACGGGTGCAATTTGTTTCCGGTTCTATGTTCCATTTCATTTTGTTTTCTCGTGCTTCTTTTTAAAATATTCTTTTGCTTTCGCTGTGTTTTGTTCTTATTTATTCTTGTTTTCTCAGACTTGACCCTCGTATTTCAGAATGTTCCCAACCGAAACGGAAAATCTTGAATAAGCCTACGGTCCGCTACTAAAAAGTAAGGAAAGCCACTGTTACCTACATTCTGTCCGACTCAGAATATACGTCAAGATCTTCTCCTGGCTGTCAGGTGGCAAAGATCTTCCAGCTCTCCACGGCATAAAGCGGAATTCTAAGTGTTCAATTGTCTTCTTCAAAGGCTCCATGCGTTCGCCGCGCGCGTTTACTGGCACCTGTTACAGCATTGTAACGGAAAATGCTACTAAAATTGCTTCAATGGCGACATAAAGTAAAATTCCACTAAATTTGCTTCAAAACTATTATACAGTGAACTCCACACAAGACGGAGACCTATTGTAACGTTGGTATTCCCCCGTCGTATAGTTTATTATATACCTGTGAAATCAAACCCTTTGCTTGTGAAACCGTAAGTTATTGAGGATTTAAAGAAGAAGAAAAAAAACAAAGCGTTTTACACCGGTCTTTTCAGTTCCCGTCACTTGCAACTTCACTATGTGGCATTCAAATTTTCATTTTATTTCATCGTCCTACTTCGATTTTGTTCTTGATTTACTGTTCTATACAAACATTTTCTTAAAGTCCCTTTCTAAATCCCCCCCCCCCACTTCCCAATTTATTAATGGCCAAAGTTCATTGACTCTGATCTCGTTTCTGAGACGTAGCTTATTCAGAAAGTGTCGAGTGATAGCTGAAGACGTCTATGGCACCAGCCTGATCGAAGCCGACTTGTTGGTGATTTGAAGAGCACTACACGGGCTTTTTTTCGGTAATTTTCTGCAAAGAGGCGAGAGGGTGGCGGGGGTCGGTGAGGTGGTGGGGGGGTGACGTCTTTATTAAGAAGAGTGCTCTGGTACTCTGCGGGGGGGGGGGGAGGAAGGGGTATATTAAAGGAAAGAGATCATTCTCTGATACTCTGGGGGTATATTAAAGGAAAGAGATCATTCTCTGATACTCTGGGGGTATAATAAAGGAAAGAGATCATTCTCTGATACTCTGGGGGTATAATAAAGGAAAGAGATCATTGTCTGGTACTCTGGGGATATAATAAAGGAAAGAGATCATTGTCTGGTACTCTGGGGGTATAATAAAGGAAAGAGATCATTCTCTGATACTCTGGGGGTATATTAAAGGAAAGAGATCATTGTCTGATACTCTGGGGGTATATTAAAGGAAAGAGATCATTGTCTGATACTCTGGGGGTATATTAAAGGAAAGAGATTATTGTCTGATACTCTGGGGGTATATTAAAGGAAAGAGATCATTGTCTGAAACTCTGGTACTCTGGGGGGGGGGTATATTAAAGGAAAGAGATCATTGTCTGATACTCTGGGGGTATATTAAAGGAAAGAGATTATTGTCTGATACTCTGGGGGTATATTAAAGGAAAGAGATCATTGTCTGATACTCGGGGGGGGGGGGTATATTAAAGGAAAGAGATCATTGTCTGATATTCTGGGGCTATATTAAAGGAAAAAGATCATTGTCTGATACTCTGGGGGTATATTAAAGGAAAGAAATTATTGTCTGGTTCTCTGTTACTATGGGGAGAGGGAGGGTATATTAAAGGAAAGAGATCATTGTCTGATACTCGGGGGGGGGGGTATATTAAAGGAAAGAGATCATGTCTGATACTCGGGGGGGGGGGTATATTAAAAGAAAAGAGATCATTGTCTGATACTCTGGGGAGAGGGAGGGTATATTAAAGGAAAGAGATCATGTCTGATACTCGAGGGGGGGGGTATATTAAAGAAAAGAGATCATTGTCTGATACTCTGGGGAGAGGGAGGGTATATTAAAGGAAAGAGATCATTGTCTGATACTCGGGGGGGGGGGTATATTAAAGGAAAGAGATCATTGTCTGGTACTCTGTTACTCTGAGGAGAGGGGGGGGTATATTAAAAGAAAGAGATCATTGTCTGGTACTCTGTTACTCTGAGGAGAGGGGGGGGGTATATTAAAGGAAAGAGATCATTGTCTGGTACTCTGGGGGGTATATTAAAGGAAAGAGATCATTGTCTGATACTCTGGTACTCTGGGGGGTATATAAAGAAAAGAGATATTGTCTGATACTCTGATACTCTGGGGGTATATTAAAGGAAAGATATCATTGTTTGCAACAGCCTTTGGGGTCTTAAAGAGAGAGAGACAGAGAGAGAGAGAGAGAGAGAATGAGAAGGGGGAGCATATTTGTGAATTCGATTACAAACAAGTTTCAAACTGTCTCCGTATGGAGTCTCGAAATATTAGAGCACAGTACAGTATGTGTAATGACCTCCGAAAGTTGTAGACCAAATACTTTAAAAGTGAGAGAGAGAAAAGAGAACAATGCACTTTAGATGTGACAGAGTAGACAAAACACTTTAGATGTGTGTGTGTGTGTGTGAGAGAGAGAGAGAGAGAGATAGTAGACAATACACTTTGGTTATGAGAGAGATAGCAGACAAAATACTTTAGATGTGAGAGAGAGTAGACAAAACACTTTAGATGTGTGTGTGTGTGCGTGAGAGAGAGAGAGAGTAGATAAAGCACTTTAGACATAAGAGAGAGAGAGAGAGAGAGAGTGAGAGAAAGAGAGTAGACAAAGCACCTTAGATGTGTGTGTTTGTTTGTGCGTGAGAGAGAGAGAGAGAGAGAGAGAGAGAGAGAGAGTAGACAAAGCACTTTAGACGTGAGAAAGAAAGTAGACAAAGCACCTTAGACGTGTGTGTTTGTTTGTGCGTGTGTGAGAGATCAAGAGAGAGAGAGAGAGAGAGTAGTATGAGAATGACTGTGACTTGAACAGCCGACACTGGTAGGACGAGTAACCGCCTAGCCAAGAAAGGGCAACGCGCTGTCACCTCGGCCATCGTACATCCCTTAAGATGATATCTAACATGGAAATTGACTATATGAATATAATTAGACACGCAGGCAAGTAGTTAAATAAAATAAAAATTAAGTATACAGGCAGTAGTTATGTATTTGGGACAGTTGGTAAGTAGACACATATCGTGAAAGGTTCAAATAGAATTACCTTCTTTTCACTTTCATTGGACTGTACACTGAAGTGTTTATTTTCAACAAGGCCATTCGTTCACATCTTCAGTGTAAACTGATATGACCAAATCGTAGTATATGTAGAAACGACGGTTATTCCATAATCAGCCTCCGATTGGCCGGTTAAAAAAGAAAGCCAAAAGTAGAGAAAACATTTTATTACATACAAAACTTATATACATAGCTGTATTTCTATTTCACATAGTCATCACACAGATTCAGTCGCTTGTCGCATCGTGCCACCAGCTTTTGCAATCCATCGCCACAGAACGGCGCTGCCAGGGTATCCACCCAGTTGTTTACTCCATTCATGAATTCCTCATTGGTAACTTAATCTCTCTGTGACGGTTCGAAATAAACTAGTCCTCGAAATTTGAGGAAGTTCGTCAGAAAGATACGAAATCATGAAATGACATTTTTCTCACACGACTTGGTTATTTATTTATTTATTTGGGTGGGCATTTCTTGTAATGCACACCTGTGCTCCATTCCCTAAATTTCCTGCACCAATCCCTCACAGAAATGTCACTCATAACGTTACCACCTTCACACGACACAGCTGAATAATTTCGGCGGTACTGTGTACCGCTTGCAGAAAACGAATCACACCACAACTGACCCGAACGGCGATTACAGAGTCCACGTTTACTGGGTCTCTACTCGTGCACAAATGAATAAAATGGGCTGTTGGCGAGGTGACACCTTACTTGTTGCTGCAGCAAAGGCAGCGTGTCGCTATGGTAACCAGTAATTTCACCAGCCAATTAGACATTACTTTTGAAACTGCTCAGATAATTTTTGAAAATGTGATTACAAAATGTATATTTAGATACTGTAACCTTTTCCTTCGCATTATAAGAGTACATAAGTGTCTAGGCTGCCAGCTCACACACATATTGATAACAATCCTTTGAGAATACTTTTATGAACTATTTTAAGAATTATGTACTTGAAAAATACTGACTCCTCAAGTCTCATAACAAGAAGAAGCACACGTGCTTGATCATCAACACAGAATTGGCCAAAAAATCAACCAGAAACAAACTCCCCTCTTTTTTTTTTCTCTTTCTCTCCCTAACCTCGTTTCCCTGGTCCTAATACTATGTAATCATAGAAGAATATGCAAAGAAAATAGTGCATCTACAAATATATAAAATTACAAAAGAACACACATTCATATCTAAATACTTATTATACTTTACTACACTTTTAAGTTAATGAATGAACCAGGGAACGGTGATGAGTATCAGCCTGTAGATTTCTCACGTGGGACGTTTTCAACGAATACGCCAGGAAGCGAGAGTCCACAATCAACAACGTTCTTGCTTCCCAGACACCTACAAGTTTATCTCCCTTGTGAAACCGTCACTTTATCACTTCGGCTATATTTTTTTATCGTCAAAACTGGCAACCTTTTATAAACATTAAGGATGTATAAAGAGTTATCTGTCCGTAAATAGGAGATAAGTATGCTTAATGACGTATACAGTTTTATCTGTTTAAATGTACAGGAACTAGTGGAACAGTTTTATATGTGCAAGGGAATATGAAGACTTCTAAACGATGTCTGGATCTTTGCTTTCTGTGGGAAAAAAATCCATTTAAGCACTTATTTGCAGGAAAATTGCGTTAGATTTTAAGATTTCACGCAAGATGCACGCGGAGTGACGATTCGTTCTTCATAACTGTTTATCTTCTTTAAACTACGTTGAAACAGTGGGACATCATACGTTATATTCATTGAGTTTTTTTACGGCAACAGCTAGGTCAAAGGTCAATACTTTTTAAAACTAAAAAAAAAAAAAAACACTATAGTTATTGAGGATCTCGAAAATTTTCAAGCCCTTCGTTAAGTGATTGTAGTTTCTTTTTATTTTGTTTTTATTCTAAGTTATTTTTATTTTCATTATAAGATAGGAAAGGTGCTATCAAGTTCACTGAGTGGGGGCAGTGTTATGAGTATATTTGATGAACTTGTAAGACTTGATATCTGGTAGAGTTTCTGATACTACTTGTCTGTCCGCGTGAAATGTATGATTACTGTCAGTGTTAGTGCTGCACGTGGAAAGTGCTTGGAGAGATCATACAGCAGAAGATGATTTTCATTCTTACTCCTTCTATCCATCTATCAGAATTATAGGGAGATGAGCACAATCATTTTAAAAGCAACACTTATCACCAAAGACTATGCTAAAGAGGAATAACGAAGGGAAGCATAAATTTTTGCGGAAAAGATCGAGCTGTGTACAGTCTGTGTGTCACTGGCACCATCACCCAACATACCCTACGAACAGTACTGAAGCTGAAGGCCGAGGACATATAGGAGGGTCTTGAGTGCATAGAGGTCCATCTCTAGGCCAGCAGCAGAGCATGGCCGTTCTTCAAGCTCTATCATCCAGTGCAGTTCTGCTCAGAGTCCCAAAGTTTAGACCTCGTGTTTTTCCTTTCCTCCCGAGTTGGCTATCATAGGCCAGATGAGACTAGTACAGCATGGCCAAGGTCTTCATATCAGCTGCGGAAGCAAAGCACGATACACATACAAGTCCTAGAGATGTCACAAACTGAGGCTGTTCACGTAAACATGGTTTGCTGTAGTGGTCAGTTATATCATTCAGTATTACCAAGAGTAACAGTGTACAGGAACAGTTTTATCAAAACACGTCTCGGCAGATTACACGAAAAGTTAGTACTTTGTAATGTCACAGAAAGGTACATTTAAAAAAAGAAAGGAACTTTCCAACATTAGTAGTTCGCCAACGGCGTGCTAACTAGCACATGTATACATTAGGGACACAAAGTAACATAACTATCTCCTTCCTAAGAGTAAAGTCTGATTTCTGAACTTTTTCTCGTAAAATATGAGTTGTATGATGGAGTTTTTCTGTGTAAATTTAAGCGATCCATCCTTCATATCTCTCTCTCTCCCCCTCCCTCTCTCTCTCCCACTCTCTCTCTCTTCCCCTCCCCCCTCCCCGCTCCGCCCCGCAAAAGAACAAACTATTAAAAACTCAATCCAAAGCAAAACAGCGGGTGGGTATGGGGAAGCTATAGAGGGAATGCCTGTGATATCATCATTGATGGTCAGCGAACCGCAGCAAAGCTTGACCTCACGTTGATATCAAGCTGCGTTCTTCTTAACTGACTGCTGTAATATTGTATCTAGCCTAGCAGAGCCTGGATCAATATATCTCAGTACGGTAGGTCCTTACGATTCAACTTACATCTTAGGTCCCGTCCTATGAAGAGTAACTTACTTCCCGTCTGATTCTCTCATCAGTAAACTTCCCACGGACATCACCCCAAGTTCTCGGGATAGTATATGGAGAGATATATTTAGTAGCACGCTGGAACCACGAGCTGGTGTTCTTTGCTGCAGATGCGGTGAGGATGTTGAGACACAAAATCGTGTCGTCTTGGAAGCATTTTTGGTGGCTATTTTTTTTTTCAGCCCACAATGGGAGCTAAGAAGCGGGAAGTTCGCAGTACCTCTTTAATAAATTCCACCGTTACTAGGATTATGACGACCCCCGTCAAGTTAGCCAGACTAGACCACGGAGTATCAACGGAGAGATGGGACAGGGTCTTGGTCAGCTATGGTTCGTAAACCCTGACACCAGCATGTCAGTTATGGAATGCTTATTGCCAAATCGAACGCGTCTTCACTTTCCTCAGTGTAGTGGGAGCAATAATGAGGGAATACTTCTGAGAAACAAGAAAATGGGGAGCTGAAGAATCGTTCCCTCCAAGGACATCACGGACACACAAAACACCACACTCACTGAAGCAGGAATCCTAGATGAAGAACGGAGACGTTTTCATCTTGGCTTTCAAGGGAACAATGTTTTTAAACAAAAACCAGACTACACAAAGAGAGTCATAGTCGTTTTGTTAGGAAGCAGCATTTTAATACGTGCCATAGCTACTTTATTGGGAAGTGGCATTTTTAACACAAAGCTTAGCTACTTTTTTAGGAAATAGCATATTTGGCATATATATTTGCCATTTTGTTAGAAAGTAGAACTTTTTAAAAACATGGCTTAGTTGTTTGTGTTAGGAGTTAGCATTTTTAACATGTCTTAGCTACTTTGTCAGGGTATAGCTATTTTAACATATGTCTTGGCTACTTTGTCACTGTATAGCTATTTTAGCATGTCATAACTACTTTGTCAGGGTATAGCTATTTTAACATATGTCTTAACTACTTTGTCAGGGTATAGCTATTTTAACATATGTCTTACGTACTTTGTTAAGGTATAGCTATTTTAACATGTACGGTAACTATTTTGTTACTAGGCAGCATTTTAGCACTTATCTTAGCTATATTGTTAGGGAGTTACAGTTTTAATTTATGCCTTAACCACTTTGTTGGAAATTAAAACCACATACGTTTTGCTTAAGATTTTAATTCTACCATTTAAAATCTAAGTACCAGATTTTTGCCTTTAAGCTTCTGTTGAACACCCTTAATTTGTTTATTATCCGAAAGGGAATATCTTACATGCCACATCACACCCGTCACTAGAAAAACTTAGAAATGTACCTCCTCCAGCTATTATCAGGTCACGGTATATTTAAAGGCCCCCACTTACGAATTTGTCAGAGCGAGAAAAAAGCGCGGTTTAGGAATATGCGTATCGCGTAAGATGGAAATAATTACGATATTTTGACATGGTAAAATCAGTATGAATTATTGCTGTGAATACGTGGGATTTTTCTGTAACAGGAGATACGAAAATGGCGTCGCGTGTGATTGCTCAGGAAAGACGGGAAAAAGGGAGGAAATCGTACTGCACTGCGTCGCACCACTTCAGAAAGTGCGTCTTCATGGAGCATTTCAGAGTGTCTGCAGGCTTCTCTTACAATCTCTTTCCCTAGAACAAATCTGTAACTGCGCAAGTGCTTTAAGCCATCATAGTCTCCTCAAATCTACGGGTGGTGCACATCCACTTTTTGTTTATTTGTTTGTTTTTTTTTCAGCAGAAATTCCTTGTCCCTCTACTAAAATTTGCTTCTTAAAACTGTTTCACCTTCTGCTATAAATATTTCCTGACCTGTTTTCATCTTCGCTCATGGCAGTTCTAGTTCAGAGACCGCGGGCAATGTCGCCACACGACAGTTAAAGTATAATAATGATGATGCTGGGCTTTTTACAAATGGATTACAAAAAAAACCAACTTTCGTGAAACTTCAATTTTCAAAACCAGGAAGAACTGAAAGCGAAAATGTTATGTACTTTTTTTTCTCGAAATATGAAACTTTCAAAACTGGCATACGTCTTTCTGTCAGTGGGAAGTTTTAAAGAAAAGACATGTCACAAAAGATTTTTAAAAAAAAAGATATTAGAATCAGACTGGTATACTATTTAGGAATAATGAGCAATAATATTAAAATAAAAACACTAGGAAATGGGTGACAAGTTGATGATAAGAGTGTCAGAATGGCACACAATTTTTTTCGTCACGAAAAAAGCTCAAAACGCTCACACTTCAAGATATACAGTCAAATGATGAAGGAAGTTTTAAAACAGATTTAGTCATTTTTGGCATGCGCATTGAAAATGCTTCGCCTCGCCTGGACTAAAGTATTAAAAAGAAACAGATGAGCAGTCATTCAAGCCGTCAAGAACCTGACAATCATCGAAAGCGTTAAGAAATGGACAGCTACAGAAATCATTAAGAGCTGGGCAACCATCGAAGCTATTAAGGACTGGACAACCGTGGAAATCGTTAAGAGGTGGACAGTAGATACTTTGTTGGAATGTACCGTACCATCATGATACGATGCTGGGAGAATTTTCTGTACAGTACAGCTAACCATCTTTGCGGAAGTGACGATGAACATGAAGTATATTTGAATTATATTTACTGTCAGTCTAAGAGTACATAAGAGATGCCTGGTTTTTTTTTTTTTTGGGGGGGGGGGGGGGAATCTCACTTTTTAAAAATTTTACTTTAGATTTATTTTTGTTTTATAAAGTCTTTCTTAAAGGCTCACTAAATCTATAACTTTAAAAAAAATTGCTATTCTCTCCGTTTTTGAAGAAGAAATTTGAAAAATTCTTTTCTGAGGAATGAAATTCTCCTATTGCCTCAGTTCCTATTTGGGCCATTTATTTCAAATCGCTATCAGCTTACGGTTCATTACAAAAATACGAGTTTAGATACCAAGGATTGTCTTATGTAAGGCCTTAGACCCAATTACTATGCTGCTCTTGTTCAATGTTTTTCTTTGTCTACTTCTAAAGCTTCTTCGTTTTAATCAGCGATTCCCAAAGTTGGAGGTTCTCTGTTCCTTTATCCCGGAACTCTCCCCCGCGCCTAAAGAGATAAAATCCATCTAAGCGGAGCTGTGATGAGAGAAGGGACGAAGCAAAGGGACATGATCAGAATCAACTGACGGGAACGAAGAAAAAAAGACAAAAAGGTTTTGGGTGGAAGTGATGCACAATGACTCTTGGGAGACAAGGGGACAGAACCCGAAAAAATATTGTAAACCACCGAATTCGTGTGAATCAAGAATGGGTGATAGTTCTAGGGAATATTTTAACAAAAATAATAACGAAGTTTTCAAGATGAGAAATGAATTAACCTTGAGAATATCGCTGAGTGTTACTTTTTATTTAAGAAGAAGAATTGAAAAAAACAAACTAAACAAAACACAGTCATGTTTATAGCCATATCGTGCTTGCTGGCTGTGATTTTTAGGTCAGATAACACTAGCGTGGCAACTTTGAGGACACTGGGAAATTCCAAGAGATTTTGACAACGTCTAAGCAGCACTGCTAAAGTTCTTTTTTTTTTTTGCCTTTTTCTGCAGAACATATAACATTTGAAAATCCTTTGATGAGGTTGAAAGACTCGCCGAAGACAGGAAAATTTGGCGAACTACTTTGCGAGCCCTATGTGACGTTTAACGGCACGGGAAGGATATAAGATAAGAGATGTCCCGAGTCCACTTTCTCTTTTATCCGGGCACCATGCCCTCTACTATCAGCCTCTCCAAGCCGTTGTGTCTCTTGATGTGGCCGAGGTGTCTCAGCATTCTAATTTTGTAATTCTCCGACATCTAATTCCAACATTATCTTTTTATTTGGTTTTCTTTCTGTCCATGATATTCCAAGTGCCCCCTCTATAATATTTCATTTCAAATGGTTTTATTCTCGCTTCCAGTGATTTGTTAAGTGTCCATGTTTCGCATCCGTGTGTTGCTATTATATCCTGTATATATACAGTACTTGTGTGTGTGGGTATATGTGTATATATATCTAATATATATATTTATATAATTCTCTCTTTCATTCCTTTCCCTCTCTCTCACACATTCTCTTCTTTCCTCTCTTTCCCACTCTCTTTCCCCCCTCTCTTTTACCCTCTCTCTTCTTGCTTCACTCTCTCCTCACCCTCCTTCTCTCTATCACTCTCTCTCGTCCCTCTCTCTCACTCTGCATCCCTCTCTTTCTGTCCCTTGTTTCCTCACATTTCATATCCTCTCCCCCCGGAGTATAAAGAACGACATATACGAACAGTTCTCCACCTGCCACCCACAGTTCCATTTCTATTTAGTGGATAGATTTCTCCTGCCTCTTGCGCTTGGATCAATGAAACACAGCCCATTAACGAATAGTTTTCTTTCTTTTGGGGGTGGGGGGGGGGGGAATAAAAGGAAAATTTAGCTAAGACCGGGAGTGCCCTAGACACAGCTTCATATAAGTCACAGCTAAGTACTCCCTTCTCCCCCCTTCCCCCCTTTTCTCATGCATTATATATGTTACACGTGTTAATGTAGACTTCTGTTTCTTTTCCTTTTTCTTTGTCCTGTATGTTGTAGCATGAATAAGATGTACACCGAAACGTTACAACTGTGTGCTCGCTAATGAGTAAGTCTTTTCCTACTTTGCTTTAAATAGTCTGATCCTTTGTTTGGACAGTGCACCTAGGCCAAGCTGAAACCAGCCAGTGCATTATTCTTGATAAGGACTTGAGGACAGAGTCAAGAGTACACCGCAGGCCCTTGTTTTTCTCATCTTCTAATCCTTTCGCTATCATATCAGATCGTAAAATCAAAATATACGGCCTACCTAACGCGAACCATAATCTGTTATGCAACGGAGCTCCTTGTTGGGGCGCTAGAATTGAGATGTTAGACTGACATTTATTGACGGCTGCCGAACAGCAGACTAGTTCACTTTAAACGCTCTCCGTAAGATAGTCAAATGCACTTATCACACTAACAAGATCCTGCGTATCGACACAGTACAGATACACTTGTATCCTCGGGCTAGTATCGTAAGGATTATCTCGTGCGGGAAGTTTGTGGGGTCACAGGAATAAAGACAAAATCAGACAGGGGTCAAACCGTGTCAAACTTGAGACTGCTTTGTTTTGTTCTTTATGTTTTTGTGTTGTTCTATTTTCACTGGAATTGCTAACGCGATGTTATTTGCAGCCGATGCAGTGAAGATGGTCAGGGATGGACGTCGTGTCGAATATGAAAGGGATTACTGTGGCTAATTTTGTTCAGTCCCTGAATGGAGATAAAACATAGAGATGTGTTCCCCTGTGGTGTCCATCTTAGTGCTATTTTTGGCAGTGAGTCTTACTGTTGCTGCTATCAGCTTCGAATCATTTGGAAAAGTCCTCTCATTCACACGCTTTGTCAAGATTTGGAAACAGGAAATAGTTGGAGCCAGATCCGGTGAATTGGGTGGATGATCTATCCACTCACACCACAGATTATTAAAAAAATATCCAGCGTCTCGTGAGCCGGCGCGTTGTCCTGCAAAAAAAATAATAAAACAGCTTTCAGCAGCTTTCCGCGCTTTTCAAAATTTCAAATCATTCTTTAATCAGTGCAGCAAGCTTCTGTATTAACTCTTTTGGCCCTTCAGAAGATAAAATCAGTTGTTAAAATACTTCTCGTAAAAACAGTTTTCCTGCTGACTTTTGGGTCTTGAATTTGCTCGCGCACGAAGAACCCGAGTGCCACCACTTCAAGGATTGTTGTGTGGTCTCTGGGTCGTAGCGGTGTAACCATGTTTCATGTACGGCATAGAGGTGTTCTAAGATCGCCAAAAATGCTCCAATATCAATTTGGTGTCCGCTTGATTTTGTTTTTCATCGACATGCAGACATTTCCGCACCCAACTTGGCCGACAAGTTTCTGCATACCCAAAATATTCATGAATTATAAACCTCGTGCATTCTCTGAATACAAATGCCATAGGAAAATACTCGGTATAAAGTGGAATGAATTCAAGAACAACACAGAGATAGGGCAGATGACCGAACAGCAATCTGTTTCATGGGTGATCAGAAAAAGGAGATGGACATATGTCGGTCACGTGATGAGAAGAAACTGTCAGAGAATCCCAAAGCAAGCTATCATGTGGAACACAACAGGCCGAAAAATAAAGAGGTCGACAACCTGAAATTCTAAAGAGGACATTGTTAAGAGAGGCCAAATTAGTAAGTAAGCATGAAATCTGTTGATGAGGTTGAAAAGCTCGCCGAAAACAGGACAACTTGGCGAACTACCTTGCGAACCCTATGTGAAGTTTAACGGCACGGGAAGGATGTAAAATGTAATTTCCCTGGATTAAATATGTCATGAACATTATCAACAGTTTCAGAAGCTGACACTGTTGAAAGCTTTCTAGATCTTGCTGCATCTTCGGTCTCGAAATCTCCATGCTGAAAGTTAACACACCACTTCTTCGCTGTAGAATACGATGACCACTTGCTACTCAATGTCTGCGGCATACACTCACGGATTTCCTGTGGAGTTTTTCTTCTTCACGAACAGGAACTTTGTTGAGGCCTGGATCCCTTGAGAATTCACACATTCCTTGATGTGGTTCCGTGGTTCATGTGAAAAATAGTTTTAAAAAAAATAATTATTACGATAGCGCTGTGATCCTGCAAAACGACACATTACATTATTAAATAACACTTTTTTTTCAGCTA
Organism: Achatina immaculata; assembly: GCA_009760885.1. Lineage (NCBI taxonomy): Eukaryota > Metazoa > Mollusca > Gastropoda > Stylommatophora > Achatinidae > Lissachatina > Lissachatina immaculata. Next base: position 14,695,745 of record CM019703.1, read on the forward strand.
CAGGGATAAAATAATATGTTATTTTGGGACGCGGGTCTGGCTGACAACGTTTCAGCACAGCCTCATTTATGTTAAATGTTTTAATTCTGTTTTTTTAAAGCAATATTTACATTATTATTTTCTGACCAATAGCACGTTTTTAAATTTGGTCGTGTGAGCTTTGTTTTCAAATTACATTATTAATATTATTATTAATTGCTTTTGACATGTTATTTACTAAGTTTGAGTTTGATAACATATTCGCAGTCATCAGTTTTTTTTTTCTTTTCGACTCTACCGTAACTTTCCAGGGTTGCGTTGAAAAAACTGTCAAAAAATGAACCTTAACAGGTGATTTCGTAATGGGAATGATATTATTCAACTGAGTGATGTAAAATGTTAGAGTATATGTGGATCAATGTTCCCTCTAAGCTGCGCGACGACACCTTCATTCACACGAAAACATCATTCCAGTAACACAGAAATTTAATATGCTGAACAAATAGATAGTAACATTGCTACCTATATTTTTCAGATCCCTTACATTACTATGTGCTGTGGTATGGTTTAAGGAAAACGTGATAGCGCCGCATGAATTTGTTTTCATGATTTCTTTGGATTTTACTTTTTTTATATGAGAACTTTAAAACTATGCCCTGTAATTTGACACAATGAGGCACATTTGTACACAGAATTTAAAAAAAATTATTTTCACACCCGTTAAACTTTTGCACAGGAACTCCAAAACCTTTTTTTTTTTAAAGCACACCGATGCATACCCATGTAATAATTACTTTATTATTTCTTTTCATTTACATTTCTTCGTATTAAAATCTGTCAAACATTTCCTGTAAATAATTTCAAACGATTTTTATGTTGGAGAATGAAAGATGTCAGACCGATTGCCCGCTGAGCAACGACAGAGTAATTATCGGCTTTGTTTTAACGTCTAGTTAAGTTTAAACATTGTTCAAAACTTCACAGGTTTTTATGATTCACCCATAAATCTGTATACTAACACTACGTTCCATTGAAAACCTCATAATAGGAAGCATTTTCTGACGTAAGTAAATGAAAATAAATATCTAAATATAAACAAATTCATTGAAAAACAACACCACAAACTGTGATACCAAGTAGTTACAAGTTTGGAATTATTTTCCATATGTGCAGGAGTTCATTTTTTTTTCTGAATTTTCAGGCTATAAGTGAGTGAGTTTTATGTGGGATATTTCATGTACCCAGTAAGTTAACACATAAATATATCATATATCATATTAAAGATAAGTGAATGCATAATAAAGAATATAGCAATTTTGTGTTAGAAGTTTGCCATACAAAAATATCACCGAGAACTGACAGCGTCGTAGGAGCTGTAGGGTTAGTGAAGCCAGCACAGCTTGCTCCCTATCCAGCACCTGCCTAGTTTGACAAGTCTCAATACGATCACACAGAAACTAAGAACTCTTAGTTTGGAAAATCACGGGACAGTCTTTGAACTGTGAAGCAACCCAATCAGCTTTTCTTATTCTATCTATTACTCATCTTGGATATATTATATTCAAGATCTTAGAAATCAGCCTGTTATATTTTGGTGCTATTGTGTTAGATGAACAACTGACATAACAAACAAGGCAACTGAAATTTGTATTAATGAGGAAAAATTGGAAAAAGTGGAGAGTTTTGAAGATCTTGGATCACTACTAACTAATAATGGAGATACAATGAGGGAAATTAAACGGAGGACATATATCGCTCTTCAGAAAGTAAAACAACTAAAGAATCTGTGGAGAGGAACAGATAGAACTACAAAAATAAGATTTTTAAGGGCATGCATCTTTCCCATCTCAACATATACCTGTGAGACCTGGACACTTAACAAAACAGCTGAGAAACACATAAATGCCTTTGAATGTAAATGCTACAGAAGAGTCCTTCAAATATCATGGACACAAAAAGAACAAATATATCCATACTACAAGAACTTAATATTGAAGAAGGTTGGCTAGTAAAGAAGATTAAAGAGAGAAAACTTAAATATTTTTGAACACATTAAACGTCATGATAATCTAGAGAAGACTGTCTTGGAAGGGTACATAAATGGAAAAAGAAAGAGAGGAAGACCAAGGCGAAGATGGCTGCAAGACATCGTTGATGATCTGCAAATGGATGCATCAGCAGCAAGCCATCTTTCTCACAACCGAGAGGCCTACAGGAGAGCTGTTAGGGAGGCAAAGTTCCGCAAGGGACATGCAAATGAATGAATGAATGACTGAATGTGTTATAAAATATTCTTTCAAGCTGTGCATAAGCTGCGGATGTAGTCGTGTGACGGCAGCGAAGAAAATGATAAAGTTACCGTCAGCTGAAATGCTACTTACTGACAGTCAAAATGCAAAGTTTCTCATTACATTTTTTGGGTTCCCGTAAGCAATAGGTAAAGTAAATCCGACAGTCTTTTGAATCGTATCAGTAGCTAAACTCCCTTATCAGGAATTTTCTTTGAATAACAGCAGCTGGGATTACAGAATCTCATCCTTAAAGATTATAATGTTCTTTGGTTTAAATTCTTCTGGATAATTCTTTCGGAGGTTTTCTATTCTTATAAGGTTAGTAGGTTCTCATAGGGATCTTTTCATTCGGTTCTGATAAATTTTCGCTTTGTTCAAAATGAAAATTTGCAGATATTCTTTCTTTCTTTCTTTCTCACCATGAATATTTTCAGTAAACGGATGCCTGTCTGAAGATCTTCAGTGCCTTTGACCACACCCAATGCTCTCGCGCATTATGCCTTACACATCTTGTTACGGAAAGGCATTTCTAGTCGTCAAGTGCATTTTCTCATGTCTGCAGTGGAAGGGCACGCTGTTGCCAGCTGCTTGTACTGTTATCTTCCTTGTATCACATTTAGCGACCTACAGCTGATATGTTAGCGTCAGGGTCAGTGAACCATAGCTGATCAAGACACCGTCTCACATCTCCGTTGGTACCCCTGGTAACAGGCCTAGCCTGGCTAAAGGGGCAGGGATCGCTATAGTCTCCATGGTGGTGGAGTCTGCTAAAGAAGCCTTGCACACCCCCTACTTTTTATCTGTACTCCAGGACTGAAGAAATAGCTGCCATAACCTCGCTCCCACGCCGATACGATGTTGTACCTCAACACCTCTACAGCATCGACTGCAAAAACACCAACTCACAGTTAGAGAGAGATAACTCAAGACAAGACAAGACTAGACAAGACAAGTATCACATCGACACTTGTCGACTGCCTCAGTTTCAGGTTTTAACTCGGAAATATCTTGTCATCTTTTATATCCTGTACATTTATCTGAATATCTTTGCTTGCTCTCTTCTCATCTTGTATATTATATACATTCATCTGATTATCTTGGCTTGCTCTCTTCTCATCTTTTATATCCTGTACATTCATCTGATTATCTTGGCTTGCTCTCTTCTCATCTTTTATATCCTGTACATTCATCTGAATATCTTGGGTTCTCTCTTCTCATCTTGTATATCCTGTACATTCATCTGAATATCTTGGGTTACTCTTTTCTCATCTTTTATATCCTGTATATTCATCTGAATATCTTGGCTTGCTCTCTTCTCATCCTTTATATCCTGTACATTCATCTGAATATCTTTGCTTGCTCTCTTCTCCTCTTGTATATCCTATACATTCATCTGAAAATCTTGGCTTTCTCTCTTCTCATCTTATATATCCTGTACATTCATCTGATTATCTTGGCTTGATCTCTTCTCACGGAGTGCTGTTTGATGTTAAAAGTAAATATAGGGTCCATAGGAAAACGTGATAAACTTAAGTTGAGCTGGACATTGAAGAGGAAGAATCTTACAAACGGACTGTCCATGCAGGGGCCGATTAAACTTGGTAAGGCCCTTAGCTGTATAAAGATTGGAGCCCCTTTATTAAAACGTTATACCAGAAAGTATTTGAGGCCGTAAGCTGCAACTTGTTTAGCACAAGCTTAAATCCAGCACTGTGCCCAGGAAGAGAGAAGTTAAAATCTTGCTTTCGGCATTTAAGAACAATAGACAAATGCAGATAGAGTATGGCTGGCCATCATAGAAGTGACGGATCAACGTTACGAACGTGCACATTCTGGGAATTGTCCAGCGAGAAGCGATGTTGACGTTTTTGTTGCCATATCTTCTTCCAGTGAAACTTATACCACCGGCAGCTGGTGCTCTGATGAAGATGATGTAAACAAGCGAGCATCAAGTTGACGGTGACCAGATAATGGCTCGAATCATCACGATATTTCGCCCAGCAGTCAGTGCCCTATGTCACACTCATAATGCTCGAATCGTCACAATATTTCGTCCAGCACGCAGAGCCCCATGTCACACTCATAATGCTCGAATCGTCACAATATTTTGCCCAGCAATCAGCGCCCCATGTCACACTCATAATGCTCGAATCGTCACAATATTTCATCCAGCACTCAGTGCCCCATGTCACACTCATAATGCTCGAATCATCACAATATTTCGTCCAGCAGTCAGTGCCTCAAGTCACACTCATAATGCTCGAATCATCACAATATTTCGTCCAGCAGTCAGTGCCAAAAGTCACACTCTTAACGCGCGAGTCATCACGATATTGTGTCTTGCAGTCAGTACTTAATGTCACACTTTTATTGCGGAAATCAAGATTTCGTCTAGCAGTCAGTACCTGATATCACACTTTTATTTTCTCAAATCGTCATAAGACTTCATCTATCAATCAGTACTTAATGTCACACTTTTATTGCGGAAATCATCTTAAGATTTCGTCTAGCAGTCAGTACCTGATATCACACTTTTATTTTCTCAAATCGTCATAAGACTTCATCTATCAATCAGTACTTAATGTCACACTTTTATTGCGGAAATCATCATAATATTTCGTCTATCACTCGGTGCCTGATGTCACATTTTTACTGCCCTGTTTCACGTGACGTCGATGCGTTACTCGCAACGTCACGCGCGCATCTTTGAGAAAGAACGAGTATTGTAACACCCGTAAAACGTATGCACGCCTGATTTTTACGGCTGTGAATTCCTCTCTCATGCTGGCAAACATTACCCGCGTATTGTGCAAGACCCAGAACATAATTTAACGCAGTAGAAGAGTCTGAACATAATGTAACATACGAGTAAGCAACTAGAAATTCATTTTCACTATTACTGTGAATAGAACATGTAATTACTATTATCGGCTTTGTACAAACACAGTTTTCCCCCTTAAATTCTAATCTTTGAAATAGAGGGCATTAAAATTTAAAAAAAAATAACAAAACAGCCCGTTCCGAGTCTACATTAAGATGTTTGCGAAGCACAATTTATAAGCTTTACCGTGGACAAGTGGTTTTTGGTATGTAAAGTTGAAAGTAAAGGAGCTATTATAGGACTTTATAAATTAACTGTGAAGCAAAAGGGAGCCGTGTATGAATGAACGAGGAATACTTTGCGCAGAATGAAAGAGAAACATTTTGCGCGGTCTTACAAGATGGCGCATAAAGCGACTGGGCGGGAGGAGAATAAACGCTAGAGGGATTTAGCAAATTAATAGTATGAGAAGGAAGATGTAGCGATATGGCTTCCATAATATCTGATTCAGTATATGTATATTTTTAAAAATTAAATATTATCACGTTCTTAGCAACTTTTTTAATTTAAAGATTACAAGAGTCGAGATATAGTAGACAGTATATCGAAGTGAAAAACTGCTATCATTACTATGCAACGAAACAATTATTTATTGTAAATACATAACAGCTATAACCAAATGACGCTCTCTTTTGTTTTATCCTTCATAGCTGATACGAGGAGTATCTTTTCGATTTACAGAAGAAAGCTATACTGATTTACTTTCAACATTTCAGTATAACGTATTATTTAATTTCGACATCTGCTGGCTATAAAATATGTCGATTATATTTCTGGATTTGGCTTGCCTGCTCGTATTGTGTCGTACCACAAACTCTCTCATTATCCAAACTCGGGTCCAAAGAGGAGGAGGTACAGCGGGTTGCATTGCTTCGGAGCCCGTAGGGTTTTCCGTGTTTTAAGGGTGGGCCCGTAGAGGTTTCTGGGGGTTCATACTGGATGAAAACTGAGAGCAGAGGGGGCCTGACGCCAACTTGCAAAATTTCTCAGGAACGGAATGAGTAAAAGAGCTAACTAAATGTAACAGTAGACTCGGGGGAAAACAGTACAGCATTCAGTTGGAACTGAAACAGGAACGCTTTACTCAGCTGACAGATATTCTTCCGCCGAAACGCTTACTATATCCGCACTATATCTTTAGTTTTCCCGCAATAAATCTTTAGTTTTTAAGTTTGGACTGCTTACATATATATGTATATATGGCAGAGGAAAAAAAAGAACAAACAGCACATATTACATTAGTGTTCGTCGTAGGAAGAATTGAGAAACCTTGTGCAGCTGTGAGCATATACCCATCCAAGGTAGCTGATATTCATATCTACAGTTTCTGCAATCATCCATTGCCTTCTCCACGCGTATTCAAAAGTACAAGAAAATTTTTGTCCGCAGTTAAGTTTCCCCAGTCTGTTGGCGTTGTGAAACAACCAAAGAACCATGACGAGGTTGTGTGTGAAGGTAACACAATGACTTTACGTACAGTAATATGGTGAAACTGACTATTGATAGCTTACCGTTTTGCTGGTAAATAAGATTCCATTGTACCCACAACTGGAACATTTGTCAAACAGTCGATGTTTTGGAAGAATCAAGATCAGTGATTTACTTTCATGCTAACGGGATAATTATAAGATTAGTACATCCATCAGCAGTGCAGTTGCTAGCACTGAAGCAGATGAGAGCGAATGGCACAAACAAAAACTTAAGGATTATGATAATAAGAGGAGAAGTCACTAAGTAACTCGCAAACGCCTGTTACCAAACAAAAAACAAAAAAAGCGACAGTAATTTGAAAACTTTAAATTTTTGAATCTACATTATTCCCCTATTTCTCAACATAATCGCCAACAACAGTGATACATTTGTCCCATCGTGTAATCAGTGATGCAATACCCATGGCGTAAAAATCCGGAGTCCGATTTCTGAACCATTTTTTTACTTCTGTTTCCACCTCTTCGTCACTCGAGAATCTTCTCCCACCAAGGTGGTTTTCCAATGGACCAAACAGGTGAAAATCACTTGGAGCTAAGTCAGGACTATAGGGTGGATGTTCAGTAACTTCCCAACCCAACTGGCTATTTTCCCTTGGGTTAACCGAGCCGTATGTGGTCTGGCATTGTCATGAAGGAGAAGCACACCTCTAGTCGGCAGACCAGACGTTTTCTTCAAATTGCATCCCATAGCATCGACAGAACTTCACAGTACGATACAAAATTCACATTGTCATCATACTTCTGGAACTTCTATCAGCTCTGATAATCTCATTCACACGTTGCACAGTCACTTCTGTTGCAATCTGAACAGGACGGCCAAGTCGGACTTTGCCAACAATTTCGGTGCGTCCTTGAGAAAATTCTTTTACCCAGTTATAGACCGCTTTACGTGATAAACACTTTTCAGCATAAATTGTAATCATTTCCTTATGAATGTCCTCAACTGAATGTACTTTAGCCCACAAAAATCGCACTTCACTTCTCTTATTCTTCTTTGGTACACACTAACAGTTGGATAGCCATTTTGTTTATGCTTTGCGCATGCACACATAACTCCCAGAGCCCCCTACATACAGCTATTATAAAGTTAGATGGTGTTACTAAGGATATATTTAAATACTACCTGATAACTGCTACTGATAAAATATTTCAATTTGCGAGTTACTTAGTGACTTCCCCTCGTAATATGAACGACGACTCCTGACTCATCAAAAGTAAGTTAAAATACTGTGAATAGCAACCACGACTCATCACAAATAAATTAAAACAAAAACGATTACAACAATCATGTGGACGGCAACCCCGACTCATCACAAATAAGTTAAACGATTGTGGTCATCAAATTGATGACAACTCCTCCGACACATATATAACAACACTGCAAGACCACACACTATAGCATCCAGTAACGTCAAGAAAAGATGGAACCGTTCTAGCAGGCAACTAGATTTGACTGCAATACTAAACATTTGTTGAATAGGGCGAAGTTTTTCGGCCATTCTCTTTACAATCATGTCAGTTCATGAAGACTTTCTGAGTAGATTGAGCCAGAAATAGCCATGATGTAGATGTGATGGCCAGCAAAAAGAAGGCAATGATGTCTTAAGTGAAGAATACGTCTAAATCATAACACGCTTACATTTTTCTCTTACCTCAACGCTGAACTGAGGACAAAGAAACTAAATTGCTCTAAAAATGTTTAGACTTATCGCTGTTGAATTCGTGTGATAGGTCATGAGGGTAGAACGAAAGCATACTTTTCTTTTTCTTCTAATTTGTAATTCTCATACCAGTATCATATTTTGTTATAAACTTGAATGGTAATAGCAGAAGTGGTTTTTAAATAATATAGCTGATTAGTAAAGAACCTTATTTATTGTCTGTCTATCTGTTTGTTCGACTGTATATCTGGTCAATCATCTATCTATCTATCTATCTATCTATCTATCTATCTATCTATCTATCTATCTATCTATCTATCTATCTATCTATCTGTCTATCTGTCTGTCTGCCTGTCTGCCTGCCTGCCTGCCTGCCTGCCTGCCTGCCTGCCTGCCTGCCTGTCTGTCTGTCTGTCTGTCTGTCTGTCTGTCTGTCTGTCTGTCTGTCTGTCTGTCTGTCTGTCTGTCTGTCTGTCTGTCTGTCTGTCAAGAAGCCAGTTACATTCAACTATGGGTAGCTCACGGAAACTGTGAAAATAACAGCATCTCATCTTTCACATAAATGTGAACACCCGTTTTCCCACAAAATTCCACCTCTGCATCATCAGCCACGCAATCTCACGCAATCTGTTTCACCTTCACAGTTACATCTTACACAATCGTCCACAACACGATAGTAAGACAGGAAGAAAATAGCAGATATAAGATATACAATATCATCATCATCATCATCGCCTTTCACTCCCTTGAGAGCATAGGCCACGGATAAAGGCTCTCCAGTGAGCCCTGTTCTTTGAATTATTCTCTGCTTCCTTCCATGTGCATCTTTTGTCTCCGAGCACTGTCGTAATTTCTCTTCTCCAGGTAAGTCTAGGTCTTCTTAGTTTTCTATTTCCTTGAGGATTCCATGTC
>CM019703.1:14712458-14734958 GCA_009760885.1 Achatina immaculata
AGTGTTCTCTACAACTGCTTCCGTAGAGACGCGTGCAGACTTTGTGGAGTACCGTGGCCTCATACATGTGCGCACTAGGATATCATAAACAATAGTTGTCATAGCAACACTTAAGGTGTATACGGCCATCAAAATTGGCCCCCCCCCCCCCCTTCTGCTACTTCAGTGTTGCCTGAACAGAGAGAAGGACTTTTTTTGAAAAAGGGGGGGGGGGATATGCTTTGGATCCAGCATTTGACTGTCAAACGGTTCCTATTTATTCTGGGAATGGACACTTATGAGGATTATTAACACTTGAAGTATACAAGAAAGTATACGTTTTGTTTGTGAAGTCGGCAGTGATGGTGAAGAGTTTTACTTGCGATTCTTAAGCAAATTATCCTGTCAAACTTTTCTAAGGACAACTTTCAGGCTGTTCATGATTTCTTCAGACCAGTTTGTCCAGGCACTGCTTGTGCTGCTAAATGCGTGTGCACAAATATACTATTTTACCGCAGTGATAAACCTAGTGCAAAATCTCTACTTTGGACATTATTAATAAGAACAGAACTAAAGATGCGTCAGGGGAAATTGTATTTTAGTTAAGGAAAACAGTTAGAGAAAACAGTTAGAGAAAACAGTTAGAGAAAACAGTTAGAGAAAACAGTTAGAGAAAACAGTTAGAGAAAACGACTTCTTTGAAAGTCGTGAAAGAATCTGTGTTGTAGAATTTGTATTTTGACTCGGACAATAGCACCCCCCGAAGACTGAATCTGTAGGAATGGACAAAATGTAAATGTCGTTGAAGGAACGCCCTCAGATGTCGACCTAAGAGTCGACGAAAAGAGAGAGAGAGAGAGAGAGAGAGAGAGAGAGAGAGAGAGAGAAATAAACCGCCAAAAAAGAAATATCGTACATATGAAGTTATTCGCGCCATGGACATCAAAATCTCGTTCCATAAGAAGCCAAAGGGCTATTATTATTCCTTCTTTATCGTGTCTATTTTCTCTTTATTCCGAAATATCTGTCTACTTTCTAAAAGTAAAAAGAAAAAAAAACATTTATTTTGTAGATATCAGGACCCGAGTAGTGTTCAGCGCTAGGCTTTGGGATGTAGAAATTCATGAAGTAGAAAATAACATCCTTGAAAAGATAACAGTAACAAAGTAACGTCGCGTTCACACAGTTTACCGACGTACCCAAACTGAAATGTAACACAACATATACCTCATACATTTTTCGTGTTTGTTTAAAATGTTTCAGTATCATTTCGACACAAACAGGTTATCAGTGTGCACTTTTATTTTGTTATTCTCCGTTTTGTGTAGAAAGGAATATACCCCTAAACCTGTTTTTTTTTTAAAAAAAATATTATTATGGATTTACTTTTCATTCGTTTCGTGCACCAGTTTTTGGTATTACAGTGAATTACATGTAACTCTGCCTTGAATTCTTCTTTCTCAAGGGTTAAATAATACTTAAAGTGAGATCTACGAGTACAATCTGATTTCGAAATCAAAATTTTGATAGTAATAAATTATGAAAGTCCAAACAGTATTATAATAATACTGATATATATATATATATATATATATATATATATATACTTAGACCCTATAATGTAATGTGATGCATTGATGTCTGCCAGTGTGTAATAGAGCTGTGAATATATAAACATTACCACATATTATGAATGATTTTGTAAAATGTTTGATTTTAGTATTTGGAATCAGTATCTTCACTATCATCATTGTCATCTTCCTCAACATCATGACGAGTCATCCCGGCGAATTTGACAGTGGTATTTCTTCACTTAGAAATGTGGGCCTTGTGTAAACGATCCTTTAGCAGAGTTTTGCCTTTGGAATTTCCATAGCACTTTGTCCGTTTCGGGCCACTCTTTTGTTTTTTTTTTTCCTCTTGGTCTGGTCTGCTTTGTCTGCTTTCTGTTTTTTTCCCCAGACTCTCTCCCCTCCTCCCTACCACCCCCATCTTGTAATGTGCCAAAAAAGAAATCTGATTGTGTTGTCCCTATAGTTCTGTCATGTCCATTAATCTCTGGTTTTACTCGCTTGTGACGTCTATAAACGTTTTTTTCTGCTCGTTTGTGAAGTTTATGAACTTTTGGTTTTACTCATTTGTGATGTCCATAAATTTGTTCACCAACCGCCTTCAGTAAACCTTGCATCTTTCTTCCATAACTGTATTGTTACTGCTTGTAAGCTTTATACTATGTTTGGTCACTGCCCATGCATAGAAGGAATAGAGTAATAATAGACAGGGGTGGTCAAACAGTGGCCCGCCATCTACATGCGGCCTTTCGTCATATATAATGTGTAGCCTGTGGGAAGGTTTTAACTGAACTCCTTTTACGTCACAAGTATTATAAAAAGGTAAAGTTTTAAGAACATTGTCAAATTGTAAAACTGTTTACCAGGATGAGGGTCTATAATTGTTTACCTGGTATAAGATGAGGGTCTAGAAATGTTTACCAGGTACAAGATGAGGGTCTATAACTGTTTACCAAGTTTACTAGAATAAAGGTCTATAAATGTTTACCAGGTAAAAGATGAAGGTTTATAATTGTTTACCAGGTATAAGATGAGGGTCTATAAATGTTTACAAGGTATAAGATGAAGCTCTATAATTGTTTACCAGCTTTACCAGGATAAGGATCTATAGTTGTTTACCAGGTATAAGATGAGGGTCTGTAGTTGTTTACCAGGTATAAGATGAAGCTCTATAATTGTTTACCAGCTTTACCAGGATAAGGATCTATAGTTGTTTACCAGGTATAAGATGAGGGTCTGTAGTTGTTTACCAGGTATAAGATGAAGCTCTATAATTGTTTACCAGCTTTACCAGGATAAGGATCTATAGTTGTTTACCAGGTATAAGATGAGGTTCTGTAGTTGTTTACCAGGTATAAAATGAGGGTCTATAGTTGTTTACTCGGTATAAGATGAAGGTTTATAATTGTTTACCAGGTATTAGATGAAGATTTATAATTGTTTACAAAGTAAAGATGAGGGTTTATAATTGTTTGCAATGTAAGAGATGAGGGTTTATAATTGTTTACCAGGTATAAGATAAGGGTTTATAATTGTTTACCAGGATAAAGGTCTATAGTTGTTTACCGGGTAAAAGATGAGGGTTTATAATTGTTTACCAGGTATAAAATGAGGGCTTATAATTGTTTACCAGCTGTACCATGATAAGGTCCTATAGTTGTTTACCAGGTATAAGATGAGGGTCTATAATTGTTTACCAAGTATAAGATGAGAGTCTGCTGGATTAAAACAAAATCTTAATATCAATGAGGAGTAAATATGTTTAAAATCTGAAATGGTAATTCTAATGCTACATTTGGGTCAGGGATTTAAGAACTTTCGGATCAGCAAGGGGCTCTGAAAGAACTGTTCTGGAGAATCAGTAATCGTGCAGGCCAGTGCTGGCGAGGAGTAGATATTATTACGTAAATGTATTTATTAACATTTATGTATTTTTTGTAACAAAACGCACATGTAACATAAAACATGTGCATAATACAGGGTGTTAGATAAGTAACTGTGCATTAACCCAGTATCGATTCCGGTATCTTAGTGATATCTTAATGTCTGTCTGTGGTATCTAGCCACAGTCATTAAGATATCTCTACGATACCGGAATCGATACTGGGTTAGTGCGCAGTTATTTTCTGAACGCACTGTATTTACCCATGTCTCGCGACTCAAACATCTGAAGTTTATTGTATGGGGATCTCAGGTGAGCAAGCTTGGCCACCTTTGTTAATAGACTACACACAGTATTATAGTTCCCTACTTCCTTCCTTTTTCACTGTCCTTGGCGGTTTTTGTATTTCAAAAGCAAGCTCTCCCTATATTATTCTGTTCAATTAGACTAACCGACATTGCAATAGACTTTTTAACCAAGTTTGGCTTTTCTATGCTAGCAGAACTATCAATGAAGTGCTAGTAAGGGCTTCACTTCTATGTATTTTTCTTCAGCTATGGTTAGATTACTCGGACTAAATTTCTTGCTGTTCTTGTCTGGTGACACGAAAATAAACAGTAGCTTGTATGATCCGATATCCAAGAGGCTGTCTTTACTCTTTCACTCCCACATTAGTTTTCATGCTCTGCCAGAATCAACTTTGAAGAGGGATTTTGGCAGAAAGAAACTTGAAGAGAAGTTACTCTATCATTTGAAAATATAAGTTGGGTTAGAATTGTGCTTCTTTCTGTTTTAGACTTTGTCTGAATATCGTTCTGAGCATTTATTTGCACAGATGTGTCAGATCTACAAACACTGGCCTTGCCTAAATATCATTCTGAGCATTGATTTGCACGGATGTGTCAGATCTACAAACACTGGCCTTGCCTAAATATCATTCTGAGCATTGATTTGCACGGATGTGTCAGATCTACAAACACTGGCCTTGCCTAAATATCATTCTGAGCATTGATTTGCACGGATGTGTCAGATCTACAAACACTGGCCTTGCCTAAATATCGTTCTGAGCATTTATTTGCACAGATATGTCAGATCTACCAACACTGGCCTTGCCTAAATATCATTCTGAGCATTTATTTGCACAGATGTGTCAGATCTACCAACACTGGCTTTGCCTAAATATCATTCTGAGCCACTGATTTGCACAGATGTATAAGATCTACCAACACTGGCCTTGCCTAAATATCATTCTGAGCATTTATTTGCACAGATGTGTCAGATCTACAAACACTGTCAGTGTTGTTTTGGAGTGAGAGAGGGGCGTTAATGATTAGAGTAGGAGAATCATTGTTATATGTCAGAGACCACAGGCTCCTATTTTACATGCATTATTTTTTAAAGAAGACGTGAACCTACCTCAGCAAGCCTCAGAAAACCTCCCGGGTTTTTTTTTTTATAAAGAAAGATCCTGAAAGGTGTGTACTTCTCACAGAAAGTAAAGACCCTAGTAAAGTTCACTTTAATCTGCTCTTTGCATATCTCGCCATTATCCTGTGTTTGATTATGACACAATGCAGTGCACTATGCAAGGACTGCGGTTTAAGATATATCTTCAAGTATATCCCTACAGACGTCTGCATTCAGCTTTTTTTTTTCTCTCACTCTCAGGTTTTGCACTGTTAAATTATGAACTTTCAGATCTTTGTTGCTGTGATTCTCTGTGGCTTCTGGTCTTCCTGGGGTGGATCTTACCACTGGTGCTGGTATTTCATTGTTTCAGTTTCTTTGCCTTCGAGCCCCGAACCTCAGCAGATCTTCCAACTGAAATCATTAGAAAATTATTTCAGTTTACAGCCCGTGTCAGTCACATATTGCTGCTAGCTTTTGTGAAACGCAAACGTTGTATGTAAAAATCAATAACTGCTGACATACCTCATGTTCATAAACCATGTCGTTATTTGTGAACACCTTCTTAGAAGGGCCAGTACCTTTTCCTAGAACTCAGCGTTCTGCAGTAAAGTTTGTATTATAAATATGTTATGTGGAATATACAAGCATTGTTGAAAAAAAAGTGAGAATCAAAATATATACTTTTAAAACAATTTTATATCCATATCATTTGTTGTTATATTTGGTTGTTTGTGGAAATTACAGGCACTTTAAACTCCTAGTTATATGAAGCAAGTCACCGAACCCAGCCATGATGTACATTTGTCCAGTCAACACTGAAAGATATTTGAAGAAGGAGACAAAATAAGACAATTTTTGTTATCGTTTTTCTCAAAAGGGTCAAAGTTTACAGACGTAAATCGCTGTAAGTGGATTTATTCATTGGAACATATCGTTCAACAAATATGTCAGCAACTATAATGAAGGCTTGTCTCTTCACACGAGTTTATATCTTCATAAATTATTGAAATGGACTTTTAAAATTTATTATAAACATTTTAATTAAACGGTCTTGCGGTGAGGTCCTTCAAAGTCCTCTCCACTGAAGAGCAAAGTGCCCTGTGTGTTGGGCATGACGAGAAAAGAGGAACCTAACCCATGAAGACAACACACAGCCTAATTTATAAAAGTGGACATCACGTCTGCCATAGTGTGTGATTAACCCATGGAGAGCGAACTTGGCTTGTTTTGTAAATATAAGTTTTTCTTTAACTGCTGTGCTAGGTCTATTGTACAAACGTTACAATGACATAGCAAGAAGGGCAAATAATTCTGTCACTCCACCAGTTTCCGCTAGGAATTAATTAATGCAGGAACAAATTATTTTGTAGTATTTGAAATGCGTTATTATTTTTGTATTACCGTTTTTTCTGTTTCGAATATGTTTTTAATAAATTTTTTTTTCCAAAGAATTCAGTCAAGCGATTGTGTAGATAAGTGGTATGATGCTTCCCTCATGTTAACAGCCTATCACATGACATCGTTCGACACTATTTATTTTATTATAGAGAAAACATGTATACAGAAAATAATTATTCCGATGTTGTTGTCTCGTATTAGATAATGTTTTATCCTAATGTGTATTTAAAACAATGTATTGTAAATTTGTATATAAACGATAGCCAGCAGTCATATTTAGAATATTTTATGAATGAAATACGGAAAAATGTAAATTGAATAAATTGATGGAAGAATATGATTCAATTCGGTTACTTAGAACTGGGTGTCTTTTTTTTATATTTTAAAATTTTTTCTTTGAAATGGAAATACAAAGAATTTATTTCTATCAAAAGGTAATTTTAATTTCCTATAGTAAGATTTAACCAAAAGTCTTCAAAGAGTTAATATGAAAAAAATCAGAGACACAAAGTGAGCATTTGTTTCTACAAATGCAGACGTAACTTAAGCGAAAGTGCGTTACTAAAACTGAGAGATCTGAAATTAAATAAATTCTTTCTTTCTTTCTTTCTTTCTTTCTGTAGTCATCTGGTAGAAAATGGATAACCTGTGAGACAGTTCAGTTGAAACTCACTGAGCGGGAGATTCAAGCATTTTCCATTGTGAGGTTCTACTTCGCACAAATTACGTAGTTTTGATCGTTCCAGTGGACATCTGACTGTCCAGTGTCTTGTGTGTATTTTGGAAATCCAGATTTATGATTGTCTATATGTGCTTTATGCTCATTAAAGTTTTCGTTTTTCCTTTCAGTGTTATGTGTAATGTGCGCACAAAGATAATGAGAGAATGTGATGGGAGAAAGGGAAGGGAGAGAGAGGGAGGGAGGGAGACAGAGGGAGAGAGAGATAGAGAAATGGAGGGAGGGAATATGTTTTATAAAATGTACTGTAGGTATGAGAGTGTGAGAGTCGAAGGGACAGAGAGACAGAGAGAGAGAAGAGACAGAGAGAGAGAGAGAGAGAGCATAATGTTCCTTAATAAATACTACAATTTCGTTCACATGGTGGTCACATCTTTCCCTTTTCCACCCTGAATTTATTCCCGTTATTCAGAGAAATAAAACTCAGTCAACATTCACAAAGCGTCGAATATCTGAAACAGTAAGTCATGTACACGTACTCGACTTCCGTTTCATTTTCCTTCATTTCTCTGTCTCTTGTGTACAGCAATGCATTGCATGAATCAGTGTTTGTAAAGTTAAGAATATTTGGCTGTTACAAATGATTAAGATAAAATTTTGCATAAATGACGCTGAGAATTTAGCTGTTACAAATTATTATGATACAATTTTGCATAAACGGCGTTGAAAATTTAGCTGTTACAAATTATTATGGTACAATTTTGCATGAGCGACGTTGAAAATTTAGCTAAGATACAATTCTGTGTGAGTGACGGTGAAAATTATTGATATATATATATACTTGCCTCAAGCTGCTAGAAACATATTGTTATCTAAACAGTGGTGAAAGTTACGGGCATTTGCTATTTAGAAGTTACTAGAATGTAATGTTACAGTGATTAGCTGTACACGTTGTTGCCGCTTATGTGGTAGAAATTAGTAGGAGCCACCAACTAGTGAACTATTGTGTATATTATGAGCGCTTCCTTATCCTTTCAACATTGTTGTTTACATGTACATATGCATTGAAAATATGTTATTTCAGCCGTCAATTCAATATATTGTTAATTCAGCTGTTAATTTGATCTATTGTTTTAACATAGATGTTTAAAGAGCGCATGCATCTCTTTTTAAATGTTATATATGATTGTTGATATTTTAAACATATTGTTTTTTTCCAGTTTTAAAAATCCCAGTTATTGTTCTGTAATCATGTACGTACAATTTAGCTTGTACAAAAAAATAAATAGATTGAGGAATTGCCAGAAAGAAAATGGAAGGCCTTGGGTTGTCTTTTCATGTTCAGATTTGGATTGTGTGCCCCTGACGGAAGTACAAATAAAATGTGTTACACAACTTAAGAAAGCTTGCCTGGAAGCATAATTGTTTCGTATGTGACCGACAAAGAGACAGAAGTAGACAATTTTGTAGACGTACGGAACAATGCATAAATGCTTCTAAAGTAAAGTGGCAGCAGATAGTGCGATTGACAAGCCTTTGAAAAAAAAATACAAAGCGTTTTAGCAGTGAGTGAAAGGAGAAAAGTAAGAGACTCCAACTCGAACCACGGACTCCGATCGGACGAGCAACCGCCTAGCCACGAGAGGACACGGTAGTATTTCGGAAATGCAAGATGGCGATATAATTTCCTGGCTTGGCTTAGGCGGCTACACTCTCCAATCTCTCAAACGCTTTGCGTTCTTCGAAAGCTAAACCACGCATCCTGTGCTCTGCTACTTTCCTGTAAGCAAAACTAGTAATTTTCTTATTGGACAACTTTTTGCTTTTTGAAGAGTAATTCACAGGCATCATGCTACACATTTTTGTCCCTGATCTTAAGTCAATGTTTCTGTATGCGGGGCGTGCGCCCGAAGGGAGCAATAAAAAAATATATCATCATCATCATCATCATCATCATCATCGCCTTTCACCCCCTTGAGAGCATAGGCCACGGATAAAGGCTCTCCAGTCATCCTTGTTCTTGGAATTATTCTCTGCTTCCTTCCACGTGCATCCCTCATCTCTGAGCACTGTCATAATTTCTCTTCTCCAAGTAAGTCTAGGTCTTCCTCGGTTTCTATTTCCTTGAGGATTCCATGTCAGTGTCTGTCTTGCTATGCTGGTGTCGGATTTCCTAGAGTGTGGCCAATCCACCTCCACTTCCTAGACATGATTTTTAGGTTCATAGGTTCTTGTCCTTCCCATATATATATATATATATATATATATATATATATATATATATATATGAATATATTTATATTATACTCTTTCAGAACTTGGTTAACTACTATGCTTGGTGAGGGGTGAGTGGGGGGGGGGGGGGGTAGGTCTGGGGCATCAAAATTTTTGAAGTTTTGGGGTGGGGGATGATAAAAAAAAAAGTTCGATAAACTATACTCCTCTTGGATTAAAAAAAAAAAATCTGTTCCAGACCACACAGCTGACATCTTAGTTCTGACTTGAATTTTCTTCTTGTTATATCTTTAATGGAGCACAGTTATAGCAATGTATCGGTTACTGGGTTGACATGACTGTTTAGGCCCTTACTTGCAGCATGTGTTTAAGCAAGTGACGATGTGAACGCTGGTCATCTGGTCAAGTGGCTGAGTTGTTATGGAGCACGATCAGGTGATGGCTTTTCTGACGGAGCTTTCAGAGGAAGGACAGCTGTGTAAAAGTCCGAGGATGGACGTGTGGATGAATGCGAGGTCTGTATCCGTCTACATGAGTGCTGAGAAAATAATTGAACATGCGATATATATGTAAGACATCTTGGAGCTGGGCTTGTTTTTCTGCCTGTTCTTTCAATGCAGAAGTCTTTTTTGAGTTGCAGAGTTACCGTGGAGTGTTCGTTTGTGTGGGTGCTGTTGTGTGTTGAGTTGCCACTTCTTACAACATACACTCATACACTCATCCACAACTAGATTATTCCATACGCGGCATAAGGAGCAAAGGTATATACAGTTTTTCTCAACGTTCTTTGGGCTCTTTATTTTCTGTTTAATTATTTCTTAATTTTTGAAGAATGGACGGGAAGTGATTAGCATGGTAAAGTAAGCTAATGCTTTCACGTCTTGGAGGCATGCATGGGTTATGCTTTCACGTCTTGGAGGCATGCATGGGTTATGCTTTCACGTCTTGGAGGCATGCATGGGTTATGCTTTCACGTCTTGGAGGCATGCATGGGTTATGGTGTTAGTTTCCATATTTTCTGTGACCTATCGACGCACTAGAGGATGATGTAGTCAGAATTATTTGTGGGCGCCCTTTCCTTCTCTGGCTGAAGGAAGGAGCCAGATAACCATTTCTACCTCCGGGTGACTCTTCAGTATGGGCATGGCAAATATTACTATTATGTAAACCTTGTAGTCAACGTAAGAAACGAGCAAAATGTCGAAAGATAAGACTTAAAAAAGCATCATACATGTCGAGAGATAAAATACAAAAACATCATACATCTCGAAAAAAAATCCCTCCTAAAACTTCAGTCCCATAATACACAGACCTCCCACACCCACCCCCCACCCCACACACACACAGAGGAGAGAGGGAGAGAGGAACACTAATCAAAAATGAAAGATAACGCCGAGATTTTATTTAAGAAGCACGGATAGGAAGCTCCAAGGTAACGAACGAATGAACGAACTTCTATTTTCAAAGGGCGAAGAATTGGGCATGCGGGGTTGTCTCCTCTTCATCACACAACTTTTATTCCAAAGCAGTCATTCAGTGTAGAAACTGATAGGAAATTTGTACACTACAAGAGGCTTGGAAACTTGGGAAGTGATAACAACGAATATAAGCACTTTATAACATAGATATCCCAGTGTTCAGTGTCTACCTGCTGCAACAGGTAAGAGTGATACAGGTGTTTATGAACACAGACCGGGAATCATCAACGTATTTTGGCTGACTAGCGGGTTGTCTTAATATGGCAAGGCTATGCAGTGCTTAACACCTGATCACCGTTGCGGACTAACCGGGACTTTCATATAATCATCATCTTGTGACGTCTCTTCTCTGAAAGTTGACTGGTATGGTTTCTCCAACTTGAGTTCTTGCTTTCACAGATCACCCGGCCGAGCTAAATCCAGTCCGCCACTTTGTGTTGTCTAGTCGTTTATATCGTTGTCTCCTTGCTCATTTTCCTTCTACTTCCCCTCCCCACCCCCACCCCATTTTCTGTGATGTCGTGAATCCACCTGCGACGAGGTCATCCCTTTTCTCTTTTGCCGGGCGCTGTGCCTTCTTCTATCAGCCTCACCAGGCTGTTGTGTCTCTAGATATGGCCGAAGTATCTCAGCCTTCTAATTTTTATGATGTTAACGATAAGTTTTCTGCGACACCTAATCTTATTAGTTATCTCTTTATTTGATTTTTGTTCTATTCATGATATTCTAAGTGCCCTTCTGTAACATTTCATTTCAAATGCTTGTTATTCTCTTTTCTAGAGATCTTTTTTTTTTACATGTTCATGTTTCGCATCCGTATGTTGCCAATGGGAATATATAAGCTTTTAGTAAACATAATTTTGTTTTCACTTTTATTTCACCTATACATTTTGTGACTACTCTTATTTTCTTCATATCATCCTCGTTCTTCTCTTCCTCCCCTTCTTCTATCGATCACAATAACATAAACCGTACTTTAGATGAACGCCACTATTTTCTGTAGGAAGTACAAGTGACTGTTTGAAATGCAGGCTCCAAGATTAAAAAAAATAATATCATACATGATGAGAAATCATGTATTACATGTATATTTAGCATGGCGGTCGTCCCACACCTTCCGTACTCACTAGACCTAACTCCCTGTGACTTTGCTTTCAGTTCTCCAAAATGAAACTTGAATGGACGCCGCTTCGACATCGTAGTTGTTATTTATAAACATGGCAAACCCGGTAAATCAGCGAATGCGTTGATAAAAGCACTCCCTAAGTGGAAATACAGTCATGCACCGACGTTAAGTCCGCGTTTGGGACCTATCACGTGCTAATAAGTCGATTTTGCCGTAAGTCATTTGTTATAGGGGGGAGGGGGATCAGACACTAAGTACAGAATGACCACTAATATAACATTGTACAGGACGAATGGACGTGTTTACCGTCACGTTAAAATAACAGAAGAATGAAAATTGATACTGCAGCTGTTGAAATTAATCACGAAATATGTGCCACAACATATTAAATAAAGACTATTATTGTAGTTACTTCAATGAAACACAGAATGTACTCATAACCAGCAGACGTACCCATGAAGCACTGCGTTATAGCTTACACATTGCAGCCTTGCATGGCCGGTAGCTCCATCACAAGTGATAAGCCTAAACGCGTACGGCCTCACGACCTGCAGCAGCTGTAGAACACTATCCGTTTCTATGGGACTTCGGCCGTAAATACGAACGGCCGCAGCTCGGTCGGACGTAATTCTGCGCATGACTGTAATTAACAAATATTTCAACCAAAAACTGTAGAATTTGTTTTTTTTTCTTTTTAAACACCAAGAAGCCACGTATACATTTATTCAAAGTATTGAATACATGGTGCAATATCAAAACATGGTCCCGTTTATACATGAAATTGAATCATAAGGGAACATAGGTTACATTTTGAACCGACTTGAATAAATAACGCAATGCGTCAGGCAGTGACTCATCTATGCAGACTTTATCTAGATTAACCCTTTGGAACTTTTAATATCTTTCCCATAGATTAATGGCATCTGATTAGCGAGGAAACTAAAAGTGTAATATACTTTAGCCTTGGGAAAAAAATCAGACTTCTCATTTTACTATTGAATGAGATAGACAAGAAAGACCAAAATATGATGTCAATGAAAGCTACGTCAACACACCTAAAATCATACAGTATGCACATACGCGAGTTGAAATTAGAAAAAAAAACAACTGTTTTCATTTCTTAAATTATCATTTTCAGCTTTTGTCTACCCATCTTGACTAGACAGAACAGCTGGCAAAAGTGTCAATATCAAGTGCCACTCAGAAGATTTGAATAGAAGACGAGAGAAAAAAAATATTACGAGAAATATGAAGATGATATGAAGAAAAGAGAGTTAGAAGATCACCAATGTGTACACCCCTTTGAATGTCTTCACGAACCTCAACAGACTATATATCCATAATAATATATTTATATATACGAGAAGTTCTCGAACTATACTTGCTGTGACTATACTATTTTGTAAGGAGTGGAAAAATAAGCAAGCAGTGACCCGGTTTTGAATGGAAATCCCCAGGCCTTCGAGTCCGGCGCTGACCAGGTATATAAGACGAGAAGAGAAAAAAAGGGGGATAAGTTGAGCACGTGGAAGTCCAGCGGCAGACGTGGACAAAGAGGGTCATTCGATAGATGGAGGCTGACGTGTATAGTTTAGTTGTGTGCATTTGTAATCAGGGTTGAAATCATATTATTCAAGGAACCTTTTTTTTTATGATTCAATAACGCGTGTGGAAATATATAAATATATGGACTTCATGCGCATAGGATTCGTTTGATTCGCATTGCCTTGTGGATCACAATTTTGTAAATGCAAGGATCGTTATAGTAAAAAAAAAAAAAGGATTGTTGTTAACACGTGTTCCCGTTATTTATACGTAAGGTGTGAATGTATGGGGTAGTCAGCCTTCCACCACTCAGTACGACGGCGGCCAGACAAAATAAATGATTGAATAATAATTCACATCAATCCAGTAAAAATTTTATTACTACAATTTGACAAATGCGAACTGCACACTGATAGTCAGTACTCCCAAGACTGATGAGTCAGCTTCTTGATCTCTTGCTGTCTAAACGTTTTGGACTTCTACACCCGGTTTTTGTGACCTTGTATTATGACCGCTTCAGGGACTGTTCCAATGGTTGGCAAACAAATTCGAGTATCAAATTTCGCACAAAACTTGTTAAATTTTGCTACCAAAACCTTCGAAATGCTTCTTCAGTTTTTTTTGTTTTGTTTTTTTGTGCGTATTCCTCAGGTAGAACACGGATTTTTTGAGTGTCTACTCATAATGAGGAGCGGTCAGGTTTCCGGTCAACAGGTAAAGGTCAGAAAATGTGGGAAAAAATCCTTATGAACTTATTTATCAGGACCGTCGCCGAACAGCCCATGAGGTCTCTCACATGGCTTGAATAAGTTATGCAGTCTGCCAGGAGATTCTCACACGGTTTTTCTGCGAATTGTGCCCATTGACTGTTGACACTCTTGACAGAAGCAGTGGCGTCTTGACGTGTGCTTTGAATTTCACGAGATGATCTAATGATGACCAAGCTTTCATCTCTAAAGTCATCACAGGCAAAAAAATTTCGGTTTATATATATATATATATATATATATAATATATATATATATATATATATATATATACAGGACAAAACGACAGTCGTCGCAGGGGAAGAGACCGCTGTCACCAAGACCAGAGAAAATATGACATGTTCTGAGTGCAACAAAAAGCATGTTCATCGTCGAAAGACGGCAAGGTTCACCGAGAATTTGTTCCGTTAAATTCTGACTTTTACTACGACATTTTATGGCGCTTAAGAGAAGATGTGCACAGAAAAAGATCGGAACAGTAGTGCAACAGCTGTTGACTGTTGCATTAAGACGACTCGGCCTCTCACACCTCCCTTAAGACGACGCAGTTTTTGACAGAAAACAACATGGCGGTCGCCCCACACCTTCCGTACTCACCTGACCTAGCTCCCTGTGACTTTGCTTTCCGTTCTCCAAAATGAAATTTAAGCTGAAGGAACGTCGCATCGACATCGTAGATAAATCTAAACGGAATCGGAGACGATAATGAACGACCTTCTGAAAAGGACGTTATATATAATATACTTATATGTGGCGAATACATTTACATACGTACTCACTCATCTAGATTAGAGTAAGTAACTATATATATATATGAATGAACTTTCTCTCTCTCTCTTTCTTTCTCTCTACATGCCTCCATGAATCATAAAACTTAAAAGTTATTTTGGATTGCTCTTACAGATACCGAATTCAGTTAATTGTTTATTCTGAATAGTACCGAGATTTTTGTTTGGTAGATAATTCCCCCCCCCCCCCCCCAGAGTGTCAGGAGTTTAGTTGTGTGCATTTGTAATCAGGGTTGAAATCATATTATTCAAGGAACCTTTTTTTTTATGATTCAATAACGCGTGTGGAAATATATAATATATGGACTTCATGCGCATAGGATTCGTTTGATTCGCATTGCCTTGTGGATCACAATTTTGTAAATGCAAGGATCGTTATAGTAAAAAAAAAAAAGGATTGTTGTTAACACGTGTTCCCGTTATTTATACGTAAGGTGTGAATGTATGGGGTAGTCAGCCTTCCACCACTCAGTACGACGGCGGCCAGACAAAATAAATGATTGAATAATAATTCACATCAATCCAGTAAAAATTTTATTACTACAATTTGACAAATGCGAACTGCACACTGATAGTCAGTACTCCCAAGACTGATGAGTCAGCTTCTTGATCTCTTGCTGTCTAAACGTTTTGGACTTCTACACCCGGTTTTTGTGACCTTGTATTATGACCGCTTCAGGGACTGTTCCAATGGTTGGCAAACAAATTCGAGTATCAAATTTCGCACAAAACTTGTTAAATTTTGCTACCAAAACCTTCGAAATGCTTCTTCAGTTTTTTTTGTTTTGTTTTTTTGTGCGTATTCCTCAGGTAGAACACGGATTTTTTGAGTGTCTACTCATAATGAGGAGCGGTCAGGTTTCCGGTCAACAGGTAAAGGTCAGAAAATGTGGGAAAAAATCCTTATGAACTTATTTATCAGGACCGTCGCCGAACAGCCCATGAGGTCTCTCACATGGCTTGAATAAGTTATGCAGTCTGCCAGGAGATTCTCACACGGTTTTTCTGCGAATTGTGCCCATTGACTGTTGACACTCTTGACAGAAGCAGTGGCGTCTTGACGTGTGCTTTGAATTTCACGAGATGATCTAATGATGACCAAGCTTTCATCTCTAAAGTCATCACAGGCAAAAAAATTTCGGTTTATATATATATATATATATATATATATATATATATATATATATATATATATATATATATATATATATATATATACAGGACAAAACGACAGTCGTCGCAGGGGAAGAGACCGCTGTCACCAAGACCAGAGAAAATATGACATGTTCTGAGTGCAACAAAAAGCATGTTCATCGTCGAAAGACGGCAAGGTTCACCGAGAATTTGTTCCGTTAAATTCTGACTTTTACTACGACATTTTATGGCGCTTAAGAGAAGATGTGCACAGAAAAAGATCGGAACAGTAGTGCAACAGCTGTTGACTGTTGCATTAAGACGACTCGGCCTCTCACACCTCCCTTAAGACGACGCAGTTTTTGACAGAAAACAACATGGCGGTCGCCCCACACCTTCCGTACTCACCTGACCTAGCTCCCTGTGACTTTGCTTTCCGTTCTCCAAAATGAAATTTAAGCTGAAGGAACGTCGCATCGACATCGTAGATAAATCTAAACGGAATCGGAGACGATAATGAACGACCTTCTGAAAAGGACGTTATATATAATATACTTATATGTGGCGAATACATTTACATACGTACTCACTCATCTAGATTAGAGTAAGTAACTATATATATATATGAATGAACTTTCTCTCTCTCTCTTTCTTTCTCTCTACATGCCTCCATGAATCATAAAACTTAAAAGTTATTTTGGATTGCTCTTACAGATACCGAATTCAGTTAATTGTTTATTCTGAATAGTACCGAGATTTTTGTTTGGTAGATAATTCCCCCCCCCCCCCCCCCAGAGTGTCAGGAGTTTAATAGGGCCGAAACATTTGTCTGAGGGGAGGGGGGTACTTCCTCTGATGATCTAAAGGAGTTTTGTTGTTGTTCTGCTCACTGTAGTAGAGAGTTTCCTGCATACATTCATACATATGTACGCATATACGTAAATATATACAGTAGCTGATTAACCGGCGTTGCTTGAGAATTTATTAATTATTACTACTGCGGAGTGGATTTGAGATCTCCATGTTTCTCCCACAGACAACCTTATGTTGCTTGCACAAGGGTGGGTTCACCAAAGAAATTATTTATTCGTGCTCCTGGATGTGAAACTAAAAATGTTATATATAATCATGTTTTGAGTTAAATTAATATTATAATGAATTTGTAAAAGACTTCACTCTATAATGTGTAGATTGCCCTTGTGAATTGCTGATCGTGATCGAGAACGCGAATCTCACTGGAAATTGCAATCTCGTAAAGTTAAAAGGGAAATCCGTCGGAATGAGTGGTATCCGTGGGATAAAAACTGCGTCACCCTCTCCTTGTCCTGTTAAGATAGTCGCTTCGACTACATTGCCCAGCATCCTCTTTACACACAGCCTTGTGCCGTTACAAAGTTTTGTCGATCGAGGTTCCGTAGTTAAATAATTGGAGATCCAACCTTAATTTTCACCTCCTTTCACCTCCATGCAGACAGAGCTTGAACTTGGATGTAAACGGTATGGGGAGTGTCACTACTCATCTCAGCGTTCCAGACAGCTATGGAATCGACACTAATATCGGCCGTGTTCGACTAATTTTACATGTCACCCCCATCCCACCCTATATATATATATATATATATATATATATATATAGAGAGAGAGAGAGAGAGAGAGAGAATAACCGTCATTTCCGGTGTGTGTCTCGTTAACCAATTTTCTTGGGTAACTCTTGGTACACTTTCCGTCCTTCATACACGGAGAATTGGGGATGAGATTTCCACATGGTCCGTGGATCATTTTTTTCGTTACCATTGCAAAAAGGTCAGGATCTTGTGTTGGGTCATGCAACTCAGCAGATATAACGTTTTCGATTTGTGTGGGGAGAATTTTGTCTGCCCAACGCTATCCGGCACGGCCCACAACCCGAGGCAGGCACTTTACATAAATATAACGGGCGTTATATCTCTTCCTTCACTGGTCTATCGTTAGTATCGGTCGTTTTCGATCCCATCCCGACCCCTATAGGTTCCAGGGTTGTCTTACCCCATAGTATTTTTGTCCAGATTGTGAGTCATATATGTACCAAGTTTGGTTGAAATTGCTCTTAGCGTTCCAGAGTTATGCTGGAACATACATACACACATCCATCTATATATGTATATATAGTTACTTTAATGCTGATTGTGTTTGTTATATGAGCAGCATATTTGTAAAATGTCTGGAACAGAGTGAAAGTTGTATGATAAATGGCAGAATATCAGACCGGCCTGAGTGTCCAATTCTTCATTCATTCATTCATTTGCATGTCCCTTGCGGAACTTTGCCTCCCAAACAGCACTCCTGTAGGCCTCTCGGTTGTGAGCAAGATGGCCTGCTGCTGTTGCATCCATTTCCAGATCGTCAACGATGTCTTGCAGCCATCTTCGTCTTGGTCGTCCTCTTTTTCTTTTTCCCATTATGTATCCTTCCAATACGGTCTTCTCTAAATTATCATGACGTTTAATGTGTCCATAATATTTCAGTTTTCTCTTTTTAATCTTCTTCACTAGCCAGCCTTCTTCAATATTAAGCTTTTGTAGTATAGATATATTTGTTCTTTTTTTGTGTCCACGATATTTGGAGAACTCTTCTGTAGCATTTACATTCAAAGGCATTTATGTGTTTCTCAGCTGTTTTGTTAAGTGTCCAGGTCTAACAGGCATATGTTGCTATGGGAAAGATGCAGGCCCTTAAAAATCTTATTTTTGTGGTTCTGTCTGCTCCTCTCCACAGATTCTTTATTTGTTTTACTTTCTGAAGAGCGATAGATGTCCTCCTTTTAATTTCCCTCATTGTATCTCCATTATTAGTTAGTAGCGATCCAAGATATTCAAAACTCTCCACTTCTTCCAGTTTTTCCTCATTGATACATATTTCAGTTGCCTTGTTTGTTTTGTCAGTTGTCATCAATTTAGTTTTCTTTGCATTATGATAGAGGTTCTGCTCTTCGCTGTTCTTTCGGACTGACATAATTAGTTTTTCCATTCCTTTTTGTGTTGTGGACAGCAATACTGTGTCATCAGCATATCTAATCTCTGGTATTTCATAACCTCCAACTGTTATGGCATCGTAATATTCTTTGTCTACATCTTCTCTAACATTCCTCAAATAAATCAAGACGTCGAAAATAGCTACAAGTATCGATAATTCAAAGAAAACTAAATTGATGACAACTGACGAAACAAATATGGCAGCTGAAATATATATCAATGAGGAACAATTAGAAGAGCTGAAGAGTTTTTAATATCTTGGATCACTACTCACTAATAATGGAGATACAATGAGGGAAATTAAAAGGAGGACATCTATCGCTCTTCAAAGAATAAAACAACTAAAGAAGCTGTTGAGAGGAACAGACAGAACTACAAAAAAAAGATTTTTAGGAACATAGATCTTTCCCATCGCAGCATATGCCTGTGAGACCTGGAAACTTAACAAAACAGCTGAGAAACGCATTAATGCCTTTGAATGTAAAGAGTTCTTCAAATACCGAAAAGAGCAAATATGTCCATACTATAAGAACTTAATGTTGAAGAAGGTTGGCCAGTAAAGGAGATTAAAGAGAGAAAACTTAAATATTTTGGACAAATTTCATGATAATTTAGAGAAGACAGTCTTGGAAGGGTACATAATGGGAAAAAGAAAGAGACTAAGACGAAAGTGAAGATGTCTGCAAGACATCGTTGACAATGTGCGAATGTATGCATCAGCAGGAGGGCATCTTGCTTACAACCGAGAGGCCTACAGGAGAGTTGTTTGGGAGGCAAAGGTCCACATAAGCAAATGACTGACTGAATGACTGATCGATAATCCCCTAAAGTGGATAGTGAAAAAAAAACTGAGCTGATATATCACAATGTTAAATCATTGTGGCTCCAGGCAGGTTTGGTCTGTGGAAAGAAGCTAGCTAAGCAGTGTAGGATCTGTCATCAGAAATCTTGCCGTTTATGACTAGAGTCATCTAGCTCTGAAGAATGTTACATGCTAACAGCTTTGTACTGTCTGCATGTCTGAGTTATTAGTCTATCTTGCCTATTGTACATTTCATTTTAATAAAAGCGAATACAAATTTTGTCTGCTTGAAGAAAATAGCTCGAGAAAGACATAACGCTCCAGACAAGTCAATATGCAAGTGTGGATAGTTGCCAAGTATGACGCTACTGTCAGACAGTGCGTGCGTGTGTGTAAGCCAAAGTGGCAATATACGTGTCCTGTATGTATCATTATATTTGCATATGTGTCTCTTGGCTGGAAGGCAATTCAGCAGGCAGATAGCCAAAGTTTAAAAAGCTGTTAGCTTTGCAGTTTGTTTTTTTTTTATATTCCACTTAAAGAACAGGTCTCCTTGTCCTTAGCCCCATCCACCCTCAGACAAAAATGTGGCCAGGGTCGCGATACATTTGCATGAAATTCATGAATGGTTGCTTCATAAAACTGCGTTTAAAAAAAAAAAAAAGTAGGACCATTCACCAAAGGGAATTAATCCTCTCCTCTTACCAGATATGGTTTTTAAAAAGAAAATATCAGTATAGATCTCGCTGATAAGAAGCGTGTATGAATGAATGGAAATAATCAGGAACGTATACTGAAAGCATACATTTTTAAAGGGCTATCCATTATATGCTTCGTAATGTTGTAGGCTGTAGTTTTCAGACGTCAGTCTATGGAGAGCGGACGAGACGGAAAGATAAAGCTGTGTATCAACGTATCGATATCAGACAAATTTCTTCCCCTCATTCAGAGTAGTCCGGTGTTCAGAACTCTAGAGTAATGTTCTAAAAGAATTTTATTTTCCACTGTTTTCTTTGTCGCGTCGTTCTTATATTTCTTTAGCTGTATATAAAACTTAATGGCCTTAAAGGCATGGAAACGGGAGGTTTACCTTTTCTTTTCGTATATAAAACTAGAAAATGAGCGCACGAATTTCCTGGATGGTTTATTTAGACGTTCAACTGACTTCAACAAGTGTTGTAACTCCCCCTCCCCCACCGACCCCCCCAAAAATTGCTTCAGAATTCCGAAGAAGCTAAAAAAAGTTGGGGGGGGGGAAGGATGGGGGGGGGGGGAATGAAAGGGGTGAGGGGAGGGGGAGTAGACGCTGACTGTTCTGGCAACCACCAACTCATATCTGACATGCTAGTGTCAGGGTTTGCGAACCATAGCTGACCAAGACCCTGTCCCACCTCCCTCTTGGTACCCCCCCCCCCCAGTAACTGGCTTAGCCTTGCTAACGGGGGCAGGGATCACCATGGTCCTCATGGCGGTGGAGTCTGTTAAAGAAGCATTGCACGCCCCCTACTTTTTAGTTGTACTCTGGGACTGAAAAAAAAGTAATATACCGTAACCCGCTTCCACGCCGATACGATGCTGTGTCTCAACATCTCTACAGCATCGGCTGCAAAGAACACCAGCTCGCAGTTCCAGAGAACTAGGAGACAAGACAAGACGAGACTTGTTCTTAAAAAAGTTCTTCTGAAAAGTTCTTCAAAAGCAGAATTGTTTGCAGGATTTCATCTCAATAATGGGTAAATTATTCCAATGCAATGTTTCTATCTTGTGTCTAAAGTTTGCCTATCACTTGATTATGTACTGTTTTCCTTTCATCGGTATTAGTGCTAATGGAAAAAAAAACCACAGTATAACGTAATACTGCAGTAAAACTAGTATTAGGGAGTAGATATAAGCAGGGATGTACAGTTTAGTTATAATATAGGACAGAAAGAGATAGGGGAAAAGGGGAGAAAAATAGAAGTGTTGGAATAATATGAGCACATGGAAATGAAAAGTAAACGGCAACGATCCAATATTTCGGCAAACTGCTTTTGTCATGGTCAAGAGAAATGGCAAAACAACAAGCCATTTTTTTTAAACAATACATTTCATTAAGTGCTAATGAATTACTCGACTAACCTCAGCATCGCAGTCTTTATCACTAATTTCTGCCCAACAACCAGATATCACCGACTTCTTCTGTTGCAGTCCTGTGTCAGTTTTCATAGATGAACTATTCATTCAGAAACAACTTTTGTTAGTAATTATGAGTAGAAGGGGAAAAAAAGCTCATTCAAATTTGTTGTTAGTTTAAGTATTAAATTATTTTATATACACTTCACATAGCAATCAAACAGTGATAAAATATATCAAGCACATCACTTGGAAAACAAAATCCAAAAAAAAAAAAAAAACATGAATGCGAAACAAAACCGACAAAATGAAGATATTTTATCAATTAATTTCATATTTCATGCTTTCATATTTGTTTCTCTTAATGGATAGGCAAATTTAATAAAACCCCAGATCTGCAACTGTACACTAATTCTGTGCATTTTGCACCCTACTTTCTTTTTAGAAAATGGCCTAAAAAAAACTTAAGTCTATATTTTTCATCCATTTTTCGTGTTTTTATCTGTTGTGCCGTTTTTGTATGTGATCCTTGAAAAGGGCTTTTGTCGAAATATTGGATTGTTGTACGTTCTTCATTTGTATG